>JAGMVL010002106.1:7330000-7821181 GCA_019202695.1 Populus x sibirica | reverse complement strand
ATATGAAAAGATTCTCTAATAACTATCAAAGATAAACAAGTTCAAGAGCAAACTATACTCGCAATATAAGATACAACATAAAACGCATCATAAGTTCAAGGTATAATGTGAACTTAGGTTGCACCTTCTTTGTGCAGCTTCCTCCTCCTCCACGAGCAACTTTTGGCACCTCAAAGCTTCCTGCATCCTGGTCTGCAAGCCATGCGTTAATCTGAATACAGAGAATCACAAATGCAAGAGCGAAGTACATCCCAACACATTTCTGAATGCAACAGTGCATAAGGAATGTCTGTGATGCATGCAACACCAAAGCACTGGTATGTTATGATAACTGGAACTTTGGAAGTAACTGAGCCCAAAAGAATGAAAAGAAAGGAAAGAAAGATACCAATTTCTGTTCCACCACAAAGCTTGTGCAAGCAACTATGTTCTTGGTTTCAAGCCCTATCTTCCCAGCTCCTCCATCAAAAATATATTTTTGAATTAATGCAGCTGTTCCACATAAAAACGTATTTTCACTTGCATCATCAAGAGTACTGAAGAGTTGCCCAGAAGACAAAGGAAACCTGGAGGGCCTCCCTGGACAAGATCCTATCATGAATGAGGATACATCACATTTTTAGGATAAATAATATGGCAGATGAAAACTACACAAAATCCAGAGGAAAAAACAATGACAAGGGAGGAGTGCTCCCTTACCAAAAGGTCAGAACCAGCTCTCCAACAAGATTGAGTAAGTGAAGAGATCCCTGGTTTCCGAATAACTGTCATCAATGACCTTATAATTGAAGACCCTGGAACTTCCTAGTAAGTAATTAAAGAAAACAGGGAAAATGTTTACACAATAATTATAGAATGACAATGGATTGCATTGAAAAGAAAAGGCAAAGACTCCAACTCCAGATGTTTATTAGTCAACGTATAAAAATATGGAACAAATGAAGACACTCAGCAGCTAATATCACTAACTCAACTGAAATCAATAGAATATACCTCAAAAGTCACGTCCTTGAATGATAAGATTTCCTTTGCCTCATCCTCAGAGAGCTGATCAAAATTAAAAGATACTAAAATTCTGCATAAAGAGAGATGGGTTCAGCCAAACCTTCCTAAGGGGAAAATACTTTACCTTATCCCAAAATGCTCCTAACAAGTCCCTATTTTTGGCAGAATCCTACAAGGAAAAACAAAACATCTTTCAGAGCAATTTATTGCATGTAAATTAACAAAGAGAGTAGCTATAAACAAAACTATTTGATAGGAAAAATCAACATTGACGGAACTGAACATCTGACCACGATGAACACCAGATTTACAAGTTCCAAAACGCCCAAAAAATGTTAAAGCAGCAGGACTAATAAAAGAACAGGCATGTCTGTGAAGTGAAATGAATGAAACCTTATCAAGTCTTTTCAATCGATGATGAACCCGCAAGTGTCTTCTATAGTTAATGGAAGAACAAAATTCTCGGGAACACTTGCTGCACTTTTGCATCTGCGCCTTCAAAGGAGTGAGCAAAGGCCAACCTGGGTAATCTGCGAAAATGAAAACCAAGGAAATCAACAAGCTGATTCAATGTCAAACAACGCCATATGCCAACCTTGACCCAAAAACCCACCGACAGTATCAAGAAGAAACCACTACTTATGAATTATGATTCATTTAGACAATATCTAGTACCTGGCTGATCGAGAGCATGGAGTAATTGGATCCACTGAACAGGGTTATCATTCGGCCTTGAAATAGAAAGAAGCGGCTGTTTTCCAATGGCATCCCTGATGAATGTATCTAGGGAAGATTCATTCCCCTCACCCGGTCTCATCACATCAATAATACTGCTCACAGGTTTCACAACTGGCATTTAACACAGCAACTGCACACACAAAAAAAGAGAGGGTTAAGAACTGATTCAAAATCCTCAATTTACCAAACTAAAAGGAAATGGACTCTAGATCAGAAACATGAAGGATAAACAGTGACAACACTTCCATTTCTATGACATTCATAATGAAATTTCCATAGAAACACATAAAGATTAAAACTTTTTCAAACTGAGAAAGACTATTAAACTCTACAACAGAAATAAGTGAAGAATTACAGCTAAACAAGCCAATATCAACATATATTCAGTACCAAATCACCATAAAAATTATAAAAGCCAAAAGGGCATCACACAAAATTCAAGAAATGATGCTTTATATCTGCATTTTTAAGAGACCCCACAATTCAGAATTCAGTTTATCAACAGCTAAACCGCATAACAGAAATTAAACACAAACACACACACACAAAACCCTTTTTTTTCCTCAAAAAAATAGCATGGTTTACGCGGTCTGTGATGAGTTCTTGAAGGTGACGTACCCAGTGAAAAAGTTGAAAGAGAGAGAGAGATCGGAGAGATTTGGATTCGCCGGGAGAGAGAACCAAAAAGGTGATGAAATTGATGATCGGCCGATTAAACAAGAAAACAAAGGAGAAAAAAAAAAGCGAGAGAGAGTTTCGAGGAAGAGAACTGGAAGTAGGAAAAAAACCCAGCTTTACATGTATATTTTATATACGAGGCAAATATAGAACCTTTTTTTCTTTTTTACATATATATATATATATATATATATGTTAGTAGTTTTTCATTAGGTATTAAGGGATTGAGACGTTGCAATTTTTCGAACTCTAGGGGTGATGATAAAATCTTGTGTACTATAGGAGTAGAAATAGAATGTTAATAAAGTTATGAGGACTAAAATGAAGTTTATCTATTAACATAGGACATGATCGTGACATGTGAAAAATTCCATCACACTTGGGGAAGAGAGAATGGATGACATCATGTGATAGGCGAGCACAATAAGCCCTATGTTGTTCTTTAATAATTAACTAGTTATGTTAAATCTAAAAGTTTATCCACTCTTTGAATTAAATAAATAAATAAATTATTAATAATAATAACTAAATATATATTTGATAAAATTAAGAAATAGATATAAATTAAGATATTTAATCTCTCAATATAATATATTTATCTAATTGTGTTTAATAATTTTGTTTATTAAAATTAATTTTTTATTTAATTAAATAATAACGAGAAATAGAAACACACATAAAATTAATTGAATAAAATCAAAGAAAAAAAAAATCTCATGAGATTGCAATTATTAGAAATATCATCCAAAAATAAAGTTTAATTATATAAAACATAAAAAAAATTATACATGACTTACAATAATCTCTTACTAAATACAAAAAAAAATAATTAAAAAAAATACTATTTAAAAAATGTTAAATACAAAACACAGAAAATAGAGAAAAAGGTAATTAATTTTAATCCAAATAAAAAAATTATTTTGAAAAATACATATTAAAAAAAAAACAAAACACAGAAAAAAGTCACGAGTCACTAGACCTAACCCATCTAGGAAGGGCCCGTATGCCGGGCCCAAATTCTTTTTAATGTAATTACGCACCATTATTTTTTGAAAAAAAAACAGGTCAAACAACGTGTTGTATAATATTCCTTAAATTTCGACTACCATGGTAGAGCTGGAAAAACAGATTTTATGTTTTTTGACATAAAGACTCATTTTCAATATATTTTTTACCCAATACATTTAAAAAAGTGTCTAAACACCTTGAGAAACTCATAAATAGCTTTAAAAAAACACATGAAAAACCAAAATCAACTCAAAATCAAAATTCAGCTCAAATCTAGTTTTTTTAGACAATTTTAAGGCACAAAATACACAAGTGGAACTTCTCTCATCAAATGAAATCCTTTGACACTAAAATTGATCATTTTGATGGCCAAACTTGGTCTCAATATCATTTTTATAGTTGTGATTTGATTTAAAAACAAAAATTTAATAAAAATTATAAATTGCAACTCGTTTGTAAATAATATTTTAAAGATTTAAAAATGACTTTTCAATAAAAAAACCATGTAAAATCATGATATATATATTAAATAACTAAATATTTTTAAAATTTTAATTGAAGCAAAATAAAATTTTAACCACACCTCACCACATTAGCAAAGCGAATCCAAAAAGTAATGGGCAATGATGTTTTTTCTTGTTATTGGCATTTTTGTTATTTTCCTATGAGTTGCAAAGATTCAAAATTCTTGGATTGCTAACAAATGGAGGGCAAATCATTTCATTTATCTCCCAAACAGCCTGTATGATGATGTTTCAATCACTAACTTGAAGCAAATATGCATTCATCTTCAGCATTTCAATCACTTCACTTCTATATATATCACAATATGTGTTCTTGTTCTATACATCAGGCATGTCCATAAAAGTTGAGCCTTCCAATCAAAAACTTTCAATAGCTATCAACAAGCATAGTGTAGTGTAGTGTAGTGTTTAATTGCTCTCTGTCTTTCCTGTAATGTTGAGTCCAATCAATTCACAAATGCTGACGCCACTCAAGAATCGCTTGATGAAGAGCATGGTTAGGGAGTAGATTACAGTGCTCAAGTTTAAGATTTGTCATTGGTGAAGTGTTGTGCCCGCTCTTCAGCCATCCTCTAATAGCCTCTGCTTCATATGTAAAACCATCTGCGGCAATCTGTGGATCATCCATGACTTCCTGCAAATCCAACATAACAGCCATGGTCATAACTCAAAAACAAAAATGCTAATAAGAGAACAGTAGGATCTGCTTAGGTTTCGTGTTTAATTTTTGCATAAATACAAATCTACGGTGATCAAAGAGAGGGAGCATGTTCAGCAACACCGACCCATGGATGTGATTATTACCTGAAGAATAGGACAGACAAAATGAGATGGAATCCGACTTGGCTCCTTGGGTCCTGAATCAATTCCTGAAGTCTTCATTGGCTCAAGCACTCTCAAGATTAACACAAGATCTGGCCTGTCAAGTCGGTTCTTTTCACAGCACCTCAAGGCCAAGTTAGCTAACTGTTCGGCTTCCTCAAATGGCCAATTCCCACCAGAACAGTCCAGCAGTGCTTTGAAATTATCTTTTTCTATTGCACATTTTACTTCTTTCAATATGTCCAAACCAGCTCTCCCAGTCAAAAGCTGTAACAGTATAATTCCAAAAGAGTACACATCTGACTCTGGAGTAAGCATCCCGGTCTCAAGATATTCTGGATCAATATATAAAGAGGTGAAATTGGGGTTGGATTTATTACAAATTCCAGTTAAGTTTGAACCGCTTTCACTTTGTGGGATCAAATAAAACACGCCAAAGTCAGTAAGTTTACTGACAAAGTTAGCATCAAGGAGGACCTTGGATGGTTTTAAATTCCCATGTATGATACAAGGCTTGTTAGAGTGTAGGAAGACAAGGGGAAGAGCATATCTGGACAGCAATGCGTATCCGAGTTTGCCATGGAAGCGGAGGCATCTTGTCTTTGCAGAAAAGGTTATCTTCAAGGCTTCCATTTCGGACATACTCGTAGACAAGCGACCTAGACTCTGGACAGGTTCCAACTAACATTACAAGGTTTGGGTGCCTCACTCTACTAAAAATCTCTACCTGAAATTCAACAAAAAGAGAAAATCCATGGTCAAAAAGTTTTCTGATTCCTTCATATGGCTTACCATTTTCATACTACAGTAACTCACATTGCTGGACCATGAATCATTTTACACACACAAACACACGGACAATCTGTCTATAGCTCTCGCAGGATCTAACCTGTTTACAAACCAAGCACCTGTGGGATGCATATTTATTAGCCCCTCAATCATTTGTTTCTTCACAAATTATTTTAGATTCAATAGCTCTCATCCTGGTCTGATATAAAAATTGAACAGATCTTCGAAATAATATTGAAGATATATATCCAAACTTCATAACTATAGGCGAATGGAGTAGCAGATTAAGCAATAAGCTCAAGGCAAACAGAGGGAAAACCTTAAAAAAATAAAAGACTAGCAAGGTTAATTTTATTTCTTCGCACAAGGTTTAACTTTAATCTCTCAATTATCACCGATCACATGTCTCATCATGATTGATTGTTTCAAGCAATGATTCAGCTGGTGTGTAAATAAATTGATGGTATTATAGAGATGGGAAAACATGATTACCCCATTTTGAAAGTCCAAGAGGCTTTGAGAGCTGTAAGATGGAAACATCTTGATGGCAACAAGGAGATGGCGAAGGAGCCCTTTGTAGACACTTCCATATTTTCCTTCACTGATTTTCCAGGATGGATCAAAATAGTGAGTTGCTTCATTGATTTCCATAAAAGAGAATTCAAGGATTTCTGACTTGCTGCCTGCAGCTGCCGCTATAGCTGATCTTTTTAGCCTTCTAACTTCCTGTCTTGCATTTTCATACTCCACCATTGCTGCATCCGCCTTTCCTTAAAACTTATCAGGAGTTGCACAGCTGAGATGATCTTCTGCTCCAACACCTCCACTGTATTCTGGGACTCTGCAATTTGGCTCTCAAGTGCAAACTTGTGCTCCTGGACCATCTGGAGTTCTTTTAAAAATTCATCACGCTGATTCTTTTTCTTTTCCACTTCTTGCTTTCTTCTATCCAAGGCTTCCTCCATTTCTTTTCTTAGGCTAATCTCCTTAATGCATAAGTTTTCTAATGCTATGGCCTGTAAGAGTATAGGATGGCAACAAAGTTACTGTGAAAAAAAAGAAGGTATTTTCCAATATTCACAAGAAAGAAACATAGAACCTTAATTAGTAATATTCTTTGCTAAAATTTGAACTTCTCTTTTCCTAGTGGAAACAGAAGTACAGAACGTAATCAAGTCTGAAACAATAATTTATGAACTCAACAGCGCCAGCAAGTCAATAGCAAAAGATGAAAAAAAGGAAAAGAAATAAAAATTTTGCCTTGCATTTGGCCTCCATAACATTGTCTTCCTCTTTCCATCGCTTTAACGCCTCCACAAGAGCCTTTTGCTTTGAGTCCTTAGTATCCATAATTGCTTGTTCCAATCTAGAACATGTTCCTTCAGTTGTTTGAGTCTGAGTTTTTTCTTCCTGCAAAAGCCATGGAGCACTATAACCTCATGAGGTGGTTTAAACTAGAATCGAACAATTGGCTTTAGTGACATCTATAAAGACCACATGCATATGTAGAATGTATTTGTAAGATAATTTGTTGTGTAATCCTCAAGATGATGACCTCAAATTCAGCCTTATCATGTCAAAGTTCCTGGAATTCAACAATTCTGATGGTAGCTCATTGATTTCTTCATAGTACACATATGAACATGAGAAATTTTTTTTAATGAAAAAAAAGATTTTATAAGAATGAAGTATTTGAGAGATTATTGGGGAATAGGACATCTTCCAATCCAACAAAACAAATCTTAAAACACAAAATCAATATAAGAGGGCATTCCATTTACTCTGAATATCTGCTCCAGATGTGCCACATGGAAGCAAGGAAACATGTGAGATAAAATGGTTTACTGTATTAAGATCTCATGCCATACCATGAAAATCAAAATCACAGATGAAGAGAAAAAACATCTCATGACTTTTGAGCTGGAGGAAAGGAGCAGAGAACCAGTTTCTCTAACCTCATCTGCCAACAATGGAATCAATTTGGAAGTGCTGAGTATTATGTTGGTTGATTGACAAGAATGAACAGGATAATAATCAAATCTTCCCAATATTCCTTCCAAGTCACCAGCAACTTCCTCTGCATCTGTACAGCTCTGCAACAAAGTTATTCCTCTAGCACTCATTAAGAAAACGAGTCTTTGAGCTCTCCACATGAGAAACAAACTCAATAGATTTGATCATCAAATGCAATCTCTGCGTTGGTCAGTAAGCTTACCGAGAGATCTATCTAGTTGTGTAAGAGACTCTGATCTCAAGAGTCTCAATTGCTCAGTATCTGAATCTGAACTCAGCAGCAGCAATGGAAGAGAAATCTCTGTTTCGGATCCATTATCTCTACCTTCCCTGTTTTTCACATTCCATCTATGAGCAGCATTGGTGGTTGAATCAAAGTAATAGCAATAACAGAAGGAATTCAAGCGGAGGAGATACTCCAGACTGGCCAAGCCTTCACAGCAAGGCTATTGCACAGCATTGATGAGATGCCTATGTTTTAACTGAAATGCTATCCATTCAGTTCAATTCTCGTTCAATTAGAATCTATGGAGATCTACAATTGCGGTTTTGCTAGTAAATTTCAGAATCCAAGTTAATGCCATTCAAATCATGTGCTCGTACATATGTAAATGCAATAAGTCTCATGGATAGATTCTCTAACCATGATCAGTCTGATCCAGTGATCTAGAAGTTGTTGATCAAAACAGACCAAACAACCCACTAGCCCAAGATTTATAACACAATTCTAACTCGGTGGACCACCAACCACAACCAAAGAATCAACAAACGAAATGGTCTGCTAGTTCAAATAAGCACACTAAACAAACCAAGAGTGAAATTTTATAAAGTCAAAAGCACCTTGTGTAGATAAGAGAGCCTCTGCAAACAAACCAGATATGGCAGGAAGTTGGTGCTTGCTGGCACACAATTATTGCTTTCTTGGACTTTATTTCTCCCAGTTTCCTGCAACAGAAACACACTCAAATTAACTGGGAGTGGCGTGAGTTCTTTATATCAGCCATACTATGTGAAGAAACATATTAAGAAGAATCTATACATCATTTCTTAACATTACTGTAGCATCATGAAAATAGTGACAAAGGAGTAATTGCACTAAATAGTTCATACTTTGAATAGTATTTATCAGCTGCTGCTCCCATGACAAGCCACCTAATGTTGTATTGAGCAATAACCTCAACAATTCCCTTAGCTATATTGTCCATCTTGATCCATACTTTGTCTGCTTCTACCTACAATATAACCAAGTTTATCAATAAACTGTTTTGAATGTCCACATATGTATTGACCCTGGCCTGGCTTCCAAAAGCATTTGAGTTTAAATCACATTTGGATAAAGTAATTTTTTTTTTGTGTTCAATTTAATACAATTCAAAGCATTAGTGTTTAACGTCTGGGACTCAAACTTCTATTCCAAAGCTGACACTGACACTCCATCGTGACTAGTTAGAAAAGACTGAAGAATCAGAAAATTACCCCTTCTTGAGCAAGAATGAGACGGTATTGATCCAAGACATCATGCATCTTTTTCGTTTCAAGTTCTTGGAATGCCTTGACAGCATCTTCCTTTTAGTTTATTGACAGCAAGTTTTCTGTGTGCTGCATAAATCCCAAGAAGATCAAAACAATTACATCAGGCCATCCACGACAAAATTAAAAGAGGCAGAAATCGAAAACACATTTCTCTTTACAATCTCCATAAGCATGTGGTTTCCTTTTAAAAACCCAGTTAATTGAAATACTCAAAAGCTTCACATCCTAGGAAATTCGATTCCATTCAAATTCAATATCAAATCATCGGGACCAAAAAAATAATGCCCTTTGATAGCAATACGTTGTGGATTCTTTGTTATCTGGGAGCTGTGATGAAACAAAAGCAAGCAAACAAATAAATAAATAAACAGAAAGCTCTGCTGACTTCAAAACAAGTAATCAGCCATCAAGCTTATACAGCACTAATATTGTATCCCTGTATAGCATAAACAACAGCACAGGATGGATTAATCACTGATATTTTAAGTCTTTTTCAATATATAAAACATGACCTTTAAAATTCAATTTTACTTTCCTTTTCCTGAATTCTCTCAGGGACCAAACATGGAATTAACCAAAACTAATAGCAACATTAAAATGGATGAAAAATCATTAAAAGAAAACAATAAAAAATGAAAACTCACTGAAAGACACAACATTTGCAGGCCGGTGAACATAGAGGAGACATATCTTCTTGCCTGCAAAACTCTGTAATACCCAAAAAAGCAATCTTTTACTCTTCTCTACATTCTTGCCAACTGCAACAAATATAGTCTCCTCCAAATCAAACACTCTCTCTGCCTCGAGCCCATCAACACCCTCCATCCCTTGTATAATCCGATCGCCTTCTCCGTCTGTTAGGTGAGAGCCTAGTGAGTGAGTCAATCAACAGTCTCCTCGAGTCGCAAACTGGGTGGCTAAAAAGGAATAAACTTTCCTTTTCTAGTGTACTTTTTGTGACGTGGGGTTAGCTATTCTAGCTTGCCAACCTTTCGAAAAAGTATCGGAGAAGATGATTTCTTTCTCCTTGCATCAGTATTTTTTCAAGAGTTTCTACAAATCTTAAACTGGAAGTCAAGACAAAAGCTAATATAATGAGTGATTTGAGGACAAGTGGAACATCTACCTGGCAATTGGGTTTTTGTTTGTTTGTTTGTTTATATACGCCTACCTACAGTTTCACTATTTCATTGACCTTTTCAAACAATCAATTTCTTACATGACAGATTCAACTCAACTCCTTGTTAGTTTCTTGGTGTTGCCTTAGATTTCTGTGTTCAGACAAAGAAAACTTACAAGTTAGGGTGGGCATGCCAGTTCCTAGCAGTTGAGTTGATGCTGACTTTCCTATTTCATCGTGAACGATGTGTTGGTGTTTTTTTTTTTTACCGGGCCATGGTTCCTTTATAATTACAATCTAAAAAAACTTAAAATTACTTAAAAATCTGAAATCTACCATAAAAACAGATCTCATTTTTATGTATTTTACACTTTGATTTTCTGTTGTTGAATTTTTTCTATCCTCAACAAAACTTGACAAGTTATCAAATTATATAAGGCTATAACTGTATAATTAAAAAAATTAAGGATGAAAATAAAAATAAAAACTTGGTTACTTTACCTAGTTATTTTAATATATTTTTTAATAATTTTAATTGTAATCGTAATGTGATGCAATGCTTTTTTTAACAATTGAGCTTTAAAGAGGCTTTAAGCCAATTTGTAATTTAGACGGTTTAAAGTTAAAGTTATAGTTATTTTTTAAAATATTTTTTATTTAAAAATATATTAAAATAATATTTTTTTAATTTTAAAAATTATTTTTTATATCACTACATTAAAATAATTAAAAATATAAAAAATATTAATTTTATAAAAAATAAAAAAAAGGAACGCGGTGCACCTTAGCTTCTTCTCAAACTGTCATGCAGTCGTACCACCTGACCTGACCTTCTTTCCCTGTGCTCCTTTGACTCTTAGGTTTTAACGTTCAACAAAAAAAAACTACTACATTAAGGACCCTGCTGACTCCCCAACCAATACCAACATTACTATCTCTGATCACCAGGACCTTCTCCCTCAGCTTCAATCTCTCCAACAGTCTTTTGACACCATTCAAAGCAAGTCCTCCTTGATGGAGGAAAACCTACTACTTAAGCACGAAAGAGATGATGCACTCAGAAACAACTCCCAGCTCAATTTAGTCATCCAAGAGGTTTCAAAGGAAAGAGAGTCTTTTCGTGACCAAGTTAGCTAACTTGAGGCCTCTTCCAAGGAAAAAGAAGATGGGTTTGTGAAAAGGATTGATGAAGCATATTTGACAACGGAAAAAATTGAAAAAAAGCGAAGTTTCTTAGAGAGACGAATGATAAGTTGGAGCTTGAGATAAAAGAGAGTAAGAAGAAAAATGGGTTCTTGTTAAAAATCACTATGCCTTCAGTAAGGCCTATGAAGGATGCTTTGGTAAAAGTGAAAGGGTGTTTAGTGTACTTTGATTAACTCTGATAATTACCATTAGTTTTGTCTTGAGCCCGTGCCCGAGCCGAGCAAGCAAAGCTCGAGTCCAAAGCCACTTCGCATAAGTTCACTTGTGTGACTCTTCAATTTTTCAATGAAGTTTTAGAGTGGAACCTATTTTAATCCAATAACCATAGGCTTAAAACAAATTTTCCAACATGCCTAAATGGATGGAAATGGTGAAACTTAGGTGGAGAAAAAAATGGCCACACGACTGCATTTTTCTTAGACCACTTTATGCTTATAAATATGCTTGATTTTGCTTGCACGGGAACACTAACTGGTTTTTACATGTCAGGTCAGACACTGAGCGATTACAAAGCCTTGCGCAAAAACAAGCTCAAGAAATTGTAGAAACTACATTATGCATAAAAGATTTGGAAGACGAGAGGGTGCTAGCTCAAAATGTAATCATTGGTTTGGTTGAGATGGAATGACTCTTTTATGTGCATTCATAAAGCAAGCTCTTTCCCCTGTTGACTTCAATTCTTCTTGTGTTTTTCACAATAAGGTTGAGGAACTTCTGGGAGAAATAAAAGAAACCGAGGCAGAAGTTGTAAGATGGAGAGAAGCTTGCGAGTTGGAAGTTTTCAGCAATTAAACTTGGTCTGAATTCTGTTTTTATGTATTTGTTTGTGGAAGACAAAAGAAAAAAAATCCGGGGAACCTAAATTTCCATGGAATCCCAATCTGTAGGGAGACATGTAATGAAATTGTCATCGGTTTCTTCAGGGCTCCAAAAGTTGCTTCACAATCACTTGTTGAGCCCTGATATTGAAATGCTAAAAACATAACCGAGGGCCTATCAAAATATGACCTATCTTAGGGACCTTGATCTATCAGGGAACTATTTCAATTCTTCAATACACAACTGGTTGTATAGTTTTAGCCATCTTCAGTTCCTCAACCTCGGCTTAAACAATTTCCAAGGCATAATCTCAAATTCAATTTGGAACCTGACTTCCGCAGTTAACTTGGACCTGTCAAACAACAACCTTGAAGGGGGGATTCCAACATCGTAAGGAAGCCTTTGCAACTTAAGATCCGTTGATTTTCCACATGTTTCATCGGCTCAAAACATATCCAGAGTCTTAGATATCTTGTCAGGATGTGCAGTCGTTTGGAATTTCTGGATTTGATCGGTTGTCAACTTTCTGGTCATTTGAACAGTCGACTTGGGCAACTCAAAAGTCTAGTCACACTCCATCTAAGTGCTAATTCAATTCCAGGTCCACTCCCAGGGTCCATGGGAGATCTTTCATCCCTGAGAGTTTTGGACCTTTCTTTTAACAAATTGAATGGATCTCTCCTGCATTTCTTGGACATCTTGAAAATTTGAAAATATTACAGCGTCCTTCTAATCTGTTTGAAGGTGTTGTTTCTGAAGATTCCTTTGCGAATCTCACAAAATCGAGGGAGCTTGATGCAACTAGAAACCAACTAACGTTAAACGTTAGTCCTGATTGGGTTCCTCCTTTCCAGCTAGAAGTTATAGGACTGGCTTGGCATTTAGGCCCATGATTCCCCCGTGGCTTCGATCACAAAAGAAGTTTTGGTGTCTGGATATTTCAGACTCGAAAATTCCTGATACCATTCCCAATTGGTTTTGGAATTTGTCTTACCAATGTATTCATTTAAATTTCTCTCACAACCAAATCCGCGGAACAATTGTACCAGCTGGGGTTGCTTTTGAGTTTGTCAAGGGTTCCACTCTCATTAAGTTCGAATCGCATCGAAGTTCCATTACCTCGTGTTCCCTCTAATGTTGCTGCACTAGATCTTCCAACAATTCTCTATCAGGCTCTATTTCCCATTTTTTGTGAGATAAAATGAACGAGTCAATGATACTGCAGTTTCTTTATCTTGGAGATAATCTTTTGTATGGAGAGATACCAGATTGTTAGAGGCAGTGGCAAAATTTAGTTGCAGTAAACCTAGGCAACAACAGGCTTACAGGTGATATTCCAAATTCTATTGGAACTTTACGGTTTCTTCAATCCTTGCACCTTGAGAACAACAGCATCTCTGGACAAATACCTTTGTCACTTGAAAATTGTACAAACTTGGAGTTTCTTCACTTGGCTGAAAATCATTTAGCAGGAAATATTCCAACATGGATTGGAGAAAGTCTTTCTAAGATGAAGGTTATTATCCTCCGTTCAAATAACTTCAATGGTTCCATCCCTGAAGAAATCTGCAGACTAGCTTCTTTACAAATCTTAGACCTTGCTCACAACAAGCTCTCCGAAAACATACCGAGATGCATTAATAACTTCAGTGCCATGACTACAATGAGTGAACATTCATCCAACGGCATATCATATAGTATATCGATGGGGGGCTTTTATGAGAATGCTGCGCTTGTGATGAAAAGAAAAATAGTCAAATATGGCACCATTCTGAATATTGTAAGAAGCACGGACCTCTCCAGCAATAATTTATGTGGAGAAATTCCAGAAGAAGTGACGAGCCTTATAATATTGCAGTCATTGAATTTGTCACACAATCATTTCCATAGAATAATCCGAGAATATCGGTGCTATGGGATCACTAGAATCTCTTGATTTTTCTGTGAACCAACTTGTAGGTGAAATCCCATCAAGCACCTCAAGATTGACATTTTTGAATTACTTGAACCTCTCCTACAAAAACTTGAAAGGAAAAATTCCTTCAAGCACTCAATTACAGAGCTTTGATGCATCCAGTTTTCTTGGCAACGCACTTTGGGGAGCCCCACTAGAAGAGAACTGCACTGTCGTTAATGAAACATCTGCAAAAGAAGGTGGAGAAGGACAAGGGGACAAGGAGTTGAATGGGGTGTATGTGAGCATGGAACTTGGATTTGTGGTTAGCTTTTTGTTAACATTTGGCTTCTTGGTGATTAAAAGGAGATGAAAGCAGAATACATGTACTTTCACTTTTTGGAGAGCTTGAGGTACAAATTTGAGGAAGTTGTACACAAGTTTTGCTAGACGTCATATCAATCCTTGAAGTGTCATGTTACAAGAAAATCTGCTTCAAGCTTATCTCAAGATCAACCCTCGTTTCAGTAAGGTAGTGCCTTTAGTTTTCGACAAACCATAATCTTGGTGATCTCTCTCCATGTGTTCAACACTTATCTCTCTCTTTTTTTTCCTTTTATTAGCATGTAGTACTTGTAGGTGAAACCCCTCCAAGCATGTCAAGATTGACATTTTTGAATCACTTGAACTTGTTCAACAATAACTTGACTGGAAAAATCCCTTTAAGCACTCAATTACAGAGCCTTGATGCATCAAGTTTTATCGGCACTTGGAGAGAAATGCACTGCAATTGAAGTAACACCTAAACTTGAAAGCAGAGAAGGACAGGAGCACAAGGAAGTGGTGGATTTTATGTGAGCATGGCACTTGGATTTGTAGTGACCTTTTGGTAAGTATTTGGCTCCTTATTCCAACAATACCTATGTGCTTTCTCTTTGTTTGCCTGATTAACAAAACGACCACAACAAAAGCATTAACAAACTGGAGCCTATATATATATATATAGTAGTTGTATTAATTTAACTTATGCATTGGCTTTGATATTATCGGAAACAAGTCAAGAAGATTCAGAAATTCACATATATCTCTCGATGTACACTAAGAGCCACAAGAAGATTGATCTTTTCTGATGTCTTTGAACATTTGATACAATATGACTGAAGCAACCGAGTATGCCGTGTGCATGGCAGAATTAAGCTTCAAGTTGATAGTCTTTCTCCCAGCAAAACTTTTCCTTTCTATGTTGTCTCTTAACCTTGAAGTGCTATGAACAACACTGCGAGTATCATTATCAAGGGATCCGTACGTGCATGATGTCAAAATTGGACGGTCTAGTATGGATACTCACGATCGACACACTAACAACAGCCCAAAGCAGCAGCACTTGAACTAATCAAACAACAGCCGTTTTCAATTTTATTTTTCGATTTCTTACCAATTGTTGGTTGGAGATTGGTATAATTTCGAGTCTTCCATCCCCAAAGAACTCTGCAGTGTAGCTAATTTACGAATCTTGAATATTTCTCACAATATGCTCCGTGGAAGCATACCAATATGTGCTCATAACTTTTATGATAATGCATTGCTTGTGTCGAAAGGAAACACGGTAGCTTATGGCAGCATTCTGAATATTGTAAGAAGCGTAGACCTTTCTAGCAATAATTTGTCAGGGAAGTCCCAGAAGAAGTGGCGCGCCTGATAGCCTTGCAATCATTGAATTTGTCACACAATCATTTCACTGAAAGGATCCCCAAGAAAATCGGTGCTGTGGGATCACTGGAATCTCTCGATTTTTCTGTCAATCAACTTGTTGGAGAAACCCCCCCAAGCATGTCCAGGTTGACATTTTCTATTTGGTTTTTCTGTGAGCTTTTCGGCAGTGTTGGGCTCCTTGGGGATCAACAAGAGATGGAGGCACTTGCACTTTCAGTTTTTGGACCACGTGAGGTACAAATCTGAGGATGTTGCGAGCAAGTTTTGCAAGATGTACTCTTTTTCATCAAAATATCATGTAGTGGTTGATTCTTGACAGTAATCATTTTGATGATCTCTTTCAACGTGTTCAGAAATAGGAATAACAAAAACACTATTTCATGCAAGTGTCTTAAATAGCATTGAGCATAAGAAAAGCAGAACATATCCTTTATTTGGGTGTGTTAGCAGAGAAGAAATTTCCTCAAAACTAATTGAATAGAGAAATTTTGTTCTATTGATCATGCTCTTTGTGGCTAAGTTTTCAGCAATCAGGATATACTAGCATCATGAGTTCTCTTTTCTTTTCTCTTCCACAAGTAACTCGTGCTAGTGATAGATATAGATTCTGAATCAAGTCTACCATACCCTATCTAGCAACATCATCATTAAACTTCATCCCTAGCCTCGCAGTCTTATGGGGATCGTTGCCTCTTCACAGGTACGGAGATATATTAACCTGAGCTGTGTTAATGTTCGTTATTTTCTTGAAGCGGGAGATTTTATCAAATTCATGGATTTTGAATGAAATAAAGAGAAATCATGTGATTTTTTACATGAACACATAGCTATTTTATTAACTTAAACTAACAAAAAGATTTGTCTGAGAATCCATAGATCATCAGAGACTAATTAAGATTACCCTTATAGGTTGGGGACTTTCTTTCTTTTTTTTGAGATTTTAATAAAGGGGGTTACTTCAAGTGTTACTCCCAGAATTGAGGCCTTCAAGTCTTCTTCTTCTCTCAACAACCCTTCTTCTCCTGCTCCTCTGGAATCTCAAACAAAGAGAGCTTGAAGCCTTTTTCTTTCTTTCTTTTTTTATTCCAATTTTTTTTTGTTTAGGAGAGAGGCTTTTACGGTTACCTTTTGCTCCATGGCTCCATTTCAATATCCTCCTTTCGTGACACCAGGATAGTCTTAATTTGTTCTGAAAACAGTCACTGTTTGAAGTGACCATTTGAATCTCTTCGTTAAAAGAGATCAACTTTTCTAGGGTTTCTTTTCATGATCTTTAGGTGGTAGTTTAAAAGAGCAGGTGTTCCAGACTACAAAATGATGTCATTTCTATGACGGCAGAGTCATGATTGATTCATTGACGACAGTGAAGTCAAATCCTATCAGGTACACAGAATGATTCGAGCCCCATTGGCTTTTGGAGATTGAAGAACACTGTGGATACTAACTCCGACGAGTTTCTTGATGGAATAAATCAATGAATGTGCTATATTAAAAACCTAAACCTTCTAAAAACTGCTGAAAAATAATAATCAGCTGGTGACTGTAGAGTACTTTCTTTGGTTTAATGAAGGGAAAAGGAGAGTTGCGAGTTTGGCTTTCAACAAGCATTACAACTCTTCCTACATGTCCCAAAGTAATCGGGGGAACCAATCATATACACAGGGTTCTTTTCGCATTCTCCGAGAGCAGCCCAGCTTGGACAATTTTCATCTTCATCGGTGCATTCACTTCCTTCGGAGTCAGGAAAGACCTTAATGGCTCTTAAATAAAACTTTTTGGTGGCGTACCACATTTCGCCCTCAAGGACAGGGCATCTGGAATGGGAGCTACCCATGTCCGGAGATGTATTAGGATGCACTGTGAAAAACAGAATTGCATTCCCTTTAATCGGTCGAAGGGAATCACTAATCTTTGTACAATCAGACCAAATCTTGTTTTTAACCTGTGACAGATTGAATACTGGTGTTAATGAGTGGTGCTGAAATGAAATCCTCCATTTATGAATGAACCAAAAGAAGATTTCTCACCAACCTCTGACTTAGGGAAGAATATCTCACCACCCTGGGTGACATTAGATAGATAAAAAACCAGAGTTGCCATCAAAGGCTCGCTTGAAATGATTGCAGATTTGTTACCAAAATAATCAAAGTTGTTTTTGGCATCTTCAATTCCATAATGCATGACCTGCAGGGGTTTGCTGTTCTCTGAAGTGCGATATAAGTCATGCAACAACATGAAACACTAAATCATATAGATACGCAGTTCATGGAACAGAACAACCATTCTATGGTGACAAGAGCTAGGGTAACCAAACATACCTTTCGGAAGGAGAGTCCAAGCTGAAACTCTTTCTTCAATCCTTGAAAGTATGTTATCCTTGCAAAGAAAAGAAGGTTTGTATTCAAAGTGGTGAAAATGTCATATAAGTCTTGCAACAGAATAACAATTTCAAATCTAGCGTGACTAAGAGCAAATCTCAACATATGCTCTTCAGCCATTTTTTTTGAAGTAATATTAAAGTGACGGATCGGTAAGTCTCTGTTTACACAGAGCTCTCTCCCAGCTAAAGATTGTAAATTTTCCTCTCGTGAAAGAAATTAGTAGCTACTTTATCAAAATGAAATAAAGTGGCCTACAATACAGAGACTCCGAGTTGGATGTTGAACCCAAACCATCAGAATGTCCTCCTGGAAACATCATTTGACAATTACAAAACTAAAGACCATTATCAAACTATTTACAAGCAGAATAAGAAAAGGAAACAAAAATGGCTAACAGAAGAACCAGTTTCTCATGACATAGAAGAATAAGTTCCTCTTGATTATTAATACTCAACTCAATGATAGAAAGCATCTACTAAATCTTCACACAACCTCTGAAAAACGGCGAATCAAAATGAACCAAATATAATATGAAAGAACAAAATCAAAGCACAATCTGCAAACAAAAATCTAATAGTAGGTGATTATCCATAATGTAACAATATGCAGCATTAAATGCACATGTTTGTAAAAATATAATCATACAGAAGCTTACATCCATGTTTAGAAGAGAAGTCGAGCTTGCAAGCAGCCTGTTTCTCTCAATTCTCCCTGAATCATCATCCTTTCCCTCAGAAGTTTCTTTTGTACCCTGTGCCTAAGCACAAAAAAAAAAGCAATTCAAATAATTTCCAACACGATAAATAGAAAAAACAAAGGCTAAAAGAGCAAAAGAAAAGGGCATACCAAAGAAATAAGATGATCACATTCCTCGTCTGTCAAAAAGCCTTTGTACACGAACACCCTAATTCAAGAAAAAGAAAGTCATACATTTTTTAGTAACCGAGCCATTGAGCACCACAGTTACAGTATTCATTCTGCGCAATAATTCATAGACGAATGCTCAGCCAGACATAATTTAAAAACCTTAATACTTAACACAACCAACAACAATTCCCAATTAACTAATATCAGATTTTATTGGGGCCATAGCAACAAAATGACTCCTTGCATTATCCACTGTGAAAAAACAAACGCTCTACAACAACTTTATCAAATCAAAGTACGTGACCTTGGTTGCCAAGAGACCGTGACAACTCTTGATGGGTCTACCCAGTTGGTCTGAATTGAGCTTCCAAATTGTATCATTGTTTCAAGGTGGGCCTCCTTGTTCCTTAATTCCTTTCGGCTACTGAAGCAGAAAATTGCAAAGAAAGACATGGTTATTGCTGTATAAAACAAGTATACCATCAAAGAAAATCACTCAGATCACAAGAGGCAAATCTCCTATCAGGTTATGCACACAATATCTATTCAGCTGTAGAAAAAGATCGTTCCTTTATAGATCAGAAGATAAAAAGCACCAAGAAGCTCCCAATCCCACCATACACAAAGTGTTGTAACAAAAACCCAGATCAAGAACAACACAATTATTCAGATGTCTAACTAAATCAGAGATAAAAAAAAAAAGTAAAAAGTGATGTTCCATTAGAGAAATTAAATTGTGAAAGTACGCTAAAACAACAAACTTGATCCTTCATTGGAAAATAAGACATGAGAAAGGAGATGAGTTTCATTACCTCTTTCCGAAACAGAGGGAGAATTGGGTTGTAAGTGTAAGCACCATGAAGAGAAGAAGGTAGACAAAGGAAGCCATGGATTGGAGATCAAACTCCAAAGAGATGCAACGCTAAGATTTTGATTTAAGACTTGCTCCCTGCTTTATACAATCTTTCTCAGTCGTGTTGTCAGGGTTGTTTCTTTTATTTAAATTTTTAATATATATATATATATATATTAAAAAATATTTTTTATTTTTTTAAATTTATTTCAACACTATTTAAAAATATAAAAAAAATAATTTAAAATAAAAAATATACAGAAATCCATTGAAAATAAGGGTAACACTCTCTTAAAATAATATTTAAAAATATATTAAAATAATATATTTTTTATTTAAAAAAAAATTATTTTCCATATTAACATATCAAACTATCTAAATATATTACTACAATTCAAAATATTATTCATATTAACATATCAAAACAGTACATGACACTCTATCTAAATATATTACTACAGCGATATAGTCTTGTAGGTTTATTTTTATATATATAAACAGTAATTAATATTTTCAACTGTTGTTTTAACTTCTTTTTTTTATAATGATTGAAAATATTATTATAATTTATCTATATTTTATAAAATAAATTGTATTTATATGAGATATTTATAAAAATAAAAATAAATTGTACGTAGCAAGTAGGATTATTCTCTAAAAATATTTTAAAAAAAAACAATACGAGTAAAATATTTATATAATTACATATTCTACTTTAAAGAATAAAAATTAACTTCTTTTATTTATAAATTCATATATTTTTTTATAGCACCGAAAACTAATCTAATGATATCAAAAACACATTCATACCACAAACATATTTTTTGGATGGGAAATTAACTCGAATTCCTACCCGCGGCTGCATGGTGAGAGATATTGGATCAGTGCCATCTATTTCTTCCATGAATCATGTTCGCAACATAGATCCAATTCTCAAATTTTTCATTTTCTTTTTTTCAATCCTACATTTACTTATTAACTCAAGAATCAATGGACATATAATTTCAATTTAATGTCTTTTGCAGCAAACATATCCCCTCTCCGTGATCAATCATCCATCCCTTTGTGATTTCTTGAGAGCCATGTGACCAGATACATCTTTGTCAAAAAGACGTTCAATCAATTCATCCCAGTTCTCTCTTATCTTGCCTGTCTTCGAAGAACCAAAAGAAGATTCCCCGCTAGATCTATGCGAATCCTCTCCTTCTTCCACCTCATCGAAAGTTCCATACTTGGAAGGTGAATAGGCATGGGGAACTGAGAGTGTAACAGCCCTTTGTAATGCAGCCCTGTACTCCTCACTGTGTTCTCGGGCCAAAGTCTCCTGCCGCTCCATCCTTTGCTTTGCTGGGATCTCCATGATATGATCTTTCTCTACCATTATCTAAGTCGAGGAGAACAAGACGCACATGTCATGATACAAGCTTGCAAGTAATTTTCTTAAAACCAAAGTTTAAGAAACCTTGGGCATAGGGTGGGTGCTGCTGAAGCTGATTTAAATATCAGCAAGAAAATACTCATACCAACTCCCATATATTTGTGTCAGCGCTGGAATGAGTGCAAGTGAATTCAAAAGGTTGTGGAAAAATACTGTTTCCAGTTGGATTGCTGTAAATTCACGCGTGAACTTACAAAATATGCACATGAAGATCAAGCTACTAAAGATAGGCTATGGAATTTCAAGCATTCATCCCCTACCCTGGCAACAAATCGCAGGGGAAGAAGAGGGTGGTGCTGGAAAGTCCAGAATTTCAGCATCTTTTACTGATTAACAACAGTTTGCCACTTTCAGAGCAGCAAATAGACCCTCCCAACAACCAACGTGCCAGCAAAATAAAGCAACTAATGGTTTGAGAACCTGGTCCAGAAAAGATCAGTTTAATACTAAGAGATTGAAAGCTTACATCCATAGCCCTCTGGGCTTCTCTCTCTATCCAAATGATTGCATGATCAGAAGTAGCATTACAGGAAAGAACTATATGCTCAAACCGCCCATCTACTGGTACCGCTGTCCTCACAACAGGAGGGATTCTTCCCAATCTGCAAACCACGTAGAATGTCCAATTGTCAAAAACTCAAAGATCTTTACCGGCCAAAATTGACTAGAATATCTACTGAAACCATAAACTGGTAAAGGCAACAAAGCTCGTGAACAATGGACTCTAAGATTTTTTTACTCCAATTTCAATTGTTGATAGATATAAAAATATTTGACCACCAACCCACCTAGACTAGTTATATGATTCATGCTTAGTAATAACTAGCAATACGCTCCACTTTGCTAACCATATGACATAACGAAGCTAATACCCCTAGGAAATACCTGAAAGGCTTCCTTTCAACAATGTGATATAGGCGGCCAGGTGCATACAGTCTCCTCGGATCTTTGATCATTTTCTCATCCGGAATACAAGTATCTCTCATGCACCTTAAACATAGTAGGCAGGGCAGACTGTAAAAGAAAAGGAAAACTAGAAGAATCGGTGAGTTGTTATAATACTGGACAGCACATAGAATAAAATTTTGAAAAAGGGAAGTTCATGTTGTTTAGAGTATCAAATAATTAATGTCATCACCTAACTACATTCTTAGTCGAAAATAAGTTCAAGCACTTTGTTCTACAAGCCTCCCTTTTGTTAATCTTCCATTAGTAAATTTTTTCCTGTTGTGCCTCGAACACAACAGAGAAAATGCAGATATGGTCTAGCTTCTTCAAGAAGATTAAGGAAAACTTTAATAACCTTCTGACCGATCAATGATCAAACTTTAATAATTAAAGAACTTGATCTGTACCAGAAAAGTGACTTGAAAATGTCTTCCAAGGGCGTGGCTGTCCGCGGCAAGAAATCATCCTGATCCAGTAAAATAATCCACAGGCATTTAGAAACTTCATCAGAAGTTGTTCAGATAAAATCCAACAGACGTAAGCATATCTATGAGCATCAATGTACTAACACCAACCCTTGGACAGATTCTTTACATGGTTTTCAAAACTAAAAAGAAATGCGTGCGTGAACAAGTAAATCAAACATTTCAAACCTTTATTTGCAATAAAAAAACTAAAGTCATCTTGCAGCAACAGTCCATGACCTTGTCACATACTAAATATTTCATTCTCTTTCCCAAGACAAGGAAAAAAGCTTCAATTAAGGGAACACCATATTTACTGCTTCCCTGTGAATAGCATTTTTCTAAAGGTTGAAGCATGAAAAATTTAGGAACATTTTCTATGATATTGATCAGATATGAAACAGTAAGAAGCTATAGTAAAAGAACCTTTTTCATAAAAGGAAAGGTAAATGTAATGTTACATATTGATAACTAAGGGTATTAGCAATGCAAAAGGTCTCAAAAAACCATCTCAACCTAAAAATTTAAGTTGTTAAGTAAAATCTCAAGATATGATTTATATTATTTTTTAACACGCTTCCTCAAATGAAAGCTTTTGAGCTTGAAACTTACACAGACCCACACTATCTTATACTTCATTTTTATCCATTAATGTGAATGGTAAGATTCGAACTCTTGATTGCTTGGTCATCAAGTCTTTAATACCATGTCAAAGAACCATTTCTACCTAAAATCTTAAGTTGTTAGATGAAGTCCCAAGATATGATTTATGTTATTTCTAACAAAAAAAAATGTGTAAATTTTGTTAAGGTTTCTTTAGATGCATATCTTCATATTGTTTTTCATATGTATGAATTGGAATAACAACTTGCCTGAAGCACTACAGAATTGATAACATCTGCATATCTGACAGCCAAATTAAGTGACATGCATCGTGCAGGTGCAACTGCGTAGCATCTGATCCTCCTTCTATCAATGTTTCCCAATTTATCATGATGTAGCACTACCACTAGTGCCAACATTGCTGCTACACCTGACCCCAGAGAATGACCTGTAAAAGTCAATGTGTAATTCGGATACTTTTCCACTAATTCCTTCAAAATGTCACATTCCGCGTCCAAAACCCAACCAGCAGCCTTCAATAGCCCATTGTGGACATACCCACCATCAATTTTCCTTTTCCCTAGCTTATTATCCAAAAGTACAGCATAGTCACTCTCCCTTGCCAAATTAAGGCCCCTGACAGCTAGAACTATATCAGCATGGTCATGATCAAGATACAATATATATGGTGGCGCCCTTCCATGAGTATCTTCGTATGTTCTTCTTAGGATTAACCAATCTGGCTTTATTCCATACCCTCCAGGAGGTTCCCAAAGAGGTTGCCGAAGATCATCTTCATAAACAGCTAGAATATAGCGGCAAAGGCGAGGAATTGGCTCGAATTCTTCAGCAGTTGCAAGACCCCAAGTCTCGCTGTCATGACCTGCAGTGTGGAGACATCGTTTCCACGCCCATCGAGCACAAGCTAGACAATACACACACTCAAGGAGAGGTACGCCACATAAGATTGACATTGGTGCCTAGAGTCTAACCACACTAACATTGATCAAGAGGCATGTATTTAGAAGGAAAATGACAAAAGAACCTGGGGAAATAATATCAAAATAGATGGATGATTCAAAATGTGCCCCACTGTAGGATGAAAGAATTCAATTGGACACCAATATGACTCCTTATTAGGTACTAGAAATTGATTCAAAATGCGAGGAGAGATTTCAAATGGTTTGAAAATGGTGAGAATTTCAGTACCAGAGAATGTGTTTTAAATTGTATTTGAGCTATAAACTGAGTAGGATGAGTAGCAGAAATACCAAGTCCACAAAAACTCAATGGGCCAACAACATCCAGGGTATTATGAACAGTACAAACAGAATCACACACCAGAATCTTTCTTCCAATAACAAAATGGTATAAAAGAATAGATCTCAATTCTCACATCAAATAAGAATAGAGTGACAGCAATGGAAATTGTCAAAAACAATACAAAAAACAAGTAAAAGAGAGAAATTTGACAGCATCAATGAAGAATATGTACAGGATTGAAAACACCACTCGCCAGAGCTTGAAACTTTACAAACGAATGGCGATTGGAGAGCCCAGAAGTTGACTTTTTGAAACAAAAACTGATCCGGGTCTCCACTGCTAAGGTTCTTTGTCAAAGCTTTTGATACCCAACCAAATTAAAGGAAGAGAAAACAAGACAAAAGTAAGAGATACAGAGATACCCGAGAGCAGAATTTAGCTGAGTAGGTGAAAGATCAAAACTTTAGAGGCCAACATTCATGGAAGCCACAGAAGAGATTCCATCCAAATAATTTGAAGCATGTGCTTTCTTTCACTGCCGAGAAAATGACAGCTTTCTTCTTCTTGATGAGAGAGATTAGACATGTACAGGGGGTTTGACACTGTAGGCTGGGTGGGGGTAGTGGTATGGCTGAGTTGTAATGATTGAAAATTTTAAAAATGGCAGGAAATTAAATAGAGTGGAATTAATTATCAGAAAATTTGAAGGGCTGCTGCTGCTGCTAAGTTCTAACTGCAAGTCAAAGGGAGATTTGAAGATGGGCAAAGGAAGTTGCTGAGATGGAGGGTGGTAAATTGATTATTTTTAAAGTATTTTTTTAAGAAAAATATAATAAAATAATATTTTTTTTATTTTAAAGTATTTATTTTTAATTTCAGTATATTAAAACAATCCAAAAAAAAAATATATATATATATATAATTAAAAATAAAAATAAAAAACATTAAATCTTAGTCGACTTTGATTTAAGCAGACAGGGCGGAAGACTTGATGAGAGGACTAGTTCATGAAGGGAGGACATGGACACATGAAACATTCAATCATTAATGGCAATTTTCTTTTTCCTCTTTAATAATGGTAAAGGCAACCAATCCGATGTTAGTCTCATTTTATAATTTTTCAATATTGTATAGAGATTATATTTTATTATATTTTTTATTTTTTAAAATTTATTTTTGAATCAATATCAAAATGATTTAAAAATATTAAATAAAAATAAATAAATTTTAAATAAATAATGTTTTGATAGCACTGCCAAACACCTTATTAATAATAGGTTAATGGTAAGGCTATCCACAATATTTCTATAAGATAATATATTTGATATTTTAGTTAAAATGTTTACTTTGGATGCTGTCTTTCGCGCTGTTGTGTCATGAGAGACATTTGCATGGGTTTTTTGGACGGTTTTGTTGTGAGGTTTAAGACAAATATTGCTCCCCTCCCAATTTCACGTTTTCTTTGCAAGGGAGTTGGGGGAAACTTCCCCTGGCTTTCTGAAAAAAGAAACATATATGATCGGTTTCATAAAGAACAAAGAAAAAAGAAAGCTTTGTGATTAAAAATCTTTATTGTTGTTTTTTATTTCCTTTAGTAATACTTTGATTATCGGCATGCGTTATGATGTTGGTTAAATTAATTTTTTTTTAACGTAAAAAAATATTTAGATGTTGCTGGCGTTTTTTTTAGTAAACACAAAAAATTAACCCGTATAGAGATTGATTCAATGTGACACAATCATCTTAGCGAGTCAAAAAACAATATAAAACAATCTTGATGACCAATAAAAATATAGTTTGGCTCGAAATAAATATTTAAGATTAATTTTTTGTATGGATATTGAGAAGGTAATATATTTGATTGATTTAGGTCAGTCTGCCAATTTATATACCGGGTTATAAGACCATGATAATCTCATAAAAAAAATCAAGAAAAAATTATGAAACTTAATTTTCAATAAACTCAATGGTGAATGATGAAATTGAAAAAAAATCAATAAAAAAATGACTTAAGTCAACCTTAGTTAACCTATCAAACTCGTGACTTGGGTAATGAGATTGGGATATCCCAATAGAAATAAATTATAAAATTCAATTCTCAATCAACCTAATATCAAAATATAAAACTGAGAAAAAAAACTAGTGAATTCAAGTTAATTTACCAAACTTGTAACTTAAGTCATGAAATAAAAATAACCTGAAATTTTAGTTTTTTTTTAAAAAAAATTATTAGTTGTTGGTTGCCAATGGCCGGGGGAACGCCAACCTAACTTCCCTTACTTCGGAGACAGACATAGATGGTTGTTCGTGGAGGCATCAACTACTAATCAATGCCACCAAATCACTATGAATAGTTTGATTTTGTTTGAGTTTTTAAATTCGGATCGGGCACAGGTTATGGGTTTTAATTATGTCACTACATCAACGAGGATTAATTTTATTGTTTTTGTTAAAATAAATAAATAATTAATAAGTTATAACTAGATTTTCGACCGGTGAGGAGAGATCTATTGTATCATCAAATCACTACATCGCTTGTTAAAATATTATCATAATTTTTTATTTATAAAAAAACTAGAAAAATTTATTAATATTGAATAAAAAATAAAAATAGAAAACTATTTTCTTCAAATATAAAATTTTGTTTCTAAACTAAAAAGTAAAAAATAAAAATAATTATTTTTTCAAAAAAGTTTTGCATCGGTCTTCCTAGAGTAAAAGAAACTCGTTCTCTAAGTTCAATAAACATGGTCGTCCATCACGAACACTTTCTTGTGTAGGGGCCACCCCACCCTAAATCTCCAACGGTTTTGTGCGGGGCGCCTATCACGAGTCTATAATAGCTTTGTGTGTCTATAATAGATATATCGAGGACTTCATCTAGATAAGAAAATAAACTAGTTTGAACACTTAATCTGAAATCCCCCTCTAGATTGGGGACTTATTTAAAGTTTGCCCCTTTAGCTTCCAACTGAACTGGGCTAGTTATTTTATTTTTTTGTCTAAGCCCATTTACAAAGGAAACGAGAAGCCCTTTCCCTAATAAGCTTAAAAGACTAAATTACCCCTTGCCTTTCTCTTATATAAACCAGTAGACTGTAATAACCCTAGCTTCCCTGCTTCCGCTCATACTTGCCGCTGCTACTGATTTGAGCCAAGGTACCGTCGCCAAATCCATGCTCTTCTTTCGTGGAGCCCTTTTGGGCTTTATCTATTCATGTAGCTGTAAATTGCCTTTCTTTCTTGATATTAAACTTGTTTTAGGTTGTAAAAAAATGGAATCTTTACACCAATCTGCAGCCTTATTCTGATCATTTTCATGTCTCAGGGCTTAGTCTGTTTGTGTAGCTTTCGAGCTGTAATTTTCCAAGCATTTTTAAGCGTATCACCATGATTTATTTTATATATATATATTTAGTTGATATAAAGCCGATTTTTTTTCCCATTAGTTTGCTAATTTGATTGTAAATATTTGTGATCTCTTGTTTGTTGGTTACATTGTTATTCATGTCAGTCCTTTTTTCTCTCTCTCTTTTGGATACAGTTTTGAGAACGCGTTTATGCATTATTATGATTTGTGCTATGGAAGCTTGGTGCTCTTTGTTTTGTGTTGTATAGGTTGGAATGTAGTTGGAGTAGAATGAGCTAACGTTGTGATTTCAGTACTTGGATTTTTAGTGGCTTGAATTTTATTCGTTTAACATTGTGATGTTGTTTTGATTATGTGCTGAATTAATCTTTGCTGTTTCAGCAATGGCTCCAAAACAGCCAAATACGGGTCTTTTTGTGGGTTTGAATAAGGGGCATGTAGTCACGAAGAAGGATTTAGCTCCACGTCCTTCTGATCGCAAAGGGGTAAGTAACGTTATATCATGCAAGTTTCACTGTTCAATTTGTTTAATCTGGTTTTGGAGTTACATTGTACTCTTGAAAGGAGACTGTCTATGTTGAATTGTTTGTAATACATATTTGTAAGTTAAGATTTTTTTGTTGTTAGGGATTATATAACTGGTCTTCCTTGGATTTATCTCTGGACATTTTAGGCCATTTGAGATTAACAATTTGCTCAATGGGACTTTATTATTTTTTTGTATAATAAATTGCTGATATTGTGATATGGTCTCTTCCCCATGCATGTGTTGAATGCAGAAATCTAGCAAAAGAGTTCTCTTTGTCAGGAGTTTGATCAGGGAAGTTGCTGGCTTTGCACCTTATGAGAAGAGGATCACTGAGCTCCTCAAGGTTGGCAAGGACAAGCGTGCTTTGAAGGTTGCTAAGAGAAAGCTTGGGACGCACAAGAGAGCTAAGAGGAAGCGTGAGGAGATGTCCAATGTTCTTCGCAAGATGAGGTAAGCTTCTTGGATATTCAATTTTCCTTTTTTGCTGTAGCTAATGTGTTTAATAGATCTGTAAATGTACTTGAAATCCAATCTTTTATTCTATCTAATGATTTTTTATTGCCTTTCGCGGTAATGTTTCTTGCAGGGCTGCTGGAGGTGGTGAGAAGAAAAAGTGATTTGATTTTGTAGTCTCTGGCTATTAGATGCTAGTTAGAGGAACGGTGTTGTTTAGAGACACAATGGTCGGAAGCTTGTTATTTTAATTTTCAGGAAATTTTGTTGCTTTTTAATCAGAACTAAATGTTATGTACCTCGTTTATGATGTTTATGTGTTTGAATTAATTGCAGCTATTTGAATGGGTGATTATGGAAATTAACTTCTTCTTTTTTCCGGAATCTCAATGGGGACAATGAGAGGTAGAGTATATGAATAGATCATTGATTTGGTTTCTGGTTCCTTGCTTGTCACTTAATGTAAAAGATAAAAATGATTATAATTATAGTTGTAAAACTCGACTTGGATTAATCTAGAACAAGACCCGGGCCACGAGTTGGGTTTACCATTGATATTGGTCAACATAAGAATAAAAATAATTATTATTATAATTTTTAAACTTGAATCAAGAATTGATTTAGGGTAAGACCTGATTCACTGGTTAGGTTGACCATCAACACGAGTGAATGTAAGGATATAAATAATTATTATCATAGTTTTAAGACCCAACTTGAGGATCGACCTGAGGCCAGTCACGGGTTAAGTTGACCATTGAGTTTGGTCAACGTAATAATAAAAATAGTTATTATCATGGTTTTAAAACCTAACTTAGAGTCACGGATTAAGTTGACCATTGAGTTTGGTCAATGTAATAATAAAAATAGTTATTATCATGATTTTAAAACCTAACTTAAAGTTTGATTTGAGTTAAGGCCTAGGTCATGGTTCGGGAGGATCAACCTGAGTTGACCTATATCAATGTATAAATAAAAATGGTTATTATTATAATTTTAAAACCTGCTCGAGGGTCAACTTGAAATAAGGCCTAATAAAAAAAAATCTGGATTTTTTACCTGTGTTTTATTCCAGTTCGACTAGGTTGCAAGTCGACATAGGTTTATAACCAGGTCAAGATAAATCAATCATTCTTCTATTTTTTTTTATATAAATTTGAACCGATTTATATTTTGGGTCGACTAGGTCTCATCTAAGTCTACTAAATACAAAATAAAAAAGTTCAAAGCATACCAAATATGATAAAATGATTATTTGTCTAATATACCAAACACTACCCAAGGAACCTATTATGGTGGACTGGACAAGACATTTCATTTTGTGAAGTTTGGTGCATTTTTTAGCAATACTAAAACCTTGCTAAAGGCTCATTTTTGTTTAAGGTGAGACAATTTTATCCAATTCTCTATGCAATGTTGTTATTTATTAAATGAATAAACTACCCCTCTTATAAAATATAACTAAACAGACGGAGGCAATAATAAGATCTTTTTTTTTAAAAAAAATATAGGATTTCCAATTCACCTCTTTCCCTCTCTGTCTCTCTTTCTCTCCCTCTTCCAATTTCTTTCCCTCCAGACACCATATCTCCATTTTATTTCCTTCTTTATTTATCATTAAATTTTAAAACCAATATTATTTAAAGATACAAAATTAAAACAAAATTCAATTAAAAAAATGAGTCGACCCAACCTGGCTTAACCGGCGAAAACTTGGTCATGAGTCTAGGATAAACGTATAGAAAGAAAATTAAAACAAATTATAAAGATCAATTCTCAATTAATCCAGTGGTAAAAGATGAAATTAAAAAAAAAACAAATTAAAAAAATAAAAAAACATTTAAGTTAACTCGAGTTAACCAACCAAACTCGTAACTCAAGTCATGAGGATAAGATAACATCATAAAGAACAAATCAAAATAAATTATGAAGTTTAATTCTCAATCAACCTAATATTGAAGGATGACATTAAATAAAAAGACAAATTAACCCGAGATAATCAGGCTAAACCTATAGTAAAATGTAATGTCTTTTAATATAAGTTAATAATTATTATTATTAAATGGGTATGATATAAATTTAGTCCTTGTATTTTAAATGAAATCATAACTTAATATCTTTATTTTTATAATCAATATTGCACTTCATTGGCTCCATTATTGTATGATGCTTTTAATTTACTAACAAATATCCAAAATGCATTTGGATTTCTATTTTGTCTCTTTGTTATCTTATGGTACGAAACAATAACATCAGTTATAAAAATTATTTTAAATAAATATATTTTTATCCTAACAAAAACAATTTACACACAGGTTTTTTCGACATGTTTTTGTAGTTAAAAAAATTCTAAGTGAAAATAAAAAAGTTTATGTATACATATAATCAAATAAATTAAGAACTGTGTGTGTCAATAAATAAATAAATAAAAATTTATAAACGATAACTAAAAATAAAACAAGAAAAACCAAGAGATATATTTAATTTTGCAAGAAAAGATATTTATCTGGTTGTGCTTGCTAAATTTTTTAATTAAAATAATTTTTTTATTCAATCAAATGATAATAGAAATAAGCATACACATTAAATTACTTGAATAAAATAAAAGAGAAAAAATCATTATGCAAGGTTGCATATATTAAAAATATTATTTGAAAATAAATATTTTTTTATTTTAAAAAATAAAGTTAAGCTATACAAAGGATAAAAAAAACTTATAAATGAATAAAAAAAATAACTCATTTAAAAAAGGCTCTATAAACAAAACAAAAAAAAAGAAGAGAATATGTATTTATAGAAATATAAATAAAAAAACAAAAAAAATATATAAAAACCATTAACTTGAAATTTATTTTAGAAAAAAATCGGGCGTTCTTTGGATTTGGCAAACCATGCTAACCTGCTTGGCCTATTTCATTAGGGCTCACGCGCAAGCCTTCTAAGACAGGCATGGGCTCTTTTCTTTTTCTTTGCATTTGTTGTCTGCCTTTTTAAAAAAAAAAAAAATTAGACAATATGTCGTTTGATATTGCCCAAAAAATTAGGGTCGGTGGTTTTTTTATCTAAAAATTTATTTTTCAACTCATTTTGATCCAAAACACTTAGAAACCACAGTACTATGACCTAAAAAAACCCAAAAAATCATCCCAAAACCCGAGATCAACCCGAAACCAAAAATTTTCCCGAGCTCAGATTTGTTTTTTAGGAACTTCCAAGGTAAATAATCACTTAATATGAATTTCTCTTATCAAATGAAACCATTTGACATAAAGATCAACAATTTTGGTGGCTAAAATCGACATCAACAACATCTTTCTCTCTCTACATTAGAATTCAGCAATTTCTCTCTCTCCTCTCTCAAACTAAGGACTAAAAATAATAATAAAAATGAACTTTTACACCAAAATTGAATTGAAAAAAATATTGAGGTACCAAATATTTATAATTTTAAAAGTATAAGGACCAAATTAAACTTTTTGTGTGAACTTTGAAACCATCACCCATTAATGGCGCTTTTTCTACTTTGGTTCCTAATCTTTTAATTTTATCCTTAGTCAATAAATTTGATTTAATTGTCCTTGAATTTGGCTTAAAGATGATGCAATTGTAAAAAAAAAGGTTTGAGAATCAAATTTTTTTAAAAAAATTGAATTGTAGACCCATAGTAAAATATAAGAGAATGAACAATGCATGCTGCTATAGTTGAAAACCTAATCATTTTGGTTTTTTACTTAATTGTTCAATCCAGTGCAATGCATTCTAAACACAAGATTGTCCAGTCCAAATTAGTCCAATGCATCATCCTAAACACAAGACAAAAAAGTTATTTGTCTAGTCCAACTCTAGTTAAGTCCAATCTAATTAATACTATCTAGCATATCAAACAATTATCTAAGCATATCAAACACTATCTAGACCTGGCACGGGTAGGTTTCCAGCTGCACAAACATTTGAGAGATGCATGCGTTTAAGCTATCAATCTTGCATTTTGGGGTTCGAGAATAGTGATGAACCATAGAATCTTGGCAAAAGTCATAGCGGAATTCTTGATTAGAAGTGAAATCTGCATGATTGAACATGAATAGGTAAGGAGTCTTGGCAGTAAGGAAATGGGCACATCGCTGTTCATGTAATGGTTAGCAGTATAATCAGAAGACTGATACCCATGCAGTTCTCCAAATTCAAAGAATGGATATCCACACAAATCTCACGGAGCAGAAATCATTTCCATTTCACGGGTTGCGATGATAATTTGTGTCTACACCCATTAAACATTTTCCAAATGAGGGTGAAGATTATGTAAGTTGATACAATGAATATTATTACATCACTAATTTCTCGGTAAAAGTTACCTGCAAAATTTATTACTGGTACAGTGGGAAGGGACAGGGAGTCTGGGGGAGCATTCAGGATTTGAACTTCTGCGTCAGTTTCTCCACTCCTTCCCTGCAATCTTCTGTCACCCGCTTTGTGCCTTCCTTGACAGCTGAACCAAATTCTGCAGTGTGCTGCTTCAACTCTTGCATTGATCCTATCGTCTTCTCCTTGATTGCAGAACTAAATTCAGTTGTGTTCTGCTGCAACTCGTGTATTGATGCCCATGTCTTTGAGATGGTGGCTTCTTTAAGTTCTTTGGTCCTCGCGCATGCCTCTGCAATCCACTCCTTCAGAACTGAGATTAAGACCAGTATTTTCTGTATGATTTTATCAAGTACTACTCGAGATTTCCCTCTAATGTCATCTGCCATTAGCTTGAGCCTGTCCACCAAGTTCTCAGCCCTGTTAACAGTTCCTTCAACAGAAGAGACTTGCTTTCCAGCAGTCAGCCATGTAACTCCAGTAGAACTCTCTTCATTAAGATCACTGTCAACCACCACCTTGATGCCATGCTTCTCCCACCGATATCTAGCCTCTTCAAGGGCTTTTGCCTGCTCTCTCGCTCTTTTTGCCTCGTCTTCAGCCCACGCCCTGAATGATAATAAAAAATAAAAAAAATGAAGGTTGTAATTAGTTATAGTATGGTTTTAGCTATCCATTACATAAGTTGATGACAACATGATAACTCCATTGCAGGTTTATATCGGTGAATCATGCCAAAGACAATTATTACTTTCTTACCTGGCCATTGACAAGGCTTTCCGCTCAACCTCTAGGTCGTACTGTAATCTAGAGATCTCCTGCTTTTCACTCTCTGCTTCTTTTTGAAGTTTGCTAATCCTTTCCTTTTCATATGATATCTCCACCTTGTTGCTCAAAAGGCTTTGCAATTGCTCCTCCAATTCACGCCTTAACTTTGAAAGAACTTCCATTTCAGATTCAATAGCAGCGCGCTCCTTCATCAAGGCAATATCATCCTTCTCTCTCTCAGCTCTTAATGTTTCTAATTCGCACCTTGCCTCTTCAGCCATTTTCTCTATAGCATTAATCTTTTCCCTCTCAATGGAAAGCTCCTTCTCAAAACTTGCATTTACATCCTGTTCAACTTGAGCTACTAAAGCATTGTGGGCAGAAACGACATTTTCTGCCACAGCTTCTGCTTCAATACGTGCAAGCTCCTCACTAACTATGTCAGAAGCCTCACCAGTTGCAAGAGCAACAGCAGCTTGGGCCTTTGTGACAGGTTTATCTGGCTGGAACAATCTTGTGCAACCTTTTGGAAGACACAAAGGTGAGGGTTGGTGCGTTGAGGCATCTCAATTATCCAACTTAACAGAAAATTAATAAACTACGATCATAGGCTAACATGACTCACCAAATGCAAGTGATATAATTCCTTGATCTCCTGCAGACAAGTCAGCCACAAGAGCAGGCCATGCATCCGGGTTTAACTTGTCAATATCTCTGAACCCAGAAACTTTGTACAGCATCTGTAAATGATTGCAAAGTGAAGATGAACGCAAAACTTACCATTAAAACTTTGACTATGTATTGACAGAGTAGCAAAAGAGACAGATTAAGAAAAAAAAGGTTCCAACCTTTTTATCAGCTTCTGGAAATTGTCTTTTCTCAAGGGCCATCTTCCAACTGACAAGATCCTGGCGCGACAAAGGGCTGCAATGGTAAAACTTGATGATTACAACAACAATGAGAAATCATAATATTGTAAATAGTAATATTGAACCACATATTTGAAATAGAAGACATAAAGATCCCAAAAGAAGAATATAGAGAAAGATTTTCCATGGTAAATTATCAGAATGATATGGTACATAATGCATGACAAGGTAGCCAGAGGAAAAATTTTGCACTGCGGTCTCTTGCACAACACCATAATGCCAGGGATAGGTAGCATCTTCATATTCGTTGCATCAATACTAATAAAATACAATTTAACAGGGTAAGCACATAGGTGCGCTAATTCTACAAAGGACAAAAACCATTCTAACTGTGAAAAGAATACTCTATTCATTAACAATTTAATAGGGTATCAGAATCAACACAGTTGATATTGCAGGGTAAAACTGCTATCACCTTTCAGCAGCAAAGTAAAATGGACCTTGGTTTTCAACTGAAGAAGAAAGCAAACCACCACTTGAAAGCTTGCTTGAGATAAGTCCTGCTTCAGCTAAGCCTGAAAAAGATACAACTCGGTTAACAACTATAATGCAGTGGAATAAAGCCTTGTTACTAAAATTTCAAATGAAGATCAGAAATGAAGTTTGAACCTTGAATGGATGAAAAATCAGGGTCATCAGGCGTGATATCATCAAATGCAAGTTCAGTAAAATTCTCTATGTACATCGCAGGATATACTTTTGACACCGTGCTCCTTCAAGCAATTAGAAGGCAGTCAAAACATGTATTCTGAGCTTCTGATAAACACTTTGCATTGCTAGTTGGGTGCTCATCCTCAAGCTCAGTGCTAGACAAGCAAATACTAACAAGAAAGATGCATACCTTGAAAGAGCACTGCTAGCAGTCACTAACCAACGAGCAAATTCACGCCGGGTACATAGATCACTGGATTGAATATCCGCCTCAATAACCTGAAATTGCAAAAAAAGAAAAAAAAAGAAATTTCAAACTGGTTGTCCTCATTTATCTATACAGGTTATACACGCTGATTGCCTCACCATCCTCTAAAATAATGAGAAGCAAAAACAATAGCAAAGAAGTACCTTCAAAACTTGCAGTGCAGCTAATACCTGCCCCTGAACCTGATCAACAACTGCAGGAACTAGAACCTTTCCAGGAAGCACCTGCAAGGCTGCAGAAACTGCAGATGGAGCAGGTATACCAGCTGAGAAGGAAATTTCAGGAGTTGGTGGTTCAAAAAATGGTTTGCTTTCCTTCATCTCATTATTAGCAATAATGACGTCTGTGTTTGCAAATGGGTCGACTGAAGCTGACTCGGAAATTGTTTCTGAGGAATCTCTTTCATCTAAGTGATTCACTTCCAGGGAACTATTTCTCTCAGCTGAATCCTGGGTTGTATTGCTCAGATCAAGATTTTCTTTGGTTAAAAATGAGGCTACAGTCTCCATATCATCTTGGGGGACAATTTGAGGTTCTGAACTTGTATCCATGAGTGAACTCTCTGAAATTTTCACACCCACAGGATCACTGGGTTCACAAATGATGGAATTAGAAGAATTCAACGATGAGTCAGAATTCTCTTCTATCTTTGAGGCAGGCGATTCACTCTGGTGGTCTGTGTTAAGATTTGTTATATCTGGCACATTGCTAGGTTCTACATTAACAGGGTTTTGTTCTATTTCAAAGGTTGATCTAGGGGAACTTGCACTAATATCAGAACTGGGCAAATTCTCTGAGCCAGTTGTTGTTTCAGGAGTAACAGATTTGTCATCAAAATTTGATTCATATTGCAAATTTTCTTGAACAGGCTCATTATCAACAGTATCACTGACCCTAGTAGCATAATCAACACTGTCTACAGAGGTCTCCTTATTGTCACCAAGTTTATTTTCACTGGGTGCTTCATTAAGTTCTGGAGATGAAGAAAGATCCGTTTCTATACCTTTCTTGCTTTCCTTGCTTTCACTCTCCTCAACTTTACCATCCTCCTTGTCAGAGACCAATGAAACTTCCTGCTGAGTTGTGAATGGTTCCATCTCTTGTTTTGGTCCTGTATGTAACATTATAATTAAGCATTGGATTGGTTGAACACCAAGGAGAAGAGAAATTCAAGAGATGCATACATTCTAGTGAAGCCCATTTGTTTATTAAGCACATGACATTCAGATCAAAGATTAGGCAACAGTAGCCAGAAGATTGTGATAGCAAACAATTGGAAATCTGTTCTTTCTTTCATTTCATTTTTTTAGCAGGAAAAATAACATCTGATGATATAAAGTTTTCATATTTTTTTTAATCAGCACTGGTCATTTAAATTCTTCTAAGAATACAGGCAGCCACCTACTGGAAGTGCTCCGCTTGCTTAAAGACAATGCTGCAAAGGTAAGCCCCGCAAATAGGATGACCCCAGCTACTCCAGCTCCAACCATGCCTGAAAGCAAACTACTTCCAAAGTGTAATTAGTCCATTAAAAAGGCACAAATGAAACCTTTAAAACCATTCTCACTTTCACACGAAAATGCAGCAATAATAATCCAACAAAAGAGTTCATATACAAAGCAAGTATCAACAGCAACAAAGATAATAACTTTGTTTGCGTTTACACAATACCATTCACTAATATGATTACTATTAAGAAACTTTTCCTTACACCCTGAAATTAACACCCTTGAAAGAGCTACTACATTTCACATTTGAATATAAAAAACCCCTCATATTCATAATTTATTTCCCAAAACTACCACAAAAACAACAACAAAAATGAAACATTTTGCCTCTCTTTATGCCAAATTTTCTCATTTGCAGTTAAACATGGACAATTGCATATTCTAAGTAAGAAAAAAATACACGAACTTTGCCAAATGGGCTAACTTTAACCCACTCTAGAGAGCTACATTTTGCATTACAAGCTTAGAAAAATAAAACCCATCATTCGTTTCTCAAAATTAACAAAACAAAAGGCCAAAAATCAAACTTTGCACATCTTTACCTCCAAACCATTTCTTTCTCTGATTCTCAATAGACTCATCACTCCCATTATCCGAATCAGTCCACGAACTCGACACGACCCACGAACTCCCATTACGTCGCGGTTCATTTTGAGACAGCAAGAGAAAGCGAAGGTTACTATCACTCTTCTTCTTCCTCACACAAGCCCGTGTGAGTGTTGCAGGTGATCGTCTACAGTTATGGTAGTTGAAGGCTAATCGAAGCTGGAGAGAGGTCGGAGAACACGTGGCAGCCATTGCTGATACCATATCTGGGTTTGGGATTAATTATGAAATTATGGAGTGAAAATTAGAAAATGGGGATAGGAGAGAGGTGAATTGAGATTGAATTTGAAAGAGGCTTTTTGTGTTGTTTGGTTGTAGGAGAACAAAATGAAGAGACAGAGAGGGAGGTTTCGGAGTAGACTATGGTGAAAACGAGGAGACAAGAGCGTGCAATCTGTCATGGGATAATCCCATTGAAGTTTACTAGCTATAACACTGCGGATCGAATAATTTTTTGTTTTTTCTAATAAAAAACCGCATTTTTTTGGATTTTTTTATATAAAAAATCTCAATAATAAATTAAAAAAATATTTATATTTTTAATTAAATAAATAAATAATTATTTACCCCCAACAAAAAAAAAATATGCATGATTTCTAGCCATATAAAATTAATCAGTCAAACCTCGTGATATATGTTATGAAATTATTTAAATTTTATATTGTTTTTAATAATTTTTTATTTAAAATATTCTTTTATAAAATTAAAAGTTATCTAAATATTAAAATATTTGTTTGAAATCACGATACACCTAAAAATACCAAACTAAAACAAATTATATTGTATAATTAAAAATTAATAAGATATTAAAAGATAAAATTAAACAAAAATAAATAAACAAATATTTAATTGTAAATCATCAAATTAAAAAAAAAAAAAAAAAAAAACTAGATGCACAGGCATGGTTGCCCCCAACGAACCTGACCCTTAAAAAAAAAAGGTTTACGCAAGTGGGCTTAGAATAGCTCACGTATTTAGACCTTTTTATTTTTTTATTTTTTTATACCCTTTTAATTCTTTGAAAAACATGTCAAACAATCCATTTTCACATTCATAGACCACATTTTCAACCATTTTTTCATCTAAATTTATATAAAAACACCATAAACAATTAAAATATATATTCATGGTCTCAGACAACCCAAAAAGATCTAAAAATCCAAAATCAACATGAAAATCAAAATTCTTCCTAAGCTTAAATTCACCATCTCAAGCACATTTAAAAAAAATAAAACATAAGCTAAACTCCTATCATTGAATAAAATCAAATAACACTAAAATTACTTTTTACATGGCTGATATCAATGTCAACTCATATTTTTTCTCTCTTTACCGTTAGAATCTAGTTATTTTATCTATATTCTCTCAAACTATAAACAAAAAAGATAAGGAAAATAAAATTTGGAATCAAAATTAAATTGTATAAATTGTGAGAGACTGAAAGCTTATAACTTGAAAAGTTTAAGGACTAAGACGAATGTTTCACCCAAAATTTGAAACGACCACCCTTATTTATTGTCTTTTTTACTCTAGTCCTCTATATTTGAATCTTGTCATTGCTCAATAAATTGCTTTAACATGCTATTGATTGGGATATATAAGGGTGTAATTGAAAAAAAAATGAACAAAAACAATTATTATAGCAATTCATAATGATTTGTTTTTGTGTAAACAATGGTGTAATGAAAAATGTTTTCACCACCATTTTCATATAGTAGTTAATAAATAAGTAACAAATCAATAGTTAGTCTATAGTTAATAACTAGATTATGAAACGATAAATGAACTCACATGATAATAAGATAATTTATAGTAGTATCATGAGTAAAAGTATTTAGCATATGCAATTATTATTATTATTATTGAAGCAAAAATGATTTTTATTTACACTTTATATTATATTAACTAGTTTTTTTCTATCCCTGCTATATTATTGGTTGAATCATTTTTTTATAATCTTAAAAAAGATATAAAAATGTTAGGAAGTCAAGAATTTAATGTATAATGGACGAAACACTTTAAAAATATTGAATATTGGATGATATTTTTCTTTAAAAAAATAGTGAAACAGCAACACACTGGATCAACCATAGTCAACCATGTTTAACCCTTGAAACCCTCGATCGAGGGTATGAGCCCGTGATCATAGAATCCAAATCAAAACAAGTTAGGAAGCCCAATTCTAATTAACTAAATATTCAAGGCCTAAAATGATAAAAAAAAAACTCAATTAAAAAGAACGACAAAAAAAAATGATTCGAGCAAACCTAGATCAGTTGCCCCTACCATGCCACGACCCAGATCAAATTGGTTTTAACATAAAAAAAGGATGTTCAGACAATGCCGATGTTTTTAAAAATAAAGAAGAATTTAAGACTCAGGTCATTGACTTGTTTGGATCCATTAAATCGGGTTAATTTAATAATATAATTAAAAAAATTAGCAAAGAATAAAAAGTTAAAAAACTCAAAATAACTCGAATCATTTTCAAAATTAGTAAAAATCATATAGAAATCCAAAAAATAATAATTATGGAGTCCAATCTTCAAATAAAAAAATTATTGAAGGATGAGACTGAAAAAACATAATCTTAAAATATAAAAAATAAAACAAAAGAATTTTTTACTCATACTATGTCCCAAGCCATATATTTTTCTCCAACCATTAGAGAAATGTAAAAAACAAATGGAGATGTTGATATATTAGATAATATTTTTTAAAAATAAATATTAAGCAATTAATTTAATTTAATTTAAAAAAATATTTAAAAATAAGATGAATATAACAAAAAAAAAATGACAAATAAAAAGAACTAGGATAACCATGTAATTTTTAAAATCAATGAAAAATACTATATAAAATAAAATAAATAGATAAATTATGGAGCTCAATATACAATCAAATCAGATGCTAAATGATGAAATTAGAAAATTAAAAAATTAAAATAAAATTAGACGAATTTTCTAAATTTGGATTAGACTCTCAAATTCGCAATCTTTTAAATTTTAAATTCGAAATCAATCAAGAAACTTAATTTAATATTGAAGAATAAAATAAAAAAATCTAATTAAAAAACTTGTCAATATAAAAATATATATTTTAATTGTGCAAAAAATCATAAAAAGACGAAGCTATACCCAAATAATTCTAAAATTATAAATGGACTCGTGAAAAGCTTCGTTTATCCTTTAAGATTATTTTATTGGTTTTGCTAATGAAGTGAAAAAACATTAATTTATTATTACAATCCACATTAAATAAAAACAAATATACGATACTTTTCTCACACCAAATAGGTTCTGCATGCAGAGAATGCCACGTGTATAATGTTTGGTTATATACATAACATTGAATTGAATATATAGCTAATAGCATTATTTCTATACTAAATAAACTGTTTTTTTTTTCCTGTGGATATCCTCTTTTTAAAAAATTAATGAAAATTCTATATATATATAAAAAAAATTAGATCTCAATTTTTAATTAAACTAAATGTTGAAGGATAAAATTAAAAAAATAAAAATAAAATAAATAAATTTTTGGCCCGCGCTACAATGTGGCTAAGATAATTTTTTAATGAACTTAAAAAATATAGATGATTACATATTAGATGATATATTTTTTAAAATTAATATTGAAAAACTCATTTAATTTAATTAAAAAGATTCTTTAAAAAGAAGATAAATCTAACAAGGAACAAAAAATAAAAAGACCCGAGAAAATTCGGATTATTTTTAAAATTAATGAAAGTTTCAATAGAAAGCAAATAAAAAAATAATGAAGCCCAATCTCCAATTAAATCAAGTTTTGGAGAATGAAACTGGAAAAACATAAGTTTTTTTTTAAAATATAAAAATAAATTCAAGTAAATCTTTTAAACCTGGGTTAATTTTTCAAATTCAAAACATATTAAATCTTAGATCTGAACTTAATCAAGAAGTTCAATTTAATGTTAAAGGATGAAATCATAAAAAAAATATCAATTTTAAAAATTTATCAAAGTAAAAAAAAAAAAAAAAAGGTTAAAATTCCTTGAATTTTGTGATTTTGTTTTTGTTTTTTTTACAGAATTATTCTAATTTTATATCTCAATTGACGTGGTCACTTTATCATTATCTATCATTATCTAGATCTAGATATCTAGATATTTTTATTTATTTTATAAAGAAATGGTGTGTGTATATATATATAACCAAACATTATATCATGTCCAAACCCTAAGTCCCAGGCCCAAACCAATATTTAAAGAACAAGTGTCATTGTGGTCCTTATAAATCATATTAAATGTTAAATCAGGGCTAGTCATTAATTAATTATCCTTCCTCCAACAGCATGGCTCAAGAAACGGTCTTGTAAGAGGGGATCGATAAAGGGAAAAAGAGCAACGCTTGACAATAGTTCGGGAACAACCTGGTAACTATATCAAATCAATAATATTCGAAGATCGAACACAAATCTGATCAATTAAAGAATAACAGGAGATGTCGTCATGTCCCAAAAAAATCCTTTATGTTCTTGCAGGTGCTTGTAATTGATCAATTAATGATGTGATTATCTTTTAAATCTCTGAAATAATCCTAAAATTAGTGTAAATACAAGTCATGCAATTGCTGTAATCCAAGTTTAAAATCAAGGGACTTCTTCTCGTATGAGAGTAACATGGTGTAAGAAAAAAATGTGCTCCACTCTGCCTCTCTCCCTACCCCTTTCCCCTCCTATTTTCACATCCATTTGAAGATCTTTCTTTTCCTCGATTGCTTGTAGAAGGAGAACAATATGATAAATTTCCTTCCCTTCTTTCATATCTGACATTTGAATTGGTTGTGCGAAGAGTCAAATACAATTAAGTAAACATCAAATTGTCGATTCTCTTGTTTAAGTTTTTCATGGATTGAATTTCCTGGTGAATTTACAACTTTTAGCTTGCCCACTAAACTCCATGGTGCAAACCGCAGAGGTGGGCTCAAACTTCTATTTGGCGTGCTTTTTCATTGACATTAGACATGCTTCCTTCCCACAACTCGGGCAGTTCCCTCCTAAACCAAGAGACAACAATAACAGGTCCAAGGGTTGAAGGGACCTACATTCACCATCAAGCAAATCAACAAAAAAACATGAAAGGAAAAACTCAGAGAAATACAAATATGTTTTTCGACCTGTTACAGCCAAAAGCTCAAAAAAAAAAAAAAAAAAAAATTGTTGTGCAATCTAACACTCAAGCATAGGCAGGTATATTCCAACTACAATATTCAAGCAACAAATAAATACATTGCCAAAAGATGTACCAGATAGAGAAGTGCAGGTTGGGGTGAGTGAGTCAGGACACCAGCTGCTAAGGCGATTACCAATCCAATGGCATACCCAGGAAGAGCATACCATATATATTTTTGTCCCTTGGAAGAATATAAATCCAAGAGATTCACCGGATCTCTGCTCTTTCGGTAGTCAAAACAAAGAACTAAAGCTAGAAGCATGGCAGGAATAGCCTGCAAGAACAACATTATTGAAATAAAATGTCACATCTTTCAATATTTTCTCCGGAAGAGGACAACAAGCCAGAATCATATTCTCCATTGAGAAAAAATCTAGTAAGATTTTGGTGTGCAAGCATGAGTGTGCAAATAAATTTAACGAATATCTTTACCAAAATGAAGTTGCAAAGGATTCATAACTTCATTTTCCAAGCAAGCAGGGCAGTAAGATCATTATTCATAACAGCTTAGCTTTTAGTCAATACAAGAAACAATAACTTGGAGAGAAAGAGAACAACATTGACAATCAGTTTGTGGAAGGCCTGTGAACTGGAAAGGTAGAAGAAACAAGGTATAACCAGAGGTGTAATGATTATGAAGATTTTTGACCAATGGGTCCTAAAGATCTTGTGTATTCATCATTTTACATCTACATGCATAGTAAAAAGATGTATAACTATGGGCTCCTATGGATACAATCTGACCTAACGATACAAAGAGTCTTCCTGCGATGACTGAACTAAAAATTGCATTTAAATCCAATTACGGGATTAGAAGCTGCAGATCAACAATGGACCAAGCAATCTAAGAACAGGATGCACCAAGAAAATATAGAGAACTGATATTTAGCATGATTGGACAATGGACGGCTTAGTCACCATCTTTAACAAAAGAATGCGTAACAAAGATCAGTCCATTGGAGGGGGATTGGGGCTAATACTATACAGATGCCGTGGTCATTGTTTTCAAACAGAACAGAAAATCAAGTCCCAAAATGACCAACAGTCCATCTAAGAAAACTGTATGCAGAAACTTTGATGCAACCACTTTGCTGCATTTTGGTGGGGGAAAGGCGCATTTCTTATTGACTTGAGAAATGCCATGCAAGAACACTAACAAGAAATCCTAACATACCATGTCCCCAAGGCCAAGCATCATGAAATCTGTAGTATTTCCTCCTGGAGCTGTACTACTGAACAAATTTCGGGGGAAGACTATTTTCACAGGCAACTCAAGCTTCTTTGTAATCAATTGCAACCCTGGAAGACTCAAACTATTAGCCACTGTATGAACAGGATTCGATGCTTGCTGAGTCGCCACTGACACCATGACATTGGCACCAAAAAATCTCTCTGAGTAGAACACCCAGAATATGTCATATACGAACAAGCATGCAAGGAGCATTGCACATATTTTGATGTTTGGAAGGCGTACATGACTCACAAATGCAATGCAAATTGAAATACCCAACAGATTGTTCAATATCCAATGCCCAGATACAAGCCAGGCTGCAACAGTAAGAGAGCATGATAGCAACAATAACCCTTCGATTCTTGTAAATGACTTTGCACAGCAACGGGACACAAATGGGTCTGCCAAACCATAATGTGACTTTATATAGGCAACAAAAGGAGAGAGGCAGAAGAAAAGAGATGAAACAGAGGCAATGGCTGTGAATGCAGTAAGGATTTGGGAGACAGACGAAAACAGGTAAAACATCAAAAGCAAACTGCAAGAACTCATTATTGGGATCATTAGTGCTTGAGACCTATCCAATGTAATGGATGCTTCAGACAAGTCAAGATTCCTCTCCATTTCTTTCCCATAATTTAAAGCTCGAAAAGCAGACCCAAATGTCACGGCCACTGCTGTCACTATAAGGGTAACAGGTGCAGGCTCCAGCAAATATAAAAGCTTCCACAAGGTCTCCATGACAAAGAATGAAAGTCTTTCAAATCAATTATCTCAAACCAGTCTTTCGTACATACAAAAAAACCAAAAGCCTGGTCACCAATTTTGCATTCAAAGTTGCATCCTTGGTCCCGTGAACACTTAGAAAAAAGATATTCAAGGAACCAGTAAAACAGTCCGGTCCTGTCAAAACAAAAGTAAGTGACCACAGAAATAAGAACAATTCAAGATTCTAAAGCATGCATCAACAAATTCCTATTTCCCAGAAAGTAAAACCACAGAAATAAGAACAATTCAAGATTCTAAAGCATGTATCAACAAATTCCTATTTCCCAGAAAGTAAATCTAGACACGAAGATGCAGAAACAGCAGTTCCCTATTCCACATTTTTTGTTCCAAGCCAGAGCTACTGAGCACAACTTAAATAGAACAGGCATAAAACCTAAAAGAAATCGACAATTCCCACTTTATTTCTCTTCCCTGGCTTAAATTTCTTATCACAAAAAGGTCAACCGGCATGAAAAAATTCCATCCAAATCAACACCAAGCAAGCACATTTCACTCCCGGTCAAGCTTCCAATACAAAAAAAAAAACCAAAACTTCACACAACAAATATTCTGAAATCCTAATTTATTTCCCAAAACAACCAAGGTAACAACAACCTCTAACGAGCTGAGCTAAGCACAATTATGCTGCCTATTTAACTTCAGTTTTTCATTTTCTCTAAAAATCCTTTTGAAACAAACACAAAGACTCAAACTTTTTCATCATCTCAAAAAATTTAAACATTCCAAACACAAAATTTTATCAGCAACCAAACTATTGGCAATTAACTCAAAACCACTTAGATGTAGAGCTTACAAGCAAAGAAATAAAAGTAAACAAAATCAAATAGATATAAAATTTACAACAAAAGATCTGAACCCAGAAGAAATTTCAAGATGGGAAATCAGGTTTCGAGAGAAAGGACTAACCTAGAACTTTTGAAGAGGCTGGAGAGTCTCGCCCTCTCTCAGCCTATCGTCACAGTTTTCTGTCAGAGCTGCCTGAAACCGTACACCAAATGACCAAAAGAGAAACAAAATTACGCTTATTTGCAAAACAGCCCCAATCGTTTTTGTTTTTGTATATTGGTACAGGTGTGTGCTTGGGCTCAAGACAATGGTTCACCCGTTTCTGTTTGTTATGTTATGGGCCAACGTCCAAGGCTTGGAGTTGAAGACAATTTATACAACCATGTTTTTAAGAATTTATTTTTGTTTTTGGATTCAAATTATTTTTTATGCTAATATTAAAAATTAATTTAAAAAAATAAAAAAAATTATTTTAATATATTTATAAACAAAAATATCTTGAAAAAAAAATTCATACCCCACTCTCAAATAAACACCTAAAGTTTCAAACAACATTTTATAAAAATTTAAATTTTGTTTTTATTTTAAATTATCTTTTTTATGTTTTTGGATTGTTTTAATATAATAATATTAAAAATTATTTTAAAAACTTAAAAAATATATATTTTAATATATTTTAAAATAAAATATATTTTAAAACACAATTAATCTTCTTATATCTTAATTTATGCTTCGGTGGCCGCCAAAAAATGATCCCATTTATCCTATCAAAATTAGTTTAAAATTGCTAAAGTGCCAATTACAACAGCATAGAACTCTTCACCTTTCCAACGGGTATTTGGCTACAGGCAGAAAGTATTTGAAATTATGGTAAATATTATTTTTTTAAGGATATAGTACTTGAACCACAAAAATAAATAAACACGTTGTAGCTTAGTTGAAATTAAAGTAAAACGGTGATCTTTTAATTTATATATTGCCTATTCAATTAAATAAAAAGTTTAGTTTTCACCCGTGACTTTGATCATACAACACTATTTTATAAAATATTGTTTTTGATATGTGCTAACTTACTATATATATATATATATATAAACCTATTCCAACACAGACACCAACTTTCTCTTCTTAAATCTAAAGTTTGTTGAGTAGTCTAACCGATTAAATGACTTGAAAAACGTAATGTTCACCAAACAAAATCCAAGATCCATCACCAATTCACACACCAGATAAAGAATGGTACCGGACCTACCGGTGTTTGTCTTTCCCTTCAAGATTCTATGATCATAAGGATAGTTCATCAATCTGTTGATGGGTCTCATTTACCGAGTTTGGTCATTAATTTCCTTAATTTCCTCTCTTACATAATTGGTTGCCATGTCTGGTTCACGACATGAATATATAATGCACGAGTTGGAGCCAACATTATATCTACCTGATGTCCCTCCTCTTTCATATCATTTCATTTCATTTCATTTCCTTTCAATGCATAAAACGCATTGCTAACGTCCAAGATTCATCTTGATTTCTATAGAATCGATCGAGCACCCTATTTCCCCTTGCATAGCTCCTGATCGATCTCTTGGCCTCCACCATTCAAGATGGAATTAGCAGTAGCCATGCTATTAATACTGCTGAATTTAGCATCGTGGTGCGTGCTTTCAGAGGGCCGGCTTCTTGTGGACATGACTCTGGTTTCCGATGCTTCCAGCATTGGTGCCTGTAAGCTTACAGTATTTCTTCTTATTGTCTTATTGATATATTATCATCAGTAGTTCTTTATTTATGACGGAATAATTAATCAGTAGTTTGTTACTAACCCTTGTCTTCTTCTTCTTCTTCTTCTTCTTCTTTTGCTGGTGAATATTATTTATTCTTAGTTTGCTTGGATGGAAGTTTGCCTGCGTATCATCTGCACAGAGGATTCGGAGCTGGTGCAAGCAACTGGCTTTTGCAATTTGAGGTAATTATATCCTCATGCTTTTAGAAGGACATGTCTAGTCTAGTCTGAATTGATGTATGAACTACAAGAACAAAAAAAAAGGGGTCCATACCACAGAAAATTGGTTTACAAAAACTTTCCAAAGAGAATGCAGGCCCGGCAGTTCTTCGGTGCTGAATACACAGTGACTTTAGGGGTGAAGATGTGTTGACCTTGGTTAAGTTTTGTTAGGAAACCAATACGCGACAAGGTGTCTCGTCAATCAACTTGCACTTCACTTTATTTATTACAGCCCATTTTAGAGTCCCTGTAGATTCATGGCCTGGATTCGTCTGCTAAATTAGGACAAATATTATGCAATTGCTACATTTATTCCGGATGTCATGTTCTTCGATAAAATTTAACTCACTAGATTGTCTCTTATGTGACCCCAATGTCCCCTGCCGAACGAATCATGCCAAAAGAAGTTGGAAGAACTGCAAAAGATGCACCAAACAGTACGTTCCACGGACATGGTCCCCAAAAGAACTGGTCCAATACTTGTCTATATTCCAAAACTTTTAACCTAAGCAAAGACTTTGATTGTAATAACCAACAGTCCCTGTTATTAAATCGTCGGTTTTGGTTTGGAGGTTAGGCGGTAGCTTGATTACTATTATATAGCTGTAATATATGGTGGCTAGACAAAACGAGCTGGTGTCATAATTACGTTCACCTTTTATGTTCTTACTTGTTGTTCAAGATCTTCCCTTGAATCGATTGAACATAGGAACCATTCACAGCAAAGATGTTAGATGAGACTCTGTAAATGTTTTATATTATAGTGATCAGTTGCAGAACATGGACATGTAATATATATGTAGGTAGCCTCGATGCGAAACAATTGTTCTGAAACCTGTTTTAGTCACCTGGTTAGGCTAGTGGGATCCAAAATCGTGAAATCACTAACCAGAATCTTAACAGTAAGTCAAGTAAGATGTGATCTTGACAGGGAGGTGGGTGGTGCAATGATATACAATCATGCTTGGATCGAGCCAAAACGAAGCATGGATCGAGCCTTTACATGAACAAGTTGGAGGATTTCAATGGAATCCTAAGCAACGATGCCTCACTTAATCCAGGTAATTAATCACCTTGTAATCCAACTCCAATGGCCCATTATTTAGTTCACAGAAATCTAGTACATATATATGTGTATGACATGCCCATGTTCCTCCACATTCTGTCTTTGCCTTTTTTTTCACGTGATCCTATAGTATTGAAGGACAGCTTCTGCCTTGATCACTGAGCCCTTTCTTGTCTTTGAAAATAAAAAATAAAAAATAAAAATATGTTGATTGTCTTCAAAGGTGATGATAACTCGAAAGGACGTGTGGGAATCTTCTATAATGTCTTCAAGCCTATACTATTTTAATGCCTTTTTATCTTATTATTAAGGTTGTGTGTCTGGTTAGTGTCGTTGATAAAAGAGATAGATATAAAATGGATAAAAATATATTTATTAGAAAAACAAAGAAAAAAACACAAGAATAAATATATTTCAAAATAATTTTGAAATAAATTTCTGTTTTTTTTAAATAAAAATAAAAAACGAGAATACGTTCACTGGTCTCTTCGTCTCGAGATAAAAAGTAAACGCTACCTAATATTAGTAACATAATATGACCCAAAAAGAAAACTCTAAATGCTAAATATTAACATGATATTTAATAAAGCACTGGTGGTCGGAGTCTTGATCAAGTATGTAATAAGAAGAGCTATCTACACTGATGAGAGATTTAATAACATGATGGACTTCGGTGCTGTCTTCTGCTCAAGAAACATAAAATCCACTGCCCCAATGATTAATTAAAAGGCAATTCTCACACCTCAATCTCATATGGATTTACAATTTTTTTTTTATACTTTGTGTTTATATATAAGGAAGGCACACCACAAATTTGCTCACAGTTGACTCGTATTCAAAACCAGACCATTCTAAAAATTAAGGACTTGTAAAACCCTTATGGCTATTCTTTCTTGATTGTGTTTCCAGTCCTTAGTGTTCTGATGAGGCTTGGAACTGCCATATTTAGTCTGAGCGTGTGACATTGTAATTCTTCTGTGTTGATCTCCTGAATGACTGTAATAAAAGTTACCAGGAACAAAGGCAATTCCTTGTCGTCAGGAGATTAATTTAGTGTTGTTTATTCTTGCAAATTAACCATTCAGGAATAAAAGTTACCCTTATGCTGTTTTTTTTCTCATCAGATTTTTATAATTGGAACCGTGTGAAGCTTAGATATTGTGATGGAGGTTCGTTTTCTGGAGATGCCAAATTTGACAATGGGGTATCTCTCCACTCTCACCTAAAATTTTCTCTTCTTTGTAATATCTTGTTGGATTTAGAATAACAAAGGCCATTGAAGCTTAAACATGCTAAAATCTCAGGAAATAAATTATGTTAATCTTTCTTAGGTGGTAGTAAGCAGCATTCAACTGAATCTTGTTTGCTGCACAAGTTCTGTGAAATCAAACATCAGAAACAATATGGCCTGCTGGGATCATGGTGTAATGTGGCTGTTTCAGTTTGATAAATTAAAAGAAATCGATTGCCACTTTGTGCGAGTGTTCATGTTTTGATGAGGATCAACATTGTTCTTTGAAATAACTAGAGCTTAGCTAATTGAATGCAGAAAACTGGCACATAGATTGTTCGTCATACATGAAATTCTTATGTGAACCTGTTGAGTGCATTGTTTCACAAGATGTAAAGTGAAATGCAAAGAGTTGTGCAGGATAGATTTCTGATGATGGAATTGTGAGCAAACATCCTATGAGTGAGGCGGTGATTTATTATTATGTACTGTGCTTTACTAGAAAAAGACTAAGTGTTCATGAGTTTAATTAACTCTCATCCTTCTTCGTGTGCATGACTGTGGAACAGACATCAGTCCTTTACTTCAGAGGACAAAAGATTTGGGAAGCAATCATTCTTGATCTCCTCCCCAAAGGTTTGGGTAATGCAGACAAGGTAAAAATCTCTTTTTGAATATTTTGTTTTGAATAGACTAATTGTCTCCTGGTTCAAATCATCCCAGAAGCGAAAATGTGATCTTTTCCGTCGTCCTTTGGTTATAGTTTCGAGCAATCATTCCGTCTCTTCTCCAGGCTTTGCTTTCAGGTTGCTCTGCTGGGGGTTTATCATCCTTTCTCCAATGCGAAAACTTTTACCGGGCATTACCGACGAATGCCAGTGTGAAATGCTTGAGCGATGCTGGATTTTTTTTGGATGAGTAAGTTTGCTCTTTCTGATATGAAAGTGCAGGATAATTTCTCTCTCTATCTATTATTTATGTTTTCGTATCTCCTGTTCTTGTTCTCACAGAAGAGACATCACTCTGAACTACACCATGAGGACCTTCTTTGAAAACCTTGTTTCTCTACAGGTGCAACTTTCTGAAATCTGTGTTCCATTGCGTTTGCTGTGTTTATATTTTGAACTGTTCGCTGCAGGGAATTGAAAAGAATCTGGATAAAAACTGCACTAGTTTCCTTGACAATCCAAAACTGGTATTTCCTTTATTGAGGCCTCCTGTTTAACTTTTCGGTCTGTTTTTGCTGCTGCTTCTTGTTGCTGGCTGAGATGGTTATGGCATTTGTCTTGTATTGGTGCAGTGCATGTTTCCACAGTATTTCTTGAATTACATGACAACACCATTCTTCATCCTGAACACAGCCTATGATGTATACCAAGTAATTTATTCTTCGGCCTTCATTAATCTGTAATCACATAGCAACAGGAATCTTAGATTCACCATCTATTTTTGTAAGTTCATAACAACAAAGCATGATTGAAACTGCAAAATTTAACAGTTCCATCATGCATTGGTTCCACCCTCTGCTGACATGAATGGAGACTGGAAGCGTTGCAAGCTTAGCATAGCATCATGTACTCCACAGCAGCTTGACATACTGCAAGGCTGGTCTCTTCTCTGGCATCAGCCATCCTGGATTTTTAGCTTAGTGTTTTCCTATTATATAATCTAATTGGTAATTACTTTGTGATGGAAACATCTTGTATCCAGGTTTCAGGGGTGATATGCTGGCGGCATTGAGTTCATTTCTCAAGGATTCCACAAGCGGGGGAGTGTTTATAAATTCATGCTTTGCTCATTGCCAAAGTGAGACACAAGAAACATGGTTTGCACTTGGGTCCCCGAGTATCCAGGATAAGGTACATCGCTTCCATTACACCTGTTACATTCTATAAAAATCTTAGTGCACTTGCTTTAAATCCAGGGCATGTTTTATCTGCTCAAGAATTGTGGCCGGATCACTCGAATTAATCATCGAAAATCCTAAAACCGGCAATGTTTTATGTAAAGGTTACCGCAACGATTTCGACATACAATGTCTCATGTTTCCCTCTCTCTTTAGTTCATTCTACTTGTAGAACATAAACTTTTTGGCACTGTGAGTAAAATCTCGAGACGTTTCACAGACTATTGCAGGAGCAGTTGGTGATTGGTATTTTAGTAGAAATATAAGCAAGTTAATCGACTGTGCGTATCCTTGCGACGCTTCCTGCCATAACATCATTGCACAGGTATGTAATTAATTTCCTCACGACCTCGGAAGATATATTTATTATCATTGTAAGATCACTTGGTGTTCTTGTTGCTAAGGTGCAAATGTTGCAGGTTTCCTAGAAGGGCAAGATATAGATGAAATACAGAGATTTTTACAGGCTTCATTCTTTGAACTCTGGAGATATTAGAAAGAAAAGGATGAGTATACAGAAGGGATACTGAGAGGAAGTGCAGAAAACAATGGAGGGAGTTCACAGCATTCTTTTTTACCATAGAAGAAATCATAGAATAGCTACACAGTTTAGAGAACCAATCAACTATATATAATAAACCAATGGACAACGTGTATGATCCACTCTAGTCATTATTATTGTTGATTTTTTTTATTATAACTAAATTTATTACAATGATATAAATTTTGGTGTCCCATTTCATTCATTTCTTTTCTTTCCTTTCTCATTCATAAAATTGATGTTAGTTTATTTTAATTATTTATTTAAAATATCGTGTTTTTTAACTGTTATATTTTAAATAAAATCACATTTTTTACCTATAATTTTTATCAAACTACATAATTTTTCAAAAATTAATTTTCACTTATGCTAATTTGCTATTTTTTTCCAGAAAAAAAATACCCAAAATGATTTTTTTTAAAATTTAGTAATTTTCCATATGTTGCCCTACCAACCCATCTTGTCAGTTGCAACACACTGTCCAAATTGATGATTGGTACCCATCAGCATATGCTTTTATAATTTGACATGTATCTAATTTCTTCATTAGGAATTATGAAAGCAATTTGAATTTAATTTAATTTAATTGAATTTAAAATCATTAAAAAGATAAAAAAATAAAAATAAAAATCCCCTCTTGGACCCACCTAATGAGTTTTTGTGACTTACAAGTCATTACAATTACATGCAAGGACAAACATAGTAATTTCAACCACATCCAAACATTCTGCCACCCAATCCACATCCTAACCCAACACAAAAGTCCACCCATATACCAACATCCTATCACTTCACCACTCAGCAGGTGGCACTCTATCACCTCCCCGCCGTTCCCCCCTCCTCCTCCACCACCATTACTGTAGCCGCCCCCAAAATTCCAAAAATACCCTTTTAAAACACTAACTAAAAAGTAAAAAAAAAAAAACCCCTATATTTTATCTAACTATGCAAATTAGCCCATTATATAATACACCCATCAATTGGGCCAACAAAACCCCATTCTTTTTACACTCTCCATCTTATCTACTTATAAACAAACCCAACAGAAAGCTCTTTCAAAGCAGGAGGAGGAGTCAATACTTTAACACTAGCAAAAGTAATATTAGTAGAAGTGGTGTTTTTTTCAAAGGGATGCCTTGCGATTCAATTGCTAAAACATCTGGTGGTTATGGTGGTGGTGATGAGAACGGGTCTCTGAGGAATTTCAAGCTGAATGAATCAACTTTTTTGGCTTCTTTGATGCCTAAGAAAGAGATTGGTGCTGATCGCTTCATTGAAGCTCACCCTCAATATGATGGCCGTGGTACCATCATTGCTATCTTTGGTATACTTCAATATAGAAAGAACCCTTCTTTTCTTTTTGCTTATAGTAATAAAAAAATAATTGCCTTTTGTCATTATTATTAAGAATTGATTGACAGAAAAAAACCCTTTTTTCTTATTCTGGCTTTGTGCCTGTGGGATATAAAGATCATGACTTTGTAGTTTGTAAGGATTGGTTGAATTCATGGTTTAGATTCTGGAGTTGACCCGGCTGCTTCTGGATTAGAAGTGACATCAGATGGGAAGCCTAAAGTACTTGATGTTATTGATTGGTGGGTTTAAAAATCTGAAACAATTGGTGGTTTTTTACTGGACCGGTAATCTTAATGTTGCTATTTCGTTGGTAGTGATATTGATGTTTGAGATTTTTTTTGTGTTTTATGAAGCACCGGGAGTGGAGATATTGATACTTCAAAAGTGGTGAAGGCTGATGCAAATGGTTGCATACAAGGAGCTTTAGGTCTGGTTTGGCTGTTCATTCATTTGCTAGAATCACAAACGATTTACTTATTTCTTTGTGCGTGTCAAACCTTTTGACGCTGTTAATCATTGTATATGCTAAGATTTGCAGTAGCCTTTTCAATCCTGTGCTGTTTTTTTTTTTTTTTTGAAATAGGGGCTTCTTTGGTTGTCAATTCTTCATGGAAGAATCCTTCTGGTGAATGGCACGTGGGTTATAAGTTTTTATTTGAGCTACTTACTGGCACATTGACTTCCCGTTTGAAGGTAAAGCAATATAATTTGCAACGAAAAAAAAAAGATCTCAAGCATTCATTAATCTCACTGATAAGAAAAATCTATCCTTTCTACCTTTTTTCTGACAGAAAGAGAGAAAAAAGAAGTGGGATGAGAAAAACCAAGAAGAAATTGCCAAGGCTGTAAAGCATCTGGATGAATTCAACCAGGTTGTATGAACATTTGCTTCTGCATTTATCTGTTGCATGTGTTTTAGTCATAAAAAACTGTATATGTTATTTCATTCATATTTCAGACGTGTATTAAACAGTCTACTTTTTCTGGTTTCCACGTACAAACTTACCCTTCAAAAAAAGAAAAGAAAAAAGTTTCCCTGGAGGGCCACATTTGTTGTATCCAATGAATTAAAATGAAACTAAAATCAGCACTTGAGATGTAGTGGACTGTTTCTTGCTGAGGCGTTGATGCTCCCATGGCACATTTATCTGTATTCTTGCATAATTCTCTCAAGATATGCTTATCTCCAGAAACACTCCAATCCAGAGGACGCAGACTTGAAAAGGGTTCGTGAAGACCTTCAAAACAGAATTGATTTACTACGGAAACAGGCTGATGTGAGTGCCTGATTCTTTTAATCCATTCCTCTTCCGAAACTTATTTTGTTTTCCTGAAATGCAAATCTCTTTTCTGTGTTTTAGGTTTATGATGACAAGGGGCCTATTATAGATGCTGTTGTATGGCATGACGGAGAGTTGTGGAGGGCTGCTCTTGACACACAGAGTCTTGAGGATGACTCAGATTGTGGAAAGCTAGCTAACTTTGTACCCCTTACAAATTATAGGTATGGTATAGTAAGAATTTCATTATATTTATCTGCCAGAAGATGCTTTTCATCTTTCCAGACTTTGTATATCCAGATCAAATCTTTTGAAGATTATGCTATGTGGAATATAGTTCATATGTTTACAATTGATTTTATCATAACTTTGTTCATCATTTGTAGTGTAGAGGGAAAGGCATCCTTGTTGAACTATAAACTGTTAGGAGTTTACTTTTACACAGCATGCTTTAGTTCGCTTAAGTTTCTCATCTACGTGTTTTAAAAGAATTAGAGAATGCAAGCTTTACTCCTCCTGCATTTGCAAATGTGCACACACATTGTAATGGACACTTTGATGTTACCCTTACATGCGTTACCTCTTTCGGTTTTGATAAAAAACTTGGCTTCTGACCTGTCATTGGTTGCATTCTCAAGCTTTTGAGGAATTTTAAACAAACAGCGCTGCTCAGATCCTGAAAACTTTGTTAGTTTTAGCAATTGTTAACCTTGGAAAGAGTAATGAAATAATTGAGTTGTTAGATCTTTTATATGATCTGGATACCTAACTAGTTCCATGGTAAATGCTCTCTCAGGATTGAAAGGAAGTATGGTGTGTTCAGCAAGTTAGATGCCTGTACATTTGTTCTTAATGTTTATAGTGATGGGAACATCTTAAGCATTGTAACGGATAGCTCTCCTCATGGAACCCATGTTGCGGGTATTGCTACAGCCTTCCACCCAAAGGTATTGCTGTTTAAGTCCCTATTGCTTTCCTTCTTTTAGAAATGACTTGATGTCTGTCATTTTCATCTATATCAGGAGTCATTATTGAATGGAGTTGCACCTGGGGCACAGTTGATATCTTGCAAAATTGGCGACACACGTTTAGGTTCAATGGAGACAGGCACTGGCTTGACACGGGCCCTAATAGCTGCTGTGGAGGTGAGTATAATTTATTTCCTTTTCTTGTCATGACCAAAATGCTAGCTGAACCTCTCCTTGCAAGAGGAGATTGCCAGCTCAAGTTCCCTTGCCCCAAAAGAGTCCCAATGGGGGGGGGGGGGTAATGGCAGATTATTATTATTATGTTTGTGTGCCTTGACTAAATGGACTTTTTTTTCGCAGCATAAATGTGATCTCATCAACATGAGTTATGGGGAACCTACATTACTACCAGATTATGGCCGCTTCGTTGACCTTGTTAATGAGGTATCAAATCGAAACCTTGCAATTTCAGCTTTGATAATTGTTGATCTTCTTCCTGTATTTATTCTTTCATGTTCTTATATGCTACGGGTTACTGTTTCTTTAATTAGGTGGTGAACAAGCACCGTCTTATATTTGTAAGCAGTGCTGGCAACAGTGGTCCAGCATTAAGTACTGTTGGTGCTCCTGGTGGTACAAGTTCAAGCATTATAGGGGTTGGTGCATATGTCTCTCCTGCAATGGCTGCAGGTGCTCATTGTGTTGTTGAACCTCCTGCTGAGGGACTTGAATACACTTGGTATATTAATTTACTTTTGCCTGACTCTAGCCTTAAGTTTTTGTTTGCATGTGAATACTTTGTAATTCATTGAAATGGGATGTAGGTCAAGCCGAGGACCAACTTCTGATGGAGATCTTGGAGTAAGTATAAGTGCTCCTGGAGGGGCTGTAGCTCCTGTCCCTACCTGGACTCTTCAAAAACGCATGCTGATGAATGGAACATCAATGGCCTCTCCATCTGCTTGTGGTGGAATTGCATTACTTATCAGTGCAATGAAGGTTCTTGTTTATCATTCTATTTCTTCTTACCCTCTTTCTGTCCTTGTTGCATGGCTGGATCTACATTGTCGGTGCTAAATTAAATCTTCTATTGGGAACTTCATTTGTGCAGGCTGAGGGTATTCCTGTAAGTCCATACAGTGTAAGGAAGGCCCTTGAGAATACATCTGTTCCTGTAGGTGAATCGCCAGCTGATAAGCTATCCACAGGACAGGGGCTTATGCAAGTTGACAGGTAAGGTTTTCTTCCTATTCCTTTTTTCCTTTACAATTGTCAGCTGTGGTCTGTCTTAACTATTTGTTGCATGACAGGGCACATGAATATATAAGGCAGTCCCGGAATATTCCATGTGTTTGGTATGAAATAAAGGTCAATCAATCTGGAAAAACAAGTAAGTACCAGTGATGTCTGCCAACTCCACACAACATGCGAACACCTGACTTATTCAGTCTGATCATCATGTGACTTTGAAAACTTGCAAAAAAGTGATATTTGTGAACTATTGTATAGTTATTTCAATGTAATTGTCATGCCACTCATGATACTCCTCAAAAGGTTGAGGATATGGTGATTTGTTAGCTATCAGGGGATTTTGCAAGACATTTGGAGATAATCCTGCCTTGCCTAGAACTGATTCCACGAGTATTTAGAGGCTTTTTAAAAATTTCAAGGAAGTTTCAGCTATTGTTCGCTAGTGACCAAGTTTCTTCTGCATGTGTTGGGATTGAATTCTAGTTGATTTTGGATTATGTGTGCAATGAAACTGTAACTCTATTTATGATGAATTTTGGCTGCAGCTCCTACTTCACGAGGGATCTACCTCAGGGATGCAAGTACTTGCAAGCAACCTACAGAGGTGGGGGCATTATTATACTTGATATTGATTGTTTTTGTCTTGAGAAAAATATGCATACATACATGAGATCATTCTGTTTGAGCTTGCTGAATTCCTGGAATTGTATTTGTAGGCATTTGTTAATGTTCTGGTTGTTTTCAGCTTAAACCAATCATGTAGTTATTATCAGTTGTTACTGCCCCAGCCATTGTTCTTTCTTGTGACTGAGTTGTCTTATCTGTGTTCTCAATCATGAAAGGATGTCAGTTGGTTTTTGTTTTGTTTTTGGGTTCTGTGTTTTCTTTGATCGCTTTTGATTTTACTTGAAATCTAATGATGCTGGCATGTTGTGTGGACACTAAAGTTAATCTCTTTGCTTTGGATTTACTAGGCTCTTATTCTACAGTCGTTAGACATTAAAGCACAGGTAGTTCTTGTTAAGGAATTGCTCATGCGTCATGGGACATACCTTGGCTGACAAAGAGCATGACTTTGCACCTAGTGATCAGTTTGATTAGCAATCCAAACTCTGCTCTTATTTTCTTGAAATTTCTCTGCCTGAAAACCTTATTTTGTTGGGAAATGTTGATTGGAAATCAGTTTACTCAATTGCTATGTGGTGGCAGTTTCTCTTTGATGGTTACTATCTAGCCTGATTTGCATACTATAAGCAGTCATTTGTCACTTGTTTTTTTGTAGATGTTCGTTTCTTTTGTTGATGCCAATGTTTTCCAATGTCTTCTCATCTTACTATTTTGGTCGCTGCAGGGTTGTATGACTTTTCATTTTTATAATGCAGTGTCATAAAGCATTGTCTTAACTGCTATTTTGTAGATTTAAAATGCTATATAATTGTTCACATGATGAGTAATATGAAATATTATAATGTTAGATTACTTATATCACACAAGAATTCCTCCATGTTTATCTATCTCATCCAGGACATTGATAGGAAAGAGTGTGTCTTCTGACAACAGGATTTTCCAGTTCCATCGTGTCTTTCACTTTTATAACTACTAAAGTAATATTTTTGACAGTGGACAGTGCAAGTCCAACCAAAGTTTCATGAAGGTGCAAGTAATTTGGAAGAATTGGTTTGCTTCGAGGAATGTATTGAGTTACACTCTACTGAAAAGACTGTTGTGAGGGCTCCTGAGTATCTCCTTCTCACTAACAATGGACGCAGCTTCAAGTAAGTTAGCATCACTCTGCTCCATCTTCTCCTTACTGAAGAATTCTTGAATGTTTTCAGATTGTGGTTATTATTTACAATTTGTTTTGCCTATTTGACTTCCTAATCATTTCATTCCTTTATCTTTCAATTTTAAACTCTTCTGGTTGCATTTTGAGGCTCTATAATCTGACATAAACTGGTTCTACCCTTTAACTTGTATGGTGGAAATCGTTTGGCAGACATCATGATAATGCTCACAACTGCATCAAACAGATACTTGTTCATGCACGTCTTGCTAAGAGAGCTATATATTGTTTTCCCAAGCTTCTTATGCCCCTCTTACTCTTTTTTCTGTTATTAGTCTAACTTGGAGGTTTCCCAAGCTTCTTTTGTCTCTTACCCTTTTTCGGTTATTAGTCTAACTTGGAAGTTTTAGCTTCGAAGCATCTGTTGGTTTTTTTCTGCACTAGCAGGATCTTATTTTAGATGTTGAGAGGTACCTCATTTTACTAATGTATGTTTCCTTTTCCTTTCTTTTCAGCATAGTGGTTGATCCTACCAAGTTAAGTGATGGTTTACATTACTACGAAGTATACGGGGTTGATTGCAGAGCACCATGGCGTGGTCCCATTTTCAGGATCCCAGTCACCATAACAAAGCCTATGGAAGTGAAGAATCAGCCTCCAGTTGTCTCATTTTCTGGGATGTCATTTCTGCCAGGTCACTTTTGTCCTATCCTATCCTGTGATATGAAATTATGATTTTGGGCATCAAGAGTTAGGTTACACTGCCTTGATGTCTGAGCTTGCTTTTATAGCAGCACATAAATCATTTTTCTTTCTATCATGAACATATTGCTTGAACAGGGCACATAGAAAGGAGATACATTGAAGTGCCGCTTGGTGCTACTTGGGTTGAGGCAACTATGCGAACATCAGGGTTTGATACTACTCGAAGATTTTTTGTTGACACTGTTCAGGTATGCATGCAGTGAGAATGTTATATTATGTTGCCTAGACCTCCTATAATGTGATGTCAATGTGCAGATTTGTCCCTTACAAAGACCTTTGAAGTGGGAGAGTGTTGTAACGTTTTCTTCTCCTACTGCCAAAAGTTTTGCATTTCCTGTTGTGGGTGGTCAGACAATGGAATTAGCTGTTGCTCAGTTTTGGTCAAGTGGGATAGGAAGTCATGAAACCACTATCGTAGACTTTGAGGTAACAAGCCATTTCCAAATTTTCTGCATTTTTATTAACTGCCTATCTTTTTTTCTTTTTCCTCGTTTTTTTTTTTTTTTTGGGGGGGGGTGGTGGTGGTATGGTTATGAATAGTCTATGGATTAGGAACCACCATTTAGTGTAAGCTTTTGATTGATTGTGTTGTTTTATAATCTTATAAACAGTAAAATTCCATCTTGTGATGTAGAAAATAAAGCTGATATGTTCTGCGAGTCCATTGATTTGGTTAACAATCAGAAAAGTAAAACTTAAGCATATATTTTGTTATTCTACACTTGCTAAATAATATTGTTTATCTTATAATGGTTAGATTGTGTTTCATGGGATTGCCATCAATAAAGAGGAAATCATTCTTGATGGAAGTGAAGCCCCTGTAAGAATTGATGCTGAAGCTCTATTGTCATCTGAGAAACTCGCCCCTGCTGCTATTCTGAATAAGGTGAAATATAGCTTCGGTTTTCTAGATGATGTGGGTTGGAATTGTTCATTTTGTTTCCGTTTAAATAAATATAAAACTTTTCTTTTGGTGTGGTTGTTTGCTATTTAATGCTGCAATTCTTCATGTTCATCTTACAGATAAGAGTTCCATATCGACCCGTTGATGCTAAACTTAGCACTCTTACAGAGAGTCGCGACAAACTACCCTCTGGAAAACAGACACTGGCCCTGACGTTAACGTATGTTACAGTTCTACTTACACATACTCAATGAATTTCAACTCTTGTCATCATCTACTCTTGTGTTTTTGTTGTTTGGCAGTTACAAGTTTAAATTGGAAGATGGAGCTACAGTGAAGCCTCAAGTTCCATTGCTTAATAATCGCATTTATGATACAAAATTTGAATCACAATTTTATATGATTTCTGACACTAACAAGGTACGTGAACAATTTATATTGTCTTAGCAGATGAGATTTTAAAAAATATGTTGATCATTGCTTAAGGACTGGAATAGTTAACTCATAGTATACAACTAGTATTTCCTGGTAGTAAATTTAGTATTACAATTATTAGCTATACACTGAAAAATGCTACTCTATTCCACACGCTATTACTGCTTCATATCATTCAATTTACCAGCAACGGGTGATACTTTTTTTTCCTTTGTTGCTTTGAATATGCAGAGCTGATTCTTGTTTTCTTATTTTATTTTTCCCCTTTTTGATTACAGCGTGTATATGCTATGGGTGATGCCTATCCTAATGCTGCAAAACTTCCTAAGGGTGAATACAATTTACGGCTATATCTAAGGTCTGGCCCAATTGCCGAGGCAGTCCAAATTTTAATTAAAATTCATACAACCAATTTTTAACCTGTACTTGTTTGTACCAGACTATAAATTCAGTGTAGGAAAAACCTCATTTTTTTTCTTAGCCACTACTATGAAAATTTGATAATTTCAAACTTCATTTAGCAGTAAATGCTTAAAACCCAGCTTAACCTCTGTAATGATACTGATTGTGTTTCAGGCATGACAATGTGCAATATTTGGAAAAGATGAAGCAGTTGGTATTGTTTATTGAGAGAAACTTGGATGGCAAGGTAATGTATCTTTTATTTTAACGTATCTTGAGATTTTAGTTGAATTCAACAGGTGCCACACTTTTGAACGTACATATGGGCATTATACAATTTGTGGATTTTTTTTAAAGTTTTTTTCCTGAAGCATTTTTGTGCTTAAGTCGCATCTTTATTGGCACTATTTGACTAGAAATAGATTTGACTGCAGCTCTCCTTTTGCTTGATAGAATATCGGTTCCCCTTGTGCAAGCACTCTCTTTTTTCTTTCTTTTTTATTCAGGAACTTGATTCTGCGAATTATGTTGCTAATCAACTGACTGAGATCTGGTCTTTTTAATCCAGGAAGTCATTCAATTGAACTTTTTCTCCGAACCAGATGGTCCTGTGATGGGAAATGGTGCTTTTAAGTCCTCAGTTTTTGTTCCAGGGTATGTTTTGTCTTGAATGATTATTTCCATGGTTCACTAACCTTGTGTATTTTCTGTTTCATTGTGCATTTTATAACTTAAAAAAGTTATTTTGTAGGAAGAAAGAAGCCATTTACTTGGGCCCACCAGTGAAAGACAAGCTCCCTAAGGTATTATCCCTGCTCCCGACTCCTGTGGTAAAAGAACAATATAAATTGGAATTTCTCAATTTCTGCAGAATGCTCCACAAGGATCTATGCTGCTGGGATCAATCTCATATGGAAAACTATCATTTGCTGGCGAGGAAGGGGGAGAAGTCCACAAAAGAACCCTGCATCTTACCGAATCACTTATGTTGTGCCACCAAATAAGGTTTATTTTCTTGTTTTTTGGCCCCTTATAAGTCAATTTATGAGGATCTAAAGAAGTTGCCTACCATTGTTTTCATTGTAAACTAAATCCAAGGCCGGGCTTATCATTTTGCTAATGTTGCTTTGACAGGTTGATGAGGACAAGGGGAAAAGTTCTTCAACTAACTCGAAAACTGTGTCTGAGCGTTTAGAGGAGGAGGTACTTGTGCCATCTTGAAGCAAGATGTTCTAAGTGCATTTTCAAGTAATTTAATAATTGTCATCGATTCTTGCATTAGAAATAAAAAAATGGTCTTATCACCTCATTTGGTTGCTGTAAAATTGGCAATGATTGAATTGCTTTGCATCATCAAACAGGCACATGCCTCTGGGATCATTTTGCTTGAATCCTTTGATTTTTCTGTTACCTTTTTAATTCTTGATTATCTGTCCTTCATACGCTGTTGAACGCTGAGGTTTTGATTATCATCTTTGAGTTTAGACCTTTTAACTACATGTATACCTCAGGTTCGAGATGCAAAGATTAGAGTTTTTTCAAGCCTAAAACAAGACACTGATGAAGAACGCTCAGAATGGAACAAGTTATCCGCATCTCTTAAGGTTGGATATTACTAAATTTAAAGACTAATATACTATTGTCCTTTATAAGCTATTTTTTGACATTTTGAAGAAGCGTCATTTCACGTTATCAAAGAGCTCCTTTTTGTCTCTCTCCAAAACTCAACTGTTTAGGTCAAATCATCTTCTGGAGTAATTCAGAATCCAGTAAATTTTCTAGAATACATGTTTAAATTTTGTCCCATATGCTGGAATTGCAGTATCATGTTGGATTTAAATGCACATTTAACTTGGGAAAATTTCATAAAGGTGGTCGAGGTTTCCCAAATTGAAGAGTCTTGCTTTACTTGTCCTATTTGTTTTGCATTGAAACGAGGACAATTGCACCATGAGCAATCTTGCAAACTTTCAAGCCTCAACATGTGCCTTGATTATATGGGTTTCAGGCATTTGAAACTCAGCCTCCTTTGCTGTTGGCAGTCAATTGCATTTAAAGGTTATAGAATTATTTCAATACATTGTGACCTAATAATCATGGGTCCTTTGGCAGTCTGAGTACCCAAACTATACTCCACTACTTGCCAAGATTTTGGAAGGCTTGCTTTCTCAGAGTAACGTGGAAGATAAAATTCGTCATCATGAAGAGGTAATTTCCATGAAAAAGTAACAATAATATATGTTGCAGTGCTAGTTTTTTCACATCCTCTATGAAGAAACATGCTATGAAAATAGCAATTCACGTGTGCATGCATTCTGCAGGTTATAGATGCAGCAAATGAAGTAATAGATAGTATTGACCAAGATGAGGTGGCAAAGTTCTTTTTGCACAAGAGTGATCCAGAAGATGAGGAGGCAGAGGTGTGTTTCTATGTTGCCAAATTTCTACCTTCTTTGTGGTTCCCTTTTGGACAAAATTCCTTGTAGACTTTTTTCGAAGTTAATAAATGAGCTATTGGCATATTAGTTTTATCAAAATTAACACCAGTTTCACATGGTTGCTTTAATTTTGTGGTTTCAATTTCTTATACTCGATGATGTAAGCTCTGCTCCCTCCTACTGTTATAATCTCTCTCTCTCTCTCTCTCTCTCTCATCAATTGTAGCATGTATTTGCATTCATTTACTTGAATAGCAGTTATGAAGCTGCGCCTGTTATTCTTTTATTGTAGAAAATGAAAAAGAAAATGGAGACAACCAGGGATCAATTGGCCGAGGCACTGTACCAAAAAGGGCTGGCATTGATGGAGATTGAATCTCTAAAGGTAGTAAAGATCATCTCTTTTTGGTTGTAGGTTTATGCCCCGTGAAGTGTTTTTTATTTATTTTTTAATTCCATCAAATAGTTACATGGAATAGCTGGTTTTTCCTATAGTACTTGTGTCCAATTGACTGGACTAGGATGCTGGTATCAAAATCCGGCTTGGATCAGCAAGATTTTTTATGGTTTCTGAAACATGCTTGCTTCCCTAGTCCTTTAAAAGAAAAAATGTTTTCAAGGACAGTTGAACAACATTACTGGTTAGAGAGAGAGTCGGACCCTGGCAACCTGTGGTCCTTTTTGAAATTTTGACCTGAGCAATGACTGACCTTTCTTTTTCCCCTTGAACTTTTTCTTTGGTTTTTGTATTTTCTTTTTGGTAAAAGGATTTGATACTGTATATCTGCAGGTGTTTGATTTGCCAAATTCTTAAAACATAGATACACCTAAAGAAAATGACGGGCATAAATAACTCTCATTGACACTAAAATATGAATGCAGGCCCTTTGTTTCCGTGGTATTTGTGATTTATGTATCTTACAACTATCATCATGGCAGGGTGAGACAGCTGAAACGGAAGGGACAAAAGATTTGTTCGAGGATAATTTCAAAGAGCTGCTAAAATGGGTTGATACAAAGTCCTCGAAATATGGCACCCTCTTAGTGCTACGTGAAAGACGACGAGGAAGGCTAGGAGCGGCACTAAAGGTAATATCTTCTTCCTTGTGTCATGTTTGATGTTAACTCAGCCGGGCTTCAAGTTTATTTTGACCATAAGATAGTATTTGTCACTTGTCAAGAATGTATGTTGAGAAGAATGATAGGGTTTGGTTATTATATTTAGTTAGTTGGTCATTATACTCGAACCTGATCATCCATTGTCTCCAGGCATTGAATGACATTATACAAGATAATGGAGATCCACCCAAGAAGAAGCTGTATGAACTGAAGCTCTCATTGCTCGATGAGATTGGATGGGATCATTTAACAACACACGAGAAAGAGTGGATGCACGTTCGGTTCCCCCCAAGCTTGCCGCTTTTTTAAGTTTATTTTATGTTCGCAAGATTGAATGATAATTAGGCTTCTGTAAGCACCCTGTTTTATCCTGCACGAATTTAGGCTGTAGACCTTTGTTCATCACTTTTTTTATTTTTTAAAAAAATTCCAAGAAAAACAAGAGGAGAAAAATGAATCAATCTTTAATGCTTTGTATCTTCAATCCCCGACGCTGCATTTCAACGAAACCTTTGATGTATGGCAGTATTCTAGGAGACCAAAGGTCATTTTTTCTTCTTCTTGATGTGACATAGGAGTTTAAAGGTAAACTAACCAAAAATCTGGAGTGTTTTTCATAGTTTTCAAACAAATCTCGGCAAACTAGAGCACTTCAAAGACTCTAATACTAGCATGGTTGAAGAACTTCTGCTGCTGGGAGTACCGCAACTTATAAGTTGAGTTTCTTTTTTCTTTTTTAATCTCACAAGAGAATTCTGCATTGATTTGATTATCAGAGTGCTCGTAACAATTGATTTCAAACAGTATAAATCTTGACCCTTGCTGGATTTCCAGACAATGGGTTTGCCTCTTTATTAATTTGGACGAGACTCGAAATAAAACTACGTATCTTTTTTCTACGAGTACCAAAACGTATGCAAGTTTCCAAATGCTATGCAATCAAGTCTACACGATAGGGTTGAATGGGAAAATCGATTGCATGCACCAGGCAAGGGGATGGTTGAAGAAACTAACAGTAACTTAGCATTCGTCATCATGAAGGGGTACTTTTCATTATAGACTTTTGACCAGCAAAGTTCTTCCTTGAAAATGATACTTTCCATGTTCCATTGATAAGCTCCAAATATTTTCTTATTTTAAATTTTATATTTCTTACTTGTCCTATAGGCTACGTCAAGCTTAATGGTGGAGCCAGCCACAAAGATGCTAGACAAGTGGACTGCCCTCACGAAAAATTCCGGCAACCATGAAATCGACGTGGAGAGAGAAATGACGGCGACGGCCTAAGAGATCATATATAGCCAAGATGCTATGAAAATGGGAGCAAGGTTGTTTGAGAAATTAAGCGCAATGCAAGTCACTCTGTTTAAAATCAAACCGTTATGTGGCCCGGGGGTACCCTTTAGCAGGCTCATCTCCCCTGAAAACACCTTCGAGGCCAAAAAACTTGGAAATGAAACTGATGCTAAGAATTCTAATGATGGGTGTTCTCCAAAGGATTTGCTAGGGTTATTGCTCCAAGATCATCGTAAGTGTAGACTTTCTTCTTTTTGGTGGCCACGAGACGACAGCATTGGCTCTATAGATCATAGACATTGCTGCTTCAATTCTGGCTATGCATCTAGAGTGGTAATTAAAACAGATTGATCAGAGAGGAGATAAATATTTTCAAAGAAAAGGATGCTCGAATCTAAGATGGGCCATGTAGCTAGCTAGCAGCCACTCTAATCATAACTTAATTACTCCTATATATATATATATATATATATATAGACACCTAAGAGTTAATGTGGTTAGCAGTCATAATTAAAGAAAAACATTGGTCTTAAATAATATACTATATATTTATAAATTCTTTTCTTGACCCTTTTTTTTCAAACAGAATTCTTTTCAGAATGAGAATTTTAGAGAGCAGAAACAAATGGCATGGTCCAAGGGTGTGCTTAATTCTTTATATATATATTCAAGGAAAGGAGGCTCGAATCTGTTTTGGAATGAGAATTTTATTTTTCCAAACAGAAACAGATTTCTTTTCTTGATGCAGAATGAGAATTTCTGAGAAACGTAAAATAAATGGAATGGTCTCCTTTGACTGTTCCAATTTCTTATACCACGCGTTTCAGTACTGTTGAGTCTAATACCGCGGGAGCGTTGACTTTAAAATTTCACTGTTCACTGATTGCTACGAGTGAAACTATCAGATGGTATATTTATCCTTTCAAAAACATTTAAACAATAAAATAATTTATTTATCTTCAAAATAAAATAAAAAATTTAGAACTATTGACATATTTTTCTTGTTTTTTAGAATACAATAAAAAATTATTTTTACACTTAGAAAAAGATTTATAAATAATATCTTTAATATATTTATCCTTATATAATAGTTTTTTTATTCAATTAGTTTTATTAGTGTTTATATTCTTATGATTTTTTTATTGATTTTAATAAATAAATTCAGTAAACACTCTAGATAAATATTTTATTTTACATGATCAAATATCTTGATCTACATCCATCTCTCGATTTTTCTAGTTTTTTTTAGTTATTATTAACAATTTTTTTCAATATACTGTTATAAATGATTTTCTTGACCCTTTTTTTCTCAAACAGAATTCTTTTCTTGATGTAGAAAGAAAATTTGAGAGAAATAATAAATAAATGGAAAGGTCTCCATTTACTGTTTCAATCTCGTGTGTCATGTGTCTCAGTACTGTTTGGGCCTAATAAATTAAGGGGTTCAATCCTATAAATTTATTTATTTTGACTTTAAAATTCACAAAATCTGGGGACTGCCTTCCAGCGAAGTGCCTTAATTAGTGATGTTGTGGACTGCTAGCTATTAATTAGCATTTTCCACACGCAACATCGATCCTATATATGTTAGAACTTGAAGGATATATATATATATATATATATATATATATATATATATATATATATATATATATATATATATATATATATATAGCTAGGCTCGCTAGCTAGGCGATATATCCTTTTCGTTTATGTATGTATGTCCACATATGAAGTTCAAATGCGTGGTGGGAATTTTGGTGATAATGTACGTAATAGACTCTTTGTTGGATCGATCGAGCAGTCATTTTTCCTCGAAAAAATAAAATAAAATTTGTTTATTTGATGATGTGAATAAGCCTTTGAGATTTACAGTTTCTGAAAGGGTGGAAAAGAACATTGAATGATTAATTATGGCAACTAAAATAACCAGGGACTTATAATCTATATATATTCTACGCTATTCATCATTTCTTTCTAAGGAGCCACAAGATATATAAAGCTTAATTGGCATGGATGTATCCTGTGGTTTGAAAACTCTATACGTACATGAACTAGCTATTGGCAAGAAAAGGAGCCTAAATGGGCTGGAGAATGAGTTGCAGGCCATTGCCGGGCCTCAAGGAAAGCAAAATAGCTGGAGAATGACTGTATGTTGGAGAGACAGAGAATGAAAACCTAGTGAGAATCAAGGTTAGCACAATCTTATACTCCATCATTGTCAAGTTCCTGCCAATGCACATTCTTCCTCCAAACCCAAAAGGCAGAAACCCCATCTTGTGCCTGCATCCACCATACAAGTCATCCTTGAACCTCTCTGGTTTAAACTCGTTCGCATCTTCTCCCCATAGTTTAGGGTCATGGTGCATGGCTACAACATCAATCCACATGTTGGTCCCATTTGGTATTAAGAGGTCATTTACTTGAATATCTTCTCTAGCTTGCCTCTGTACATTAGGCGATGGCGGGTAGAGTCTTAAAACTTCATTCATCACCCACCCCATCTGCAATGCATTGAAAATAAAAGAAAAGTACATTAAAAAATGTGCATAATGTCTAATTCAATATTGTATGTATCTGTGCTAGCTAGCTGGAATCATCTTAAAAGCACATTCTCCGCGTCGAGGTGTGGTGTATTCGTATAATTTCAATAAAATCTTTATGGATATTAATTCTGAGACTTAAGCCTAGAACCTCTTAAAGAATTATACTTTTTAACCATTAAACTAACTTCTTAAAAGTTGTTTTTCAAACACACCGAAGAAGGCACAGTAACAGAGATGATGACGCAAATGCATATGTAAGCTTGTCAAAGCCATTCTGTGCATGGGGGAGGTGTTGGGCGGTTAGGGGTATGTTGTCAAAAACACTTTTGGCCAGTCAAAACCATGGGGGCTTAGCCATGTGTAGGTGGGAACAAAAAGTGTCAATTCGTTGTTACGTGTGGCACTCAGACATGCCACCTTATATTAAGTGCCCAAGAGGTGGGCGTGTGGACTAAGACCTTCTTGTATTTGACCTAGACCATCTAATTACAATTTGGTCACTCAGACACCAACCTCAATGGTTTCCAACATCAATTTTATTCAATCCCCCTCTCTGCAAGTTATTCTTATTATTATGGCTCTATACGTAGCCAATCTTAGATTCGAGCTTTTTTTTAAAAAAAGAATTATTGACATAGTTTAGAATATATAGCCTATATATATATATATATCACGTACATTGCTAATTAATTTGGATGCTCTAGCTAGCATGTAGCTAGCAAGCTCATGGCAACTAAGGAAAAAAGGTGCGGTAATTTAGTTGGTGTCACTGAGGTGTTCCTGTAAATAAATGAAATGCATGTAAATTTTACGTATAGAAGTAGGCAGCAAACATCTTTTTGTTAGTGCATGGCCCCTACTTATAGTCTATATTCAATTATTCATCTCTCCATTTACATGTACATACATATATGGGGGATGATCGATGGACTCTAGCTTTTACCCTAAGAATTTCAGATGAAAGAATTAGTATTAAACAAAGAAACAAATCATAGATGCATGCATGACCATAATCAGAAAAAATGTGATTCAACTAGCTAGCATCTAATTACGTACCTTCTTCAGTCCAGCAACCTTCGTGAAATCAATTTCTTTATCCCCTGTAACTTCTCTAATCTCCTCTCTCAATTTGTTTTGCCACTCTGGATGCATAGCCAAAAGCAGCAATGTCCATGATAGAGCCAAAGCTGTGGTCTCGTGGCCACCAAAGAAGAAAGTCTTGCACTCATCGACCAATTGCCTTGTTGTTAGCATCTTCCCTGACATTCCATTTACATGATCCTCTTGGAGCAATAACCCTAGCAAATCCTTTTGAGGACACCCATCGTTAGAATTTTTATGAGCTTTTATGATAGATAAGAGGAGAGCATCAATTTCGTTTCCAAGCTTTTTGGCCTCGATGGTTTTTTTAGGGGATATGAGCTTGCTAAAGGGTACCCCCACATAACGGTTTGATTTAAACAGAGTGATTTGCATTGCCCTTAATTTCTCGAACACCTTGCTCCCATTTTCATAGCTTATGCCAAAGCTTGCCTTGGCTATGATCTCTCCGGCCGTCGCCGTGATTTCTCTCTCCACATCTATTTCATGGTTGCCGGAATTTATGAGGCCAGTCCACTTGTCTAGCATCTTTGTGGTGGACTCCACCATTAAGCTTGACATAGCCTATAGGACAAGTAAGAGATATAAAATTTAGAATAAAAAAACCCTTGGAGCTTATCAGTGTGGAACATGAAAAAGTAATCATTTCCAAGGAAGAATTTTGGTAGTCAAAGTCTATAATCTAGCTAGAACCAAATCAAATCACGGTGAGATAAAGATTGCCATTTAGGACCTTTTTGACAAATTACGTGAAATTCTATCCATCCATTTACTCTATGAAGTTTATACGACCACCCAAGAACATGAAAATGAAACACATCCTTTTCTATTTATGGTAAGGTGATCATGTACTTTAAAACACACTATTATGTTAATTAGTGAATAGTCGATGCCAACGATTAGGGTGCATTCTTTCCACAAAATTCACCATTGAAACTATCTGATTTACACACATAGAATTAATAGTAACAGGATTAATTAAAAGAGAGAGATGGTATAAATGGACCTTCAAGTTGGCTGGAGAGAATGCAGGAGTGATAACATGGCGGTGGCGAACCCATTCATCACCTTCAGCCATGACCAAACCATTACCAAACATGGGTTCTCTATCATGTTTAAACACTCGAGGCTTTCCCCAACTCTTGCCCATCACCCCTGAAGTCATTTCTTTCAAGAAATCTGGGTCTGCTATGTACAAAAATGGCTCTGTACCTAACCAGTATATGAATACTTTCCCTACAAGGCATCAAATGTACACATATTATTATTGGTGTTAATTACATGTACACATATCTGTATACTTGTCTTAACAGAAGTAGCCTTAATTCCTTGTATAAAGTTGACACACACGGCAACAAATGTGAAAATTGCATACGTTAGAAGACGAAAAAGTTCAGAAGAAGAAGAAGGTCATGAGTCTTACCATGAGACTTCTGCCACTGAGAGAAGTAGGGAAAAACTGAAGAATGAATATCATTAGAGATTTTTGAGGACCCAGAAGAAGAAGAAACTGTTGCTTCCCTACTAATCCTTTTGATTTCCCTATGATTTCCTAAAGGGAAATTTGGTGTTGGACCTCGAAACCCATTTTTCTTTAGCTTCATATGCGCCCTACCAGGCAAAATCCAGCAAGAAAACAATATTCTCCATATTACGTTAAAAAAACTACCAAGAAAGGAGAAAATAAGCACTTGAAATATTAACACTCCCATCTCTCTTATCTTTCACGCACAAAAACAAGCAATTAAAAGCAATGTTACGATATCTTCCAAGGCAGAAGATATAAATCGCACTAGTGTTTCTTGTTCTAGCTTTCGTATTGATAAGAGAGATAGAGGAAGCAAAAGGGTATTTATAAATGGAGAGGAGAGGCTTCAGAAATGTCGGAGATTTGACTAGAGAAACTACATGCCCCATTACGTAGTTTAAGTTTGAACATTCTCTCTCTTTTTTCTTTTCTTTTTTGCGCCTTTTCCAACCTGCCTTTTCATTGATTTGAGGCTGTCAAATTTCTAGTCTCTCTTCTCTTATTATTCCTAAGTATGAAATTAAGAAAATCAGATGTGGAAACATCACTACTATTCAAACGAATTCCTCCTGTAAATGTTTTCCGCCTTTTGGATTTTTGACCATGGCTGCAGCGTACCTACTCTTGGACTGGATTGCAACCCCGTGTGTGCCCTTGATATTTATCAAAGTTTCTTTTTGTTCATTTACCACTAGTTTACACTTCAATCAAAAACTAAATTTACGTTTACTACTATTTTAATTTTAAAAATATATTTTTATATTGTTTAATGCATTAATTTCAAGAAATAAATTCCTTTTATCTTAAAATATGGACTTGAAAAACCAGATAATGTATTTTATAATTAGGGAGAAAACTAGAGAAATTGATTAGTCTTTTCATTCTAATATAAATGGTATATCTTTGACTAGGCTGAAAAAAATATATTTAATATTGAAATGTAATAAAAACAATTCAAGTAAACCTTTCCAACCATAAAAATCAAAAGTGTCTCTAACTTTTCATATATATATATATATATATATATATATTGCCTTTAACTTATACAATCTTATCTCTCTAGATTGTGTGGCTACAGTATTGTATATGAAACCTTCAAATACATAACATGTATTTAATTATATATATGGTAGTCATGATACCATGCAAGTAGGGTTCTAAATGATTCTAAATTATAACGAGAGAAGTATAATTATAAAGTCAAAAAGATCTTACGCAGAATCACATGCACATAATATTGAAATATAATAAAAACAATTCAAGAATACCTTTCGGACCATAAAAATCAAAAGTGTCTCTTAACTTTTTTTTTTATATACAAACACATACATACATGTATGTATGTATGTATGTATGTATGTATGTATGTGTTATGTATTTGAACGTTTCATATACAACTGTAGCCACACAATACACAGGGATAAGATTTATAATTATTCCGAGTTTATTATTATTGATAATTAATGTATTTAATTATATATATGGTAGTCATGATACCATGCAAGTAGGGTCCTAAATGATTCTAAATTATGACGAGAGAATTACAATTATAAAGTCAAAAGGATCTTATGCGGAATCACATACGAATATCGATAACAATGTAGAAGTATTACAACGATTTTATTTTATTTTATTTTGATAAATTGGATAAATGAGTGGCCAAAATATAATTAAATGATGAAATATTAAAGGATATTTTTTTTTAACAAAAAAAACTTAATTTAAGGATATCACAGTTCAAAAACACAATATTTCAATAATATCGCAGTTCAAAACCGCAACATTTAATACATGTTGCGTTTCAGAACCACAACATTAATTCAATGTTGCATTTCTAAACTGCGACATTTGATTCAATGCCGCGGTTCAAAACCACAACAGTCTCAAGGAAATAATTTTGAAAAATAACTAGATATTTGATAAAATAGTTGACAAGCAGTACCAAAAACGGTTAAACTATTTTGACTACTATAAGGTTTTAGGTCATTTTCATGTTTTAAGCCTGAAAAAAGTTTATAGAATTATAATTTTTGTTAATATGAGGTTTTATTTACTTTATGATTTTATAGAGTTAAAGTATTTACAATTTTATCAAAACTTGAACAGAGTTTTCTCTGTATAGGAACTATACCTAAAATTTTATCCCGCTTAAAAAAACCTGCAAAAAATCACAATAACCGCAATCAATAAATCCTAACTAAACTCAATATATTTTCATATTCCATAATCACAAATAGCCTAAAAAATGCAATACACACACACATCCATGCATGCAAAATGAATGTAAAATAATTCAATATTCAAGTAATCCCAAAATATATAAACATAACTCAACGTCTACGTCATCTATTGGATGATCTGGACTCATCAGTAACACGATTGAATCTTGCTTCCGCCTGAGTGACCTTGTCCTCTGTCATGTCATAATCAAGAGTTAGCTTATTTTCAAAGATTTCAAGTCCAGTGCGATAAACATTTAATCACCAGGACTCTACGGTGTGAATTTCGTTTTCTGCATCCATATTACGAAGATAAGATGTGGTCTCTTGACCTCCCGTAATAAGAAACCAACATAATATTAATAAAATATTAATGTTAAATTAAAAAATAAATACATAAAACTCAACGATTAACATATATTAATCATAAAAAAACTTTATTACTTACGTGATGTTGAATCCGTTGGATATGTTACTCGTATTACATATATAATGAGGTGGAGGAATCTGCTCGAGATTCGGAGTAATGATTCGTCATGTTATACTCATGTACCAAATTATATACTCCTCGTCAGTAATCAAAAGATGAATATCTGTAGATATCTCATTTCTCTGTGTATCTCACTGTACTGATATCATAAATAATATATTATTTTTAAAAAAAATATTATTTTAATATATTTTTAAATAAAAAAATATTTTAAAAAATAACATCACAGTGTTAAACACTATCTAGATTATCATCCATTAGAGGATTGGATTCATTTCCTCCACAAAAACTCCAAGTTAATTATATCTTAGTCTTTGTAATTGAACAAAACTTTGTCAATGCTTTTAGAAATTACCGAGATATTTAGAAATAGAATAATATTTTATTTTTCTAAAAATAAAATTAGAAAAGAAAACTTGGGACTTTCTCTTCTAATAAAATATTCTAATTAATAGTACTTGATTAGCTTAATTGGAATTAATTAGTGACTAATTAAAGCGGTGATTACATATATATACACACATTGTCCTTTTGTGTACCGAAAGACAAGCTCTTTAGTTACTAGGATTGGTCCCTGTATGGACATGCATATATACCTATGTTCAAGCATCCCAGATTTCATTCTTGAAAACATATATACCTATGTTTATTAAAATATTATAATTCCAAAGTCATCGATCAAAAGATCAGATTCTCTTTATTTATGTTTTTTTTAAGTGAACAGTATAGAGTCAGAATATCTTTAATCCACCATCAACGATCCAGGCCAAGTGTAGATACAATCTCTTGCTTTTTTCTTCTTCTTCTTCCTATAGTTTTTTTCCACCAGTATTGAAAATCGATTTTTTCTGTCGTAATTGGATGGCTAAATTAGTTGTGTCCGTTTTTTTTTTATTAATTTTTTATTGAAGACATTGAATTTTAAAAAAATTAACAACTAATCTTTAAACGAAATATTATTTTATTGGTGGGCTTATACTTGATTACTTTGCAGCAAGGTGTAAAAATTTATTTCAATTTTAATAATTAGTTTAAAATTTAAGATTGAAAGAAATATAGTTTTCAATGATGTTAGTGGAAGCTAGTTGCTTAAGATGGTTGAGTAATTTGACATGATATTTAATAGGTTTTTCGAAAAAATTAATGTTCGCTTACAAATCATTAAATTTTCAAATAATTAATTTAGTGAATCACATTTACGATGCAATAGAAAAATCATAAAAATAAAATAAAATAATTAATTAAAAATACATCAATCACAAAATAATTTGGATAAATTTAATTTGATATTTAACAATTTTATTGGCTTCATCCATGAATTTAAATAATGAACTAGATTCACCTAATAGTTTCTCTCATGATTAGTTTCTCTCATGATTAAAGTTAATTAATCATTCCAAGTCAATCATTTGTTTCAAATTAATGTTTCATATTTATTTATTATCTATTGTTAAGGAATAATAAATTCTCACGGTACGAAGTTTTAATGTGCAGACGATTATAAATTTAAATTTTATTATTTTATTTTAATTAATAAAATTAAATAAGATATAGTGTGAATCTACGTAAGTTTGAAATGTTTTTACTTAAAAAACTTAAAAAAATATTAAAATATATCTTGAATCTCAATCACTTTTAAATTGAGATAATATTTTAAATGTTACAATATTTTTCATGATGTTTTACTATTTTATCCACGAATCATAGCTCCACTTAGGAATATCAAACGATGAGAGACGACAAGCCCTAGTTACATCAAGAAAAAAAGAGATATTAAAGAGGGGGAGGATTACTTTTACTTTTATATGTAACTATTAATTATAATATATTAAAAAAACACCAAAAAGTAAAGAAGATGAGAACTGTTTTCACTGACAGGCCTATTGGATATTGAGTTATACTACAAATAATATGTAAGCATCTACGTAGCTAGTTTCTTGGGGGACAAAGAATTTGATTTTTGGACCGTCATCTTCCATTTCATGGGACAAACGAATGTGATTTTACATCTTTAATTCGGCTTTGACAAGGAAAGGAGACCAATAGGGGGGGAGGTAAATAAAAGTTGTCGTAGGCTTTGTAGTCACTTTGGGTGACATATTTTATATTTTAAATATTGAAAAGAAAGGCTGCCTTTGATTAATCTCTTCCGATGCCAAGAATTTTGGCGAAGCTGCGTTTTGATCATTTTTTTATTTTAAATCTCAAGTTCATCTTGTCAAATCTGTCGTCGTGCTTCTATGGTGACATGCACAGTGATCACAAAGGTGTTCGTGTTAATTACAACCTCTTTTCAACTTAGAAATACTGGAAACGTGATGGTTATATACATCAGTACTGAATTTCTAAATTTTCCCATGATTTTTATGCATGTGATCCCCTCAGATATTCTCTCTGACTTATTTTCTACTTTTTCTTTGTATTAATTTCTTGGCCCTCCAGAGATTTTTAATCCCACCTGCTGCCGCCTCTGTTGTCAAATATTGAAAAGAAAAAACTGGGAATTCAAAATTGATGGTATTATTTGATGTGAGATATTGATCTTACTACTTACAAGCCATAATAGTTGGCATCCACAGATCTCAAGATAATTGTGGCTAGGTTGAGTTGTCACCAGAAAGTACATATGACAGCCAACAAGCCGGTTGCCGACATCTTAATAAACTTTTCAACAATGTTATGATCTACCCGACTTGAGGCCGGTGGGTTAATATGATCACATGTAAACTATGTTTTTATTTTTATTGAATTAGCTCTAAAATTAAATCGGATAACAATTGATTTAATCTAGCTTATTAAATTAAATTTGGTTTAAATTTAATTGAAAAAACAAAAAACTTACATTGTTTTATTTATTTATTTTTTATAAAAAATATTGAAATAATAATGTTTTAAATTAATATGAATTAAACCAATTTAACTTATGATTTAGATTATGACCCTAGCAGTATTCAGTAACCTTACTTTCTAGAATCCACTTTTGGTTTAATTAAATGAGTATAGAAATAGACATTTGCACAAAAAAAAAATGAATAAAATCATCAAGATTAAATGAATTTTCGGGACTTAAATCTTTAGAAAAGTAATTAAAAACAAAAAAAGCTCTGCATCCCTGCCTCATGATAAAATTGGTCCCCATAAGTTTTTATTGTACATGCAATAAAACAAAATTGTATTTTTTTATAAAATCAACATCAAGCTAAAATCAAGATGTTATTTTAATATTGTAATAATCTTATAAAAAAATAGATTAAAATCAATCATTAAGCTTAATTTTAACTTAATATAATGTTAAATGATGAAATTAACAAAAATAAATAAATAAATTATCAAATATGGCAATATCCCGAGTCTTGATGTACAAAGACACCAAAGAATGTTCTCAACACCTCCTTTAAATTAATGTCTTTTTAATTTTAATTTTAATGTACTTACAAAAGACGAAAACAAACAAATGCTACATTCACTTAATTATTTTAGACTCTTGATGGTACGCCTACAAATGTTATAAATGTGATGTTTTTCTTAACACCCTTAGTATTCATATTAATTTGAATTAATTAGAGATGATAACCTTAATTAGGAGCAATTAAATCCATCTTGATTGTACACTGTTTATAATTAGGAACAAAGCCATAGAAGCCCTATATATGCATCGATCCTTATACAAGATCATTTGGACCGAGTCATCTATTCAAATGCACCAAACTTTTGTTAGGCCTCATGATTCATCCAAGGAAGAGCAGCACTTATCGTACGTAGAGGTTACAAATTTGCTCACTTCACTTCCATCAATGATCACCTTGCACTTTATCATTCTTATTTACTCCTGATCATATATATATATATATCACGTGTCATGAATTAATCGTGAAATGATGGCATCTATATATGACACACATGCATCTAGCAATCTGGCCATGTTGCCCTACAATTTCTAAGCTAGCTACAGTCTCTCATCATTGGACATTGTCACACGAGTATCATGCATACGATGCCATTGACCATGATGGGTCGTCATGCACATGCAGCAATATAGCAACATGACATGTTACCCATGGAGCAAGGGAGAGAACATTCAAATCATGGAATGGGTGGAGAATAATACGACTATTAGAGCGAGCATGCGCACCATCTTTTTGATCCGTTCGAGTCTTGATTATTATGTGTCAATTGTGAATACAGTATAGTTTATATAAGAATTGTCAACATCTTGATTCTTACACCATGACACGTCTATTGCCAGATTGGTGATATATCAATATTTCACTCAAATTGTCTGCCTCCCTGTATGCAAAGAGATTATAACATTTATCATGTGATGCCGGCTCCTATAGCCGCTTAAAAACGTGTTTGGTAGTGTGGTTACGAGTATTTTTTAAATAACTTTTCATGCTAAAATGCATGTCAATGATGTTTTTTTATTTTTTAAAAATCATTTTGACATCAGCACATCAAAACGATCCAAAATGTACAAACCATATTAAATTTTAGCAAAAAAAAAAAAATCAAATTTTTTGGGAACGCAGCCGCAGCCACGTTCCCAAAAGTATTTTAAGTTTACTAGCTTTCTTAAAGCATGTAGGACTTTGCTAACAACTCATTTCAGTAATTTTTTTTAAGTGAGCTACTACCTCAACAACAAGTGATAAAAGTAAATTAGAAAAAGAAAACATTTTTTATTTAAATTCTATGATTTGCATTTCTCAACCCACATGTAAATATACGATTGGTCGGGAATCTCGAGTTGACGGGTTATTTCTTACGATTAGGGACGGAGACATGATATTAGGTTTTTTTTTGTAGAAAAAAAATATCCTCTCAATTTGTCATGATTTGTATCAATTAAAATCCACGATTTTGTTCTTTCCCATAAAAACTGAGAATCAAAACATGATTTTTACAAGAGCACCTGTCTCCGCTCATTCACAAGGACTCGATTCTATGTCCAAACATCACATACCAGCGGATGAGGTCACCATCGATCATAGGTTCTCAAGAAACACAAACTTGTGAAAGTGTTAAAAGAAGGAATTCAAAACAGCGAAACAGACATTGGCATGCCACACAAACTTGTGAAAGAGTTAAAACAATGGATTCAAAACAACGAAACACACATTGGCATGCCATGGAGTTTGCTTCAATGTTTGTGTAAAATTTGGCACAGACATGCACACGACATGGTTTTTGCTTGCATGTGATCAATGGTGACATGACACAGCAGCCACCATGCCCGTTAATCACTTGACCCTAATTTGTCCGAGCCCAAATCTAATTAGTTGGGCCTATCATCATTTAACTAGGAGTTTCTTAAGTTTCATTATTTCTGAAAATGGATTCTATGGCCCAACTCTTTTCTTCTCTTCCTATTTTAAGCCGAGTATCCTTCCAAGTGCTGAGATGGAGTGTTTTTATTTTTACAGCAACTTAAAAGTCTTAGAATTCAAGACATTCAAATGTCACACAAAGTTTGAAGAAAGCGAAAGAAGCAGCAGTTTTGAACATGTAAATTAAATATACACCCAACGCTGACACAACCAGCTTGATATTGCATGTAAGGGTAAGCAGGGGCCTCCCAGAGATTTAAACAACAATCCAAAAGTAGGGCTGTCTCGAATCCTAACAGTAGAACATAACCCGCTTGACATTCTCCTTCAAGGCAGGCAGGGGCCTCACAGCAGCATTGGCAGCAGGTCCGCGAGTGGCTCGACCACCTGCTCCTCCACCTCCTCGTCCAGCAGCCATGCCACTTGTAAGTGATCCGCTGTCTGATGTCTCCGGTTCCATGTAGAAACGAGCTCGGAATGCAGCAAGATGTGCATAGTATGCAGGTGGCACAATGGAAACAGAACGCGTGCATCTTGCATATGTGTAGCAAAGATTGTTTGTAAGAGACTGCAACCCATCAGCAGTGAACTTGTTCTCATCCCAAAGTACATGGTAATGAGCTGGACGGCTTGTACCCTGAATCCCAGCATGGAGTGTTCTCTCCATACATTTGACTAACACATCGGCACTGGTATTTATAAGAAGATTTTGCTCCCAACTTTTTTGGGCTAAGAGAAGCCCAAATTGGGTTGTGTAACCAAAACTAAAGGGTGGCCTTTTTTTTTTTTTTTTTGCTTTGCAGGGCCTACCTAGCTCTTTGTATTATCAATGGAAGAGGCAAAAACCAACATCAATGACACAGCACCAAAGAAGGGTGTCGTTTTGGTTTGCTTATCATTCGAAGCTGAGTACTCGTGGCTGTGGGGAAAAGGCGAATGATTGTCGCAGTGGAATTAATTAAATGTTTGAAGAATTGTATGTTTGTTGATCCTCCCTATATATCTGCTAATAATAGTTAACAAGATCATGGGCCAAAATGACCACAGAATTCTCTTGTTTAGCTCTACGGGAGTTTTTCTCGCATTATTTTACGAATTAATATTACATATCATGATATTGGATTTTCGTAGACCTTTTGGTTTTCTTTATGAATCAATATAGGTTAACACTTGGAGGATCCAGACATAATTGCGTAAGATTTAATCATGAAATCTTGTGATGTATGGTTAATACAGGGTTCATGGCTGATTATTTAATTGGTTAACATAATTATTTTATACCCAATATAAACAATTTGTAAATGAAAATTGTAATAATTACTAATCCATACCCAATTAATTATATTCGATATATAATGAGGCTTAATTGTATTGATCGTACTTGATGAAAGATATTTCTATTCCTATATATACTTGGCATGATCAATTATACACGCATACAAACTAGTACGTAATGGAGGAGTGCAGTCTAGTGGTAACTGCATGGCATGTTCATTGGACCATGGTTCGACCTTGATACCAGGTTAGGGTTCTTAGGGCTCAGATCAAGCGAGTAATTAGCGTGGATGGTCCAATCTCGAGTCATGTAGAAGATTCTCTTTCTCACCAGTAAGATAATTTCTGCTGCTTCTTTTTTTTTATCAGGAATGAGGGCATCAAATACGTGAAAGAGAGGTGTGAAAGGGCAATCAAAGCGGACACCCTAGTAAAGTTGAGGGGGAGAGTGATAAAATGATTTCAGACTTCAGCCATTTTGACTAAAAAAATAAGAGGAACATAAAAACCCCATGAGTATCAAATCGAGGGGACATATCGTGGTGATATGGGGCATGGCCATGGCATTTTGTACGTGGGGGTCTGAATATGATGTCCCTTCAAATAGTTTCATGGCCTTAACCTAGGCTAGCACCTCTGATCACATGAGAGAACGATGGCGTGTGTGTGTGTGTGTGTGTGTGTGTGTGAAGATGTCAAATCATGATAAATTTCCCTCTTTCATGTAACATGATGTGATATTCAAATTGATTTTTAAGATAGATTGGGACTCTTTTAACGATTTGTACATAGAATTACTTAATCAACCATGAAAACTAAACGAAATCTTTTACTACCATCGATTAATGTGGATTGATAGAGAGGTGAAATTGCCTAACGAGGATTATATGTGGGGTTGCATTGTTTAAAACAAGAAAAACAAATATTTGAGATATTCAATTAACAATGAAGTAATATTCATTAAAGAAATTAAAACCTAAAATATATGGGAAAAGTCCCATACAAATGTCTTGATTTACTGTGTATTAATAATCATTAAAGTTATATTTTTACTCACCCTGAGAAAAATCAGTAGCCTTACTCTAGGGTTATTATGATCATCTCACATGGTTTATTTACTATTATTTTTAAAATTGATTTTTTTTTATGATTTCATCTTTTATTTTTATTGTTATTTTTTTTTGCTTTCATAAAATTTTTAAATTGATTTTTTTTTTAATTTTATTATTTAACATTGAATTAAATTTTTGAACTCAAGTTTGATTTTAGAATTTAACGAGTTGCGAATTTAAGAGATTAACTTGAGTTTCAGATATTTATTTGGGTTTATTTATTTACATATATTTTTAAAAATTTATATTTTTTTAATTTTATCTCTTAAATCTGATTTAATCAGAGATAAGGTTTCGATATTTTTTTTAGGATTTTTTCCTAATTGGAGATTGGCTTTCAATTTCTTTGATATCTTAAAGTCACATACTTTTAAGTTTTACCATGACATGACATGATGTACTTTCAAGGTACCACGCCCTCGATCTAAGATAATACTGTTCATTTGAGTAATTATGTTAAATCCCCATGTTAATTAGAAGCTTCATGGATGTCTGATTCTACTATATTAGTGACTCAAATTAATTTATATTTTTTAGTGGTTTGAGTATCCTTCCACCCGCCCTATTCCGTTTATGTCCTGGCTAGGGATTCATCCGCCCATGTTTATGTTTGGTAATGAGATATATAATATTTCTGTAAAAATATTTTTTAATTGATTATATATTAAAATAATATTCTTTTTATATTTTTAATATTAAAACATTAAAATTATGAAAATAACACTCAACAATGTATCGCTTTAATATTTTTTTATATAAAAAATAGATTAAACCTTATCATATAACATGCCCTTAATTACTTTATTCCTGACTCTGCACGATTCCTATGAAAGAATTAGGTTGTATTTCAGATGTGATATTCTAATTACTATATATTCCTTGTAAGAGGCATAAGTTCATGACTCTCCAACACAATATTCTAAGATAAAATCCCATTATGTTCGTGGAATTTTAATATGCTTAAGTTTGATATATATGACGCGTACGGTTGTGCGAATTTATCATATGGTCATTTTCTTCACAAGATATATACCATCCAACGGTGGATATCTTTTGGAAGAAGGTGATCGATGAAAGTTCTTTTTAGGGTTTCTTCCATGAGTATATATCAGTCCTAGTGACTTGGTCTTGTTTATACTGAATAACTATGAATTCACATCAACGACGAAGCTATGATTCCTGTACACGTACCTATCATAACAACCAACAAGTCACTAATTTTTTTTTAAAAGAAATAGATATATTAATTAAAAGGGCTAACAAAAAAAAATCACCAAATATATAACCGAAAAATAACTTCAAAATTAAAGGAGTTGATACATCATGTTTAAAGTTTTAATTTAATGTAGACTAGTTTATAATACCTTTAGATCCATAATTAAAATAGTGTTAGTAGCCCGGAAGAATTTATATGTAAATTTAAATTAATTAAAAAATAAGAAAAAAACTATTTTCAAATATCACAGTTTTATCATTAAAAATTACCTTGTTACTCATGAGGCATATACTCCAACAAGTCACTAATTAATTCGAAGCAATCCAGCACTCGTGTGTGGCCGTGGATACTTTCTTGGCTTGTATTCATGGGCCATATATATATATATATATATATAAAGGTAGCAATAATAACATATTGAAAGAAGAAAAAGGGATTGTGTCCTTTCCTTGAAAGGACCGAGTGTTTAGTTTCATCCTAATATCATTAGCTATGTGATTGCAACTATTTTTGTTTTTTGCGTTTAGAATTATAGTGTATAATATTTTTTAAAATATATAAAATATATATTTTTTTATTTTTAATATTAGTAAATCAAAATTATCGTAAAATACTAAAAATATAAATTTAATATTTTTAAAATTAAAAATACTTTTAAAAAACATATAAAACTAGAAACATAAATAATGACAAATATCTTTTTAACATGTGTTTGTGTTTTTAATATGTGTTTGTGTATTGATTGTGCATCAAAAGTATCATTAAGTCTCTTATTTTACATATGTATTTATTATTTTTATTTGGGTTTTTTATAATAATTGATGTGCTTTTTAGTAATGAAGTTTCTTTTAATGTCTCGATAGGTTTTTGGAGCTTAAATGAATTATTTCGGAAAATTCAACTTGAATTCGAACAAAGAATTGAAGAGAAATTTAGTTGAAGATTGAAGCAAATCTTGGTTCAAATAAGTGCTCCAAATTTGCCCCAAAAATCAATTCTAGTCCAATTCTAGAAAAGAATATCATATGATCTATTTCAAGCCCAAACATGCCTTATGTTGTGTGCAAACTTCAACCATCAAACACTCAAGGTTTTAATGTCAATCTTAGCCCAAATAATAGGTACATTTGTATCCTTATTTGATGCTTAAATTCAGCCCCAAATCAGCCCCAAATCAGCCTCCAAATCAGCCCAAGCACCATCCATGATCTTACATGTCCACACAACAAATAACATTTGATTTATTTTGGATAATTCATTGATCCAAGAGGTCAAGCAATTTTGGCGCCGTTGCCGGGGAGCTAGCAAGCAAAGGTAACACATTTAGTTTTGATTATTGGAAAACAAAAAAAATACATATAAATAAAAAATCAAATGGCTGGTTTTACCGCCTAAAAAAAAAATTTGACCTCAACTTTTTGGATATTGGATCGTGGACTAGACTATTAATTGATGGATTTTGGTTGGTTCAACCATTTTTCTTTTATTGTCTATTCTAATTAGTTTCTAATATTTATTGTTTATATTATAAGGCTTGGTTTTACCGCCTCTTGTTTATTTTATTTTATTTTACTTTATTATTTTTCTTATATTTATTGTCTGAAGTGCTTGGCCGGTATTACCGCCTTTTGTTCATTTTATTTTATTTTGTTATTTTGCTGTTATTATTTTTCTTATATTTATTGTTTGAAGTGTTTGGCCGGTATTACCGCCTTTTTATTCATGCTTGTTATAATTATCTTTTAATGTTTATTATTGTTATTTTTCTTATATTTATTGTCTCGAAGTGCTTGGCTGGTATTACCGCCTTTTTATTCATGCTTGTTATAATTATCTTTTAATGTTTATTGTTGTTAATATTGCTTATTAGTTGGAGAATTTCTTAATTTGTTGTATTTTTATTTTTGAGCTATTACTTTATCTTTTACGTTTCATTTACTTTTATTTGCAATCTTCTTTTTCTTTTTCTTTGTTTTTCCTTTCCTTTCGTATTCATATAATTGTTATATTATTATTATTTTATTTTTTTATCATGGCTAATGTTGAAGATGTAGAGGGTGAAGGGAGTGTTCAAGGTAATGGACCTCCACAATTCAATGATCAACCTAATTTTCGAACTCTTAGAGAGTATCTTCACCCGGCTAGACAAAGTACACCTTCGTGTATTATCTTACCTCTTAACCAACAAGCTTTCAATTTGAAACCGGGCATGATTCAACTTCTTCCCACATTTCACGGTATGGATTCGAAAATCCATACATACACATTAAAGACTTTGAAGAGGTATGTAATACTTTTATTGATAGAACATGCACCGAGGAAACTATTCGTCTTAAATTGTTCCCATTCTCTCTAAAGGATAAAGCCAAGCTTTGGCTAAACTCCTTACGTCCTAGGTCTATAGGTACATGGAGAGAAATGCAAGCTGAATTTTTGAAAAAATACTTCCCCACTCATAGGACGGCAGACCTTACAACGTCAAATGATGAATTTTTCTTGTAGTCCAAATGAGTCATTTCACCAAGCTTGGGAAAGGTTCAAAGACTTGTTAAATGCATGCCCCCACCATGGTTTTGAGATGTGGAGGTTAGTGAGTTTCTTCTATGACTCTCTTACCGTTGATTTTAAAAAGCTAGTGTTAACCATGTGTAATGGTGAGTTTTATGACAAAGAACCAAGTGAAGCCTTTGATTTTTTTGATCAATTGGCTGAAAACACAAAGCAATGGGAGACTTCTCTCCCACTTCATGTTGAGTCTAGAAACACCATTTCTCATTCAAGTGGGAAGTTCCAATTAAAAGAGACCGATGACCTCAATGCTAGATTAGCCTCATTGGCTAGGAAAGTAGAGTCTCTTGAGATTAAAAAAGTGCATGTCATGAGTGAACAACAAGAGGAAAGTTGTGTTGTTTGTGAGAGCAAAGGGCATAGGACAACCGAGTGTCCTACCATTCCAGCCTTCAAGGAAGTGCTATATGGCCAAACTTCGATTCAAGTAATGTTAGAAAGCCATTTTCAAACCAAGTAGGCAATCCCTACTCGAGACCTACAATCTCGGATGGAGGAACCACCCAAATTTTGGATGGAGAAATGAGGGCCCTTCGATACCTCAAACATTTCAACCTCCACCCCAACCATTTCATGCTCCCACACATAACACATACCAACCACCTCATAAGAGATCCCTAGAGGATACTCTTCAACAATTCATGCAAACACAAGGAGGAATCAACAACCAAGCTTACAAATTTCAAGACCGGACCAATAGGACCTTAGATGACATTCGAAGTCAACTAACCAAGTTGACTCAATCACTAAGTATTCAAGAGAAGGGAAAGATTCCAGCTCAACCAATGCCAAATCCTAGAGGTCGGTACACATGAGTGAATCCTCATCTAGTGAACCTTCAAATCATGAACAAGTCCAAGCCATCACTACCCTTAGAAGTGGAAAGATTGTTGACAAAGCTATAGGTTACGAGATTCCTAGAGGTATTGTGGAGGAGAAATCTAAGGAAAGTGAAGAGGAAATCAAAACACAAGTGACAAATGAGAGCTTGAGTGACAAAGAAGGTGAGATAAATGAGAAAGAGATGAGTGAGAAAGGAGATGATTCAAGAAAAATTGGAGTCAAAGTGAGTGATTTAGAATTTGTTCCTAAAGCACCATTTCCACAAAGGTTAGGGAAACCTAAACATGATCTTATGAACTCGGAAATCTATGAATTGTTCAAACAAGTGAAAGTCAACATTCCACTCCTTGATGCAATTAAACAAGTCCCATCTTATGCAAAGTTCCTCGAGGACTTATGCACGGTCAAAAGGAGATTGAATGTAAAAGAAAGAGCCTTTCTAACTGAACATGCTAGTGCCATCATCCAGTTTAAGACCCCTCCCAAATACAAAGATCCTGGTTGTCCTACCGTTTCATGCATTATTGGAAGTCATAAGATAGACCAAGCTTTGTTGGATTTAGGAGCAAGTGTGAATTTGATACCCTACACTTTGTTTACGAACAATTAGGTTTAGGAGAAATCAAGCCTACTCGAATCACCCTTCAATTAGGCGATAGGTCAATCAAGATTCCCGGGGGTATTGTTGAGGATGTGTTGGTCCAAGTAGATAAATTCTACTTTCCCTGTTGATTTTGTAGTGCTAGACACCGCACCTATTCAAGGTTCTAATGCTCCCATCCCGGTCATCTTAGGTAGACCTTTCCTAGCTACATCCAATGCTTTAATCAACTGTAGGAATGGGGTGATGAAATTGTCTTTTGGGAACATGACTGTGGAGATGAACATATTCAATGTCTCTAAACAAATTGGTGAACATGAGGACATTAGAGAGGTAGATTTGATCCAAACAGTTTGTCAAGAACACTTTGAGAGAGAGTGGATCAAGGATCCATTGGAGAGAACTTTAATTCATGATGAAAGATTTTGTTCTTTGGAATGTGTTGATGAGGAAGTAAGAGAACTCGAGACTTATTTAGATCCAATGCCTATTATGTCAATAGGTCAATGGACCCCATCGTTTGAGCCTTTAATTTCACCCCAAGTGAAAGCCGAGGCATCTCTTGTCCAACCTTATAAACCGGAAAGGAAGCCTTTACCGAGTGATCTTAAGTATGCATTTCTAGGGGAAGATGAATCATATCCTATTGTGATTTCATCAAAACTTAGCATAGAGCAGAACAAGAACTTTTGAGAGTGGTGAGAAAACACAAAAAAGCAATTGGGTGGACTATTACCGACTTGAAAGGAATTAGCCCTCTTTTATGTACACATAGAATCTATCTTGAAGAAGAGGCTAAAACTGCGAGGCAAATGCAAAGACGATTGAACCCAAACATGAAGGAAGTAGTAAGATGTGAAGTGCTTAAGCTACTTGATGCGGGTATCATTTACCCCATTGCAAACTCAAAATGGGTTAGTCCAACCCAAGTTGTCCCTAAAAAATGCGGAGTCACGGTAGTGAAGAATGAAAATAATGAGCTAGTACCAACTAGAATCCAAACTGGATGGCGTATGTGCATTGATTATCGTAAGTTGAACATGGTGACTAGGAAGGACCATTTTCCGCTTCCATTTTTAGACCAAGTGCTTGAAAGAGTAGCCGGAAGAGCTTTCTATTGTTTTCTTGATGGATACTCGGGTTACAACCAAATTGAGGTTTCTTTAGAAGACCAAGAAAAAACCACTTTCACTTGTCCTTTTGGTACCTATGCTTATAGAAGAATGCCTTTTGGCTTGTGTAATGCACCAACCACTTTTCAAAGGTGTATGATGAGTATCTTTAGTGACATGGTGGAAAATTTTTTGGAAGTTTTCATGGATGATTTTTCGGTTTATGGGGATTCTTATGAGTTGTGTCTAATGCATTTGGAAAAAGTTCTTGAAAGGTGTGAAGAGAGCAATCTTGTACTCAATTGGGAGAAGTGTCATTTTATGGTGACACATGGCATTGTCTTAGGTCACATTGTCTCTTCAAAAGGGATAGAGGTAGATAAGTCAAAGGTTGAAGTCATTCAAAAATTACCTACCCCTAGGACCGTGAAAGATGTGAGATCCTTTTTAGGACACGCTGGTTTTTACCGAAGATTCATTCATTCTTTTAGTACCATTGCCAAACCATTGTGTAACTTGTTGTCACAAGATGTTCAATTTGATTGGACATCAAAATGTCAAGAAGCTTTTGAAAAGCTTAAAGGGTTGTTGACCACTTCACCAATCATGCAAGCTCCTGATTGGTCTTTACCATTTGAACCGATGTGTGATGCTAGTGATTTTGCGGTAGGGGCTGTTTTAGGACAAAGAAAAGATAAGAAACCTCATGTCATTTATTATGCTAGCAAGACTTTGAATGATGCTCAATTGAATTACACTACAACCGAAAAAGAACTTCTAGCTGTAGTATTTGCATTGGACAAGTTTAGGTCTTATTTGGTTGGATCTCTTGTTATTGTTTTTACTGATCATGCAAGATTGAAATACTTGCTCACAAAACAAGATGCCAAGCCACGTTTGATTCGATGGATCCTCCTACTCCAAGAGTTTAACCTTGAAATTCGAGATAAAAAGGGAGTAGAGAATGTAGTGGCCGATCATTTGTCCCGTCTTTCAAGCTATGAGACCACAATTGATGAATCTCCAATAAATGAATTCTTTCTTGATGAAAATTTATTTTGTGCGGTGCATCAGTTTCCTACATTGGCTCTCCATGGTATGCCGACATAGCAAATTACCTAGCCACAAGTCGATTCCTTCTCATTGGTCTAAACTTGACAAACAAAAATTCTTGCGCAACGTGCGTACCTTTTTTTGGGATGACCCCTACCTATTTAAATACCGCCCGACCAAATTGTTAGGCGGTGCATCCCCGATCATGAAATTCCAAGTGTCATTAATTTTTGTCATGCATTAGCCTTTGTGGTGGGCATTTCTCTTCCAAGAAAACCACTTTGCCAAGATCTTGCAGTGTGGTTTTTATTGGCCCACCATGTTCAAAGATGTCCATGCCTTCGTGTTGCATGTGACCGATGCCAACGACTAGGTAACCTTACTAGGCGTAACATGATGCCCCTAAACCCCATTCTTGTTTTGGAAATATTTGATTGTTGGGGGATTGATTTCATGGGACCTTTTCCAAGTTCATTTGGTTACCAATTCATCCTTGTAGCTTGTTGATTATGTGTCTAAATGGGTGGAGGCCATTGCATCTCGAACTAATGACCATCGAGTTGTGGTCAAATTCTTGAAAGAAAATATTTTCTCTCGTTTTGGCATGCCCCGGGCTATGATTAGTGATGGGGGTAAGCATTTTTGTAACAAGCCCGTTGGGATTTTGATGAGAAAATATGGTGTAATTCACAAGGTCGCATCCCCTATCATCCACGGACTAGTGGCCAAGCTGAGTTGGCAAATAGGGAGATCAAGAACATTCTAGAGAAAACAATTAATCCAAACCGTAAAGATTGGTCCCTACGACTAGTTGATGCTTTGTGGGCATATCGCACCGCTTATAAGACCTCTTTAGGAATGTCTCCTTATAGGCTAGTTTATGGAAAGCCTTGTCATCTCCCGTTGAGATTGAGCACCGTGCATATTGGGCCATCCGGCAATTCAATGATAATGAAAATGAGGTTGGCAAAAAACAAAGCTTCAATTGGATGAATTAGAGGAGCCGAGAAATGATGCATTTGAAAATGCAAAAATTTCAAAACATAAGATGAAAGCTTTGCATGATAAACACATTTTTAGAAAATCCTTTCATGTTGGTCAAAAGGTTCTCTTGTATAATTCACGATTACATCTCTTTCCTGGGAAGTTAAGGACAAAATGGATTGGTCCATTTGTGATTAAATCCATCTCCGAGCATGGTGCATTTGAGGTAGAAAATCCTAAGAATGGAAATGTTTTCAAAGTAAATGGTCATCGATTGAAACCTTATCTTGAAAACTTTGTGGCTGAAAGTTGAGACATTGGATCTTGAAGATCCAATACCATTGTAGTATCGAAGTAATGAGTTTTTATTTTTATTTATTTTTTTTTTTATTTTTTTTTTCTTTTTCTTTTTCTTCCATCTCTTATATTTTCTTGTTCATGCATTAGGGACAATGCATTATTTTAAGTTGGGGGGTGTGAGGTTCTTTATTTTCAAAAAAAAAAAAAAAAAACATCAATGTTTTCTTTTAGTTGTGATATGCGGGTAAAAAAAACAAGCAAGAAGTCAGGCTCATGTCCAATTCAATCGACATTCATCCTTGAGAACAAAAGGGGAGTAACAGTTTTCTAATCTTTATACTTTTCTTCTCTTTCTTTTTTACATTGAGGATAATGAAAAACTTAATTTTAGATATTTGATTATGTTGAATGCTTGAGATAACCATGCTTGTTAAAAAAAAAAAAAAAAAAACTTGCATTCGTATGTGAATGAGACTTGTTTAAGATCAACATTACATTTTTGGATTCATTATTGTGTTGAACATTGCATGCTTTAATTTGGGATAGATAATATCTTATAAAGCAAGATATAGCATACTTTTTTCTTAAGATTATTGAAGTACATCTTTCCTTGTAAAAGTTGTGTGAGTTGTGTGATTATGCATGAAAGATGAGTGTGATGCTTTACTTGTGATTATCCCTTTTGATCTAGTCCTAAACAAGGTTTAAGTAAATAGAGTAATCATTATTACACAAATGTGTACAAAGTTCTATCTACTCCAATGTTTTGAGTTGCTCAAAGAACTAGGGGTATTCATCACAAATGTTTATCTTTACGTCAAACGGCGGCTTGAAATATGAGTATGCAAAGCACTTTAAGTTTGTGACTTTGTGAGTAACCGGGTGCATTCATCACAAATGTTTGTATTCGCGTCAAAAGGGAAGTGACCACTTAAAGAAAAAAAGAATGAATAATATCATCAAAAAAAAAAAAAAAAAGAAAAGAAAAAATATAGATACTTCTCTAGTTTGCTACCTTGTTTGTAGTAGTGAGAAGGGAAGATTACAAGTTGAGTTTTCGCGTGAATCAATTATGTTGGTTGCATGATAAATACGATTGAATTTGGAATTTTGTATGGATGTTTTATTTAGAGAATGTGAGTATGCTTATTTTTTTTTATTTGCTATTGTGTACACTAAGTTAAAGATACCAATGTTTGCATGATAGGTCCTTTAAGTGTGATGAGTCAAGCCTAATTATGTTATTATTATTCTTTTTATTTCAAAGGTTTTATGTTTAGTTTTGCTTGAGGACTAGCAAAATCTAAGTTGGGGGTGTGATTGTGCATCAAAAGTATCATTAAGTCTCTTATTTTACATATGTATTTATTATTTTTATTTGGGTTTTTTATAATAATTGATGTGCTTTTTAGTAATGAAGTTTCTTTTAATGTCTCGATAGGTTTTTGGAGCTTAAATGAATTATTTCAGAAAATTCAACTTCGAATTCGAACAAAGAATTGAAGAGAAATTTAGTTGAAGATTGAAGCAAATCTTGGTTCAAATAAGTGCTCCAAATTTGCCCCAAAAATCAATTCTAGTCCAATTCTAGAAAAGAATATCATATGATCTATTTCAAGCCCAAACATGCCTTATGTTGTGTGCAAACTTCAACCATCAAACACTCAAGGTTTTAATGTCAATCTTAGCCCAAATAATAGGTACATTTGTATCCTTATTTGATGCTTAAATTCAGCCCCAAATCAGCCCCAAATCAGCCTCCCAAATCAGCCCAAGCACCATCCATGATCTTACATGTCCACACAACAAATAACATTTGATTTATTTTGGATAATTCATTGATCCAAGAGGGCAAGCACATGGATGGAAAGCTGGAGGGGACATTGTCACATTATTTTGGGTCAAAAAGAAGAAAGAGACACTCACAAAGAAGGAAGAAAAACGTGCACCAAAGTGTTCTCCAAGCTGTCCCGATTTGATTTTCCAGAACACCTTTCGGTGTTTTGCCCATAACTTTCGACTCGGATGTCCAAATGAGCTGTTCTTTAATGATCTGGAAAGCTAGCAGAATGGCCTATAAATATGTATCTAATAGCCATCTCCATAGGTGTATGATGAGTATCTTTAGTGACATGGTGGAAAATTTTTTGGAAGTTTTCATGGATGATTTTTCAGTTTATGGGGATTCTTATGAGTTGTGTCTAATGCATTTGGAAAAAGTTCTTGAAAGGTGTGAAGAGAGCAATCTTGTACTCAATTGGGAGAAGTGTCATTTTATGGTGACACATGGCATTGTCTTAGGTCACATTGTCTCTTCAAAAGGGATAGAGGTAGATAAGTCAAAGGTTGAAGTCATTCAAAAATTACCTACCCCTAGGATCGTGAAAGATGTGAGATCCTTTTTAGGACACGCTGGTTTTTACCGAAGATTCATTCATTCTTTTAGTACCATTGCCAAACCATTGTGTAACTTGTTGTCACAAGATGTTCAATTTGATTGGACATCAAAATGTCAAGAAGCTTTTGAAAAGCTTAAAGGGTTGTTGACCACGCACCAATCATGCAAGCTCCCGATTGGTCTTTACCATTTGAACCGATGTGTGATGCTAGTGATTTTGCGGTAGGGGCTGTTTTTAGGACAAAGAAAAGATAAGAAACCTCATGTCATTTATTATGCTAGCAAGACTTTGAATGATGCTCAATTGAATTACACTACAACCGAAAAAGAACTTCTAGGCGTAGTATTTGCATTGGACAAGTTTAGGTCTTATTTGGTTGGATCTCTTGTTATTGTTTTTACTGATCATGCAAAGCATTGAAATACTTGCTCACAAAACAAGATGCCAAGCCACGTTTGATTCGATGGATCCTCCTACTCCAAGAGTTTAACCTTGAAATTCGAGATAAAAAGGGAGTAGAGAATGTAGTGGCCGATCATTTGTCCCGTCTTTCAAGCTATGAGACCACAATTGATGAATCTCCAATAAATGAATTCTTTGCTTGATGAAAATTTATTTTGTGCGATGCTTGTTTCCTACATTGGCTCTCCATGGTATGCTGACATAGCAAATTACCTAGCCACAAGTCGATTCCTTCTCATTGGTCTAAACTTGACAAACAAAAATTCTTGCGCAACGTGCGTACCTTTTTTGGGATGACCCCTACCTATTTAAATACCGCCTCGACCAAATTGTTAGGCGGTGCATCCCCGATCATGAAATTCCAAGTGTCATTAATTTTTGTCATGCATTAGCTTTGTGGTGGGCATTTCTCTTCCAAGAAAACCACTTGCCAAGATCTTGCAAAGGTGGTTTTTATTGGCCCACCATGTTCAAAGATGTCCATGCCTTCGTGTTGCATGTGACCGATGCCAACGACTAGGTAACCTTACTAGGCGTAACATGATGCCCCTAAACCCCATTCTTGTTTTGGAAATATTTGATTGTTGGGGGATTGATTTCATGGGACCTTTTCCAAGTTCATTTGGTTACCAATTCATCCTTGTAGCTGTTGATTATGTGTCTAAATGGGTGGAGGCCATTGCATCTCGAACTAATGACCATCGAGTTGTGGTCAAATTCTTGAAAGAAAATATTTTCTCTCGTTTTGGCATGCCCCGGGCTATGATTAGTGATGGGGGTAAGCATTTTTGTAACAAGCCCGTTGGGATTTTGATGAGAAAATATGGTGTAATTCACAAGGTCAAGTACCCCTATCATCCACAGACTAGTGGCCAAGCCGAGTTGGCAAATAGGGAGATCAAGAACATTCTAGAGAAAAAACAGTCAATCCAAACCGTAAAGATTGGTCCCTACGACTAGTTGATGCTTTGTGGGCATATCGCACCGCTTATAAGACCTCTTTAGGAATGTCTCCTTATAGGCTAGTTTATGGAAAGCCTTGTCATCTCCCCTTGTTGAGATTGAGCACCGTGCATATTGGGCCATCCGGCAATTCAATGATAATGAAAATGAGGTTGGCAAAAACAAAAGCTTCAATTGGATGAATTAGAGGAGCCGAGAAATGATGCATTTGAAAATGCAAAAATTTCAAAACATAAGATGAAAGCTTTGCATGATAAACACATTTTTAGAAAATCCTTTCATGTTGGTCAAAAGGTTCTCTTGTATAATTCACGATTACATCTCTTTCCTGGGAAGTTAAGGACAAAATGGATTGGTCCATTTGTGATTAAATCCATCTCTCGAGCATGGTGCATTTGAGGTAGAAAATCCTAAGAATGGAAATGTTTTCAAAGTAAATGGTCATCGATTGAAACCTTATCTTGAAAACTTTATGGCTGAAGTTGAGACATTGGATCTTGAAGATCCAATACCATTGTAGTATCAGAAGTAATGAGTTTTTATTTTTATTTATTTTTTTTTTTCATTTTTTTTTTCTTTTTCTTTTTCTTCCATCTCTTATATTTTCTTGTTCATGCATTAGGGACAATGCATTATTTTAAGTTGGGGGGTGTGAGGTTCTTTATTTTCAAAAAAAAAAAAAAAAAACATCAATGTTTTCTTTTAGTTGTGATATGCGAGGTAAAAAAAAAATCAAGCAAGAAGTCGGCTCATGTCCAATTCAATCGGACATTCATCCTTGAGAACAAAAGGGGAGTAACGGTTTTCTAATCTTTATACTTTTCTTCTCTTTCTTTTTTACATTGAGGATAATGAAAAACTTAATTTTAGATATTTGATTATGTTGAATGCTTGAGATAACCATGCTTGTTAAAAAAAAAAAAAAAAAAAAACTTGCATTCGTATGTGAATGAGACTTGTTTAAGATCAACATTACATTTTTGGATTCATTATTGTGTTGAACATTGCATGCTTTAATTTGGGATAGATAATATCTTATAAAGCAAGATATAGCATACTTTTTTCTTAAGATTATTGAAGTACATCTTTCCTTGTAAAAGTTGTGTGAGTTGTGTGATTATGCATGAAAGATGAGTGTGATGCTTTACTTGTGATTATCCCTTTTGATCTAGTCCTAAACAAGGTTTAAGTAAATAGAGTAATCATTATTACACAAATGTGTACAAAGTTCTATCTACTCCAATGTTTTGAGTTGCTCGGTAACTAGGGGTATTCATCACAAATGTTTATCTTTACGTCAAACGCGGCTTGAAATATGAGTATGCAAAGCACTTTAAGTTTGTGACTTTGTGAGTAACCGGGTGCATTCATCACAAATGTTTGTATTCGCGTCAAAAGGGAAGTGACCACTTAAAGAAAAAAAGAATGAATAATATCATCAAAAAAAAAAAGAAAAAAAAAAGAAAAAATATAGATACTTCTCTAGTTTGCTACCTTGTTTGTAGTAGTGAGAAGGGAAGATTACAAGTTGAGTTTTCGCGTGAATCAATTATGTTGGTTGCATGATAAATACGATTGAATTTGGAATTTTGTATGGATGTTTTATTTAGAGAATGTGAGTATGCTTATTTTTTTTTATTTGCTATTGTGTACACTAAGTTAAAGATACCAATGTTTGCATGATAGGTCCTTTAAGTGTGATGAGTCAAGCCTAATTATGTTATTATTATTCTTTTTATTTCAAAGGTTTTATGTTTAGTTTTGCTTGAGGACTAGCAAAATCTAAGTTGGGGGGTGTGATTGTGCATCAAAAGTATCATTAAGTCTCTTATTTTACATATGTATTTATTATTTTTATTTGGGTTTTTTATAATAATTGATGTGCTTTTTAGTAATGAAGTTTCTTTTAATGTCTCGATAGGTTTTTGGAGCTTAAATGAATTATTTCAGAAAATTCAACTTCGGAATTCGGAACAAAGAATTGAAGAGAAATTTAGTTGAAGATTGAAGCAAATCTTGGTTCAAATAAGTGCTCCAAATTTGCCCCAAAAATCAATTCTAGTCCAATTCTAGAAAAGAATATCATATGATCTATTTCAAGCCCAAACATGCCTTATGTTGTGTGCAAACTTCAACCATCAAACACTCAAGGTTTTAATGTCAATCTTAGCCCAAATAATAGGTACATTTGTATCCTTATTTGATGCTTAAATTCAGCCCCAAATCAGCCTCCAAATCAGCCCAAGCACCATCCATGATCTTACATGTCCACACAACAAATAACATTTGATTTATTTTGGATAATTCATTGATCCAAGAGGGCAAGCACATGGATGGAAAGCTGGAGGGGACATTGTCACATTATTTTGGGTCAAAAAGAAGAAAGAGACAGCTCACAAAGAAGGAAGAAAAACGTGCACCAAAGTGTTCTCCAAGCTGTCCTGATTTGATTTTCCAGAACACCTTTCGGTGTTTTGCCCATAACTTTCGACTCAGATGTCCAAATGAGCTGTTCTTTAATGATCTGGAAAGCTAGCAGAATGGCCTATAAATATGTATCTAATAGCCATCTCCATAGGAGGCTTCTAAGAGGGTCTAATTGCTGTCCAAAGTTAGAGTCAGATTTGTGTCCGAATTTTTACTGCAATTGTGTTGTGTTCTTCTTTATAGATTTCGGTTCTTTAGATTGTAAAACTTATTATTTCAGTTTGATTTAAGTTATTTCATATTTATTAAAGTGTTATTACATATAATCATGGTTGGCTAATCTCCTTCTTGGATCCAAATCAAGGATGATGGTGGTTGAGGTGAGTTCTTTAATATATGAATGAATCTTAATGTCTATCTTTTCATTTTCTTTATGAATGTTTATTATTGCAAAGAAATTTTAGAAATCATTTAGGTAATGTTATAATCTTGAATTTTTATGCACAAACCTTAGTTTTGGTATAGAGATTGCTTGATTCAATGTCTTACTTAATATGAAAATATTTGTTCATTCTTAAGCAATAATCAATTTTCATCTTTTTAAACTTCATTGTAATATCTTCCGATCTAATATCACCATCGTTGATATTAGGTTGAGTTATCTTATATATGTTGAAGGAATCACCAATACATCACCATTAAAATTGATTTGGACCAAGACTTACTTTTTCTTGTCATTTAAAATCTATTTACACCTTTTCATCTTTGAAAACAAATCCATCAATCATTTTCAACCAAGTTATTGTTAATTTAATTTCTCTTGAGTTTTTTTTGTTACCTAGCTTAATTTCCAGATCTAGCTCTGTGGATATGACCTCGATCTTACCGAGTTAATTGCTACATCGCACACTCGTGCACTTGCGAGTTAAAACAAGCCGAACATAAAAAGCGGTCAAGCATGTATGTTACTAATCGTGTTTTAAATTATGATCAGTTAAAAAAACATCAAATAGTTGACCGTCATGGATAAACATGCTCTAAAAACTTTAATATTATTATCCAAATAAATCTGTTTTCTTAAAGATTGATGCCATGTGTGTATAAACAATATCTTCCACCACGAAGTGAATTCATATATATATATATATATATATATATACACCTGGAACCCTAATTTCCATTTCATTGCTAGGTTAAACTGTAAAATCCAATTAAAAAAATGTATGATTGGATAGAGATATTTTAGTAATTTAACATAGCAAGAGTCATATTTCATGAGACTGTGAGGGAGCAGAAGAGGACAATATTTCTTATCTCTTTCTATAAAACAAGAACCAACCCAACCCTAGTTTTTTTGTATTTCCGTGTGCTGCTCCAAGAGCCATTTACATTGAAAACCTACAAAAGCTCTTCAATTGTTATCAGATCCTTAGTGCAGTTGGAGTGTTCCAAAGGGATCACATTGATCTAATGACTTTTGATGTCTATATGATGTTAATGTTTAGTCATTTCATTGGATCATGCGATCCCTTAGGAATTTTCCAAAGCAAATAGCTCTAAATTTTCACCACCCTTTAAAGGTAAGCTAACACGAGATCTTATATGGACATGTTTTTCTTCTGAATTGCATGAACTTTTAGGATTACACTGCTTTATAGTACCGTTCTCTTGTGGCTTTGTTTTTTTTATCTAAATATGCTTGAGCCCAGTGTCAATTCTTCATCAATATTTTTGCAAAACTCAGGTACTAACTGGTCCACTGTAAACTAGGTGATGGCGGTAATATGTAGCTGGACCCTTTAAGAGAAAATATTATTTAACATAGTAGAATAGAGACTCCCCTCTTTCTATCCATGATTTGTTGACTGTACTAACTGTGTTTGCCTATGATTTCTTCCCTGCTGAACTCCATAGCTAACAATACTCTACTTATCCATGATCGATCATAGCTATGATCGCTTGTAAGGGTACTAGCTAGCTAGTTGCGTCCCTTGATATTGAAATAAAAGATGGGGTTAATTATGATATCTCTATGATCATTTTTGTTTAACCATGATGTACAGCACTAGCTGGGATAGATAAATTAGTAGAATAATTAGTAAAATATCACAAAGAATTAGCAGAAAGTTTAGTATTTTGATTTTCCTCCTTTTGCTTTTCTCCCCCTCCATGATCAATTTCCTAAAACAAAGTTAATCTGAAGTAAATTTTTTTAATCCGGCTTTCCTAATTAACAGATTACATAATTCAATTAGTCATACAAAATCATTTAAATTCTACTAGTTTAATTAAAGGCTCAACATTAATTTATTAATTGCAGTTATGATTTTGGTTCAGACTTTTTGTGCTCATTCTCTGCTAGGAAGATATTGGATTGAGATTTTCTTGCACCCCATCGACAAGAACCAAGCATCAATGTCCTCATGGACAAACAATGGCCTACCATGTCTTAGATTCATGTCGGATTATCGTTTCCTATGGGCCTATGGTAGTGCAATTGATTTGTTGTTGGTCCTGTCTTTATTGATACTTGCACGAGCAAGCATTGTCAGTATATAATGCAAACGCAATGCTTGAATGACTCATAAAGAATCATCTGCAAATCATTATAGAATTTAGCTTATTGCAAGCCGTACCAGGGAATTAAACTGTCCTCGCTTCATCTTTTACAGAATATATACATGATGTAAATGTCTGTGCCTTTGATTGTTGGTGGATTTTTCTTCTTCAGAATATGTATGTTCTCATCGACAGCTTTGGCCGTCGGCAATCACTTGATTCAGTTTCTATGCAAAAAGTGGATCAGTTTGCTTCCCTTCTTCCAGTCAATGTAAAAGTATTTCACACACCAGAAATTAAGGTCCTCATCTTTCAATTGCGTATATAGTTTATTTCTCAAGGGAAATTATGAATGTCAACTTGTTAAGTTCTCCATGTTAAGCTTGTATATTTGACGTAAATGTTATTTTCTAGGTTTAATGAATCCTTTTCTTCGTTTATGTTTATTTTCTTTTTAACTCGTATTTGAGTGCTAAAACTACTGTCATATATACCTATATCCACTGTGATAAATAGATGGAGATTTGGAATTCATGAGTACTAAAATTTAAGATGTTTAGTAATAAAGTACTTGATATGTTGGATAATTGTCTAATATCTTAGTTCAAATAATCTGATTCATTCTCCTAGTTAAGGTGTATGATGGCTTGATATGGAAAGCTTAGGGGGTTGGTAACTAGTAGGGGGCAATGTTTGGTAAGCCAGGTGACCGGTAGTTGTGATTGTAGTAGGCGGTGTCTGCTAAGCCAGGTGATCGGTAGTTAATACCTGTAAAAGGTCTCATTTGATAGATGTGGGGACTCTTCGATGGTAAAGTCAGTAACTTTGTAGAGCGAGAAAATGCAATGATATTGTAAAGAAATAGACTCTAAGAATATTATGTTGAAAATGTTAAGAATAAAGAGATTATGAACATTTAGCTGGAAGGATTCATAGTGTATTTATAACTCATGAATTTTATTTTATTTTTTTAGAAGAGAGGCCGAAGTGTAATTTCACATTTGTGATATTTTGAGTTGTATTCTACTCAAAATAATATGTATTGGAATAGTATAAAATATTGAGGGACCCGCGTGTAGTCCCAAAAATATTCTCTGGTGAGTGTTGGGTTCGAAGCGCGTTCTCGAGCCCGAAAGGGTGTTGGGCTCAAGACGCATGGCAGAGCCTATAGGGTTTTTTGGGCCATTTAGGGGGGGTTTGGCTCCATTTTATTTGGATCCATCAGCAGCTCCAATTCTTTACGGTATTAATCTGCACAGACTTGTAAAACTATCTGGTTATCATGACGAGCTCGTCAAACTTTCTTCATATAAGAAGAGGGGTTGAAACCCCGGGTAATAAACTGGAGAGTCTGTGTGTAGGTGTGTGAGCCATATTTGAAAAAAAATCTAAGTATTTAGAGAGCGAGATGAGATATAAAAGATCTTATATTTAAAAAGTTTTTCTATAAGGTTATGTGAAACTTATGAAGAAAAAGCTCCTTCTCAGAATAATTTCTAAATCACTAGTAGAAACCTATGAAGGGTGAGCCTGTACTTAGAGAATATTCTAAAAGGCTGAAGGGAACCCAATAAGGGTGATCAATGGCGACGCCTATACTTATAAAAATTTCTAAATGGCAAAGGGGACGGATCTATGAAGGGTGATTCTATTACACTTGGGAAACCAAGTCCATCCCTTGAAGAGTGGTCATACTGGAGTGTGGGGGGTATGTGACCTTTCAATGATGACATAGGAGCTTGAAAGCCTTGAGAGGTCAATAATTTCCCTGGTGATAGTGTGGGGGCTTAGAAGCCCTTGGGAGGTCTATAACCTCCATGACGATGGCGTGGGGGCTTAGGAGCCCCTAACTGAAGAGTAATGTCAATCCAAGACTATATTGGAGAGGCAAAAGATCAAAGATCAACCCCTAGCAAATTGGTGACAGGCCTTCAGGCATCACTTGGAGAATGAAGGATCCCAAATCAACCTATAACGAATTGATGAGAGGCTTTTAATTTGGCATCACCTAGAGAATAAGGTATCTCATATCAACCCTTGACGAATTGGTGAGAAGCCCCTAAACATCACCTGGAGAATATGGGATCCCATGTCAACTTCTAGTGAATTAGTGAGAGGCCCTTAGGTATCACCTGGAAAATGTCTCAGTCTAAGATTATATTGTGAAGTAGGGGATCCAAGATCAATTCCTGGCGAATTAGTGAGAGGCCATTTGGCATCAATTGAAGAATATGTTAGTCCGAGACTGCACTGAAAAATGAATGATCCGAGATCAACCCCTGGCGATTATGGGGATAATGCTCTAGGTAGACCAAGTCAATTCTCTTAAAAGAGAGTGGCTGGAAGCCCTTCATTGAAGATCTGTAGTTAGAAAATATATGTTAGAGATATATTATCAATATAATTTTAAAAATAAACTTACATTATCATCAAAGATCATGTATCATGAGGTGATTTGTTAGACTTTGGGGAGCCTAAAGAGTTTGGCGTGAAACAAAGAGATTGGTAATTAAAGTCCATTCCGTGGTAGCCAGGGGAAGCATGTCTGGAGTATCTGTTATGTGTACGGGTATCACAATGGTGTGAGCAACCCCTAAAGGGACTTGACAAGTATGGAGGCAAGATACTCTATTGGATGTCATTCTCGTCCAAACTTTTCTAGGTAATGCAAAGAAGTTACGGGTATTGGGAGCGACTAGTGGCGATGGTGATAGGGTCAAGTGTGTTACCATAGCTACTAAGACTTACTGGGGTGGTAAGGTTTGATTTTGATTTTGGGTTGCCAAAACGGTCTAAGTGAGGAATTGCACCTGACTCGTGAGTTGTTAAAAGTCTGGCCAGGCAAAAGTGTTTATGGTAACAGGTAGATTTATCTTGCATCTTATCGTATATGTGTTTTGGTTATGTGTCATGTAATGACATGGAAATGTCAAAAATAAATTTTAGAAATTGATGGATTTTTTATCGGTTTATAAACAACGCTAATTGATGAGTTCTAACATCCAATATGCTTAGAAATAAGGTTGATGTGTTGAATAATTGATTGATCTTTTAGTTCAAGCAATCTAATCAATTATCCTTAGTCAAGGTGTCTGGTGGTTTGATATGGAAAGCCAATGCGGTTGGTAACTAGTAGTAGGTGATTCCTAGTAAATCAGGTGACCGATAGTTATGGTAGTAGCAAGCGGTGTCTGGTAAGTTAAGTGACTGGTAGATGTGGTAGTAGTAGGCGATGACTGGTAAGCCAGGTGACTGGTAGTAGGCGATACCTGCAAAAGATCTTCTTTGATGGACGTATGGACTCTTCAATGGTAAAGTCAGTAACTTTGTAAAGTGCAATGATATTTTAGAGAGATAGACTTTAAAAATATATATCGTGAAAATATTAAGAATAAAGAGATTGTGAACATTTGGCTTGAAGGATTCATGATATATTTATAGCCTATGAATCTATCTTTTTTTAGAGAGAAGGAGTTGAAGTGTAATTTTATTTTTGTGCTATTTTGAGTTGTATTCTACTCAAAATAATATATATTGAATCAATATAAAATACTGAAAGACCTGAGTGGGGTCCTAGAAAAATTCTATGGCCAGTATTAGGTTCGAGGTGCGTGCCCGAACCCATGGAGGTGTTGGGCTTGGGACGTGTGGCCGAGCCCATGGGGTTTTTTAGAGGCTATTTTAGGGTTTTTTTTATCCATTTTACGTGGATAAACAAATAATATTTCTTTTCTATTCATAATTTATTTAGAACTAGTTTTACCTTCATGAAGTTATGTAGCTTTAGATTTCAAACAATAAAAGTTGACATCCCTATACCTAAAATGGCTAAATCCTATAAGAATCGGTTCATCTAAGTGATCCAAGCTAGGATCTTGCTTAGGTATGATGATCATGCTTTTTTATAAAATAGAAAACCAAGATATACTTAAAGCTTAAAATTTTTGTTTATTATTGAATATTATTCAATTTTATTAGAGTTAAATTAATTAGAAATGTAAAGGTTGTGATTTCACATCTCTTGTTATATAAATTATATAAGGTAGGAGTATGAAATTAATGATTGGTTAGGTGTGAGTTTACTTATAAGAATAAATTGAAAAAAAAATTGGTTGAAATGATAAAATAATGTTGGTTGATTTGGGGTTGGCTTTAGCATCATGCAATTAAATACTTATTTTGAGGGAGTTTATTATATATTTATTTTATCATGAAGAAATATTCATATAATTTGCATGATGGTATTTGAGAAACATGCCTTAATGCTCACAATATTCATTGTTCAGAGTTTTATTTAATGGTTAAAATTTTTAAATTAAATTTATTATTTAATATGATATTAAATTTTTAATAACCAAAATAAAATTATTCTTAGAACTTTATCTAACAGTAGACTAATTGATTTTTTAATACTCATTTGAGGATATAAAAAATTTCCTTACAAATAACAAAACAGTCACCATTCATTTACTGTTCCTACGTGTTGTAGTTTCTTTGAATTTAAAAATAAATTTTTTGAAAAGAAATGATATTGGTCCAACTAAAAATACTAGGAGCAATTTTAAATTATTTTTATAAGAGAGATTATATACATGGTATACGGCCGGGGAGAAACTAGTTTGAAAACTGGTAAAATCATATGGCATTTATACTGTTAATGTGATTTTTTTTTATTTTTTATTTTTCACATATGAGAGTTTACAAAGTTTTCACAAAAAGAAATATGTCCAAATATATATAATGGTTAAAAAGAAAAACAAAAAGGCTAGGCACTAGGATGGGTTGAAGAAAATGTGGCACCTTTTCATGTAGTGGCCCATCTGGCCCAACATTTTAATACGAGCTGTGTATGAAAGCACTAGCATGGGCTCCAACTTTTCCAACGTTCAACAAGAACTCCATTTAGCAGCAACAAATCCAGCTTTTCTATTTTGAGTTAATTAAAAGGTAGTTCCTTTTAGTTTAGGAAAAATAATTAATTATTTATTATGGTTTTTGAAACTATATATTTAATATTTATATTTTTCATTTATGTGTAACTTAATTTCTTTCATCACTTTCGTGTTTTTTTAATTTAGTTTGATTTTTTATTTTACAAAATATAAAAGATAAAAAAGTAGTTAGGATTGAATTGATAAAAAAAATATAGAAATTTGTATATGAAAAAAAATATTTTTCGAAATAATATACTACTAATTTAAGCATGATCAATGGTAGTTAAAGAACTATTTAATTATTTTTGTTATTATAAAAATTAATTAATTTTAAAAGACTTTATGGTACTCGTGCAATAATTAATAGCTGGTGATATCCTATTAATTATTAAATGATGCCCACTTTAAAGAAAGGGATAAGTATAAGCAGGAGAGAGAAATTCTAGGTGGAGATATTTTATTACTTTTAATTAGAGATGAACAAAAAACTTAAAAAATCAATTAAATAGAGAAAATAAAAAAAATAACTGAAAAAATTAAACCGTGAAAAAATAAAATGAATAAACCGATTAGAAAAAACCAGGAGTGTAAATATTGAAACTTACTTTCTTCTAACCCCAATCAAATCAAACCAGGGGTATAACTTAATTTTTTTTTAATGGAAAATTAAGTTCTTGAAGTCATTTTTCAAAGAGATTTGTGGGTTAGATGGTAGTATATGGATCTGTAGATTTGCTTAAACTGTTTCTAGTTGCGAGAGAGAAAGGTGAATATATATGGTGTTGTTTCTGAAAATAGGTTTTGGGATTTGGTCGCTCAAGAATCTGGGTTTGGATTGAACCTTACCATGACCGTGAAATTGGTTTATATTAATGGTGTGTTTGCTTAAAATTACGTACCATATGATTTGTCGGTTTTGCAACTATATATTATCTTTTTAATGATCTATATATATATAATGATCTATAAAAAACAACAAATTAAGAGAAAATAAGAGGCATCTTTTTTTCTACTTTTGCCATGAGTGCATTGCTGATTCTTCAAAAACCATCAAGAAGAAAGAAATAATTCAAAGCAGTAGAAAAACTTTCGTCATGGTAAAGCAAGAAGTCTCTAGAATGATGAGAAAGTTCAACCATATTATGTAATATAATAAGACCCAGCAAGCAAGCCTTCAATCAACTAACAAAACAAAACCCAGAAAGCTTCCATAGGAGCATTCCTTGTCGTAATCCAAACATCTTAGCTAGCTAACTAATCATGACTTGTATTTTCTCTTTCGAGTTGCTTGGAAAAATCCCAACAAACAACATAAGAATCAAAAGGCCAAAACGTTAGTCATAAGCTAGCTATAGCTAGCAGGAGAAGTGCATGACAAGTTTTATGATCATACTCACACGTAACAACATTGGATACTTGCAGCATATATAGCTAGGGAGGGGAGAAATAAATATAAAGAGGGGAGAAAAACAAGAGAAAGGAAATTAAATAAATATATATTGTGAGAGAATTCTTATGATTTTTTGTGAGATGGTATGCAATTTAATTTCCCTTCTTCTTTTTTTTTTATGTATTTTTATATCTTATATTAGTTATATGGTGTGAGTAGCTATAGTATAAAATTTATCGAGTTAATTTGCATCTCTTTCAACACTTGTCTTTCAATGAGCTCATATCTTAGAAAAGGTAAATATATAATGATATCAACAGCATAAATCAAGCAATAATGAGCATGGCTAATCATTCGTCGTTTTAATTTTTTTTTTCTTTAAAAAAAAAAAAACAATTCAAGAAAGTAAAGCTGTTAATGTATCTCTCTTACCAGGAAGTTGAATGGAACCACGTCATTTCCAAAAGTTTAGGCCCAGAAAAAAAGAAACTAAGAGATTAAATTACGAACATAAACCCAAGATTTTCTCCCTAATCATGGGAGCTGCCTAACTTCTGGTCCATGTACAAACAGTAAGTATTGGTCGCCACTTGACCAGTAACTACCTCTCCGTGAGTGACGGGGCAGAAAAGTCAACGTCCTTTCTAATCTTCTCACGAAAATATTGTTCTCTTTCACATTGTTATTAGCAAGTTCTCTTTCACATTGTTATTAGCTATATATTTGAAATACTTTGTATATCAACCATAATTTTATAACATGATCTTATATAAGATCTATATTAAGAATGTCAATTCAAAAAAATTAAAAAATAAAATGTTATAATTTTGACTAGATAATTTTTCTTCAATACTCAAGTTTTGATCTAGTTAATTGAATCACAAGTTAATTAAATTTTAAATTAGATTAGATTTTAATATGATTTTTTTAATTCAGATCGGTTTAGATCTCAGATAAATTTAATTTTAAAATGATATAAAAATTCAATTTAGGTTTTAAAACAATGATATCAACTGATATTAAACTCCCCAATCTCATTGGATTTTAAATATATTTATAAATATGCGAGTGCATTAGGCCATATTCAAATGCTCCACTATATATATATATATATATATAAAATAATCCGCCACAATGTGAAAAGTCAAGTAAATTGCACTAGGTGCGTATTGAATCCACGAGTAAGGCTTGTATTATTTTTCTCCTCATTTTTCGTTTTTCTTCTTTTAACTAAAACGTGGGTTTTATTCATGAGGTTGAATCACAATCCACGTGTATTTGTCACAATCATAATTTTAAATTTAATTAATGTTGAAGTATACAAGTATAACGTAATATTAACTCAAAACATCAGATGTTTGGTCCATGATTAATAATAAAGGTGGTAACTTAATTGTTATTCCTTCAACCCTTAGCACCGAAATTCCGAGAAATTATTATATATGATGGTTGAAGATTTTAAAAAGTAAAATAAAATTAGATTTAAATGATCTTGGATACAACATTAATCAGAGAAATTTAAGATGAATGAAAAACAACTTAGTCTTAATTGATACACACAAGTTGGCTTGAATATCTTCTTTATGCACATTTAATTAATTTTGCTGTATAAAATGGCGGAGACAAGTGGATCTACAGTCAGTCAACTCATCGTCAAGAACCTCCATTCAAAGAAGAGAAAAAAAAAAGATTTGATAACTCATCAGCCACCTAGCTAGCCAAGTCCATTCTTTATGCGTTCTCGAGAAAGTTTTTGCCCTCTTCCCTGCAGCTCACAATTCTAGGAGCTATGAAAGTTCTTCCCCTCTTCCCATGCAACTCATAAGTCTAGCTGTGACACCTGACATGCTCTTTCCATGGTGTAAAACATCGATCACAGTATACCTTACGACTCACGAAGAAAATGAAGAGAATGCTTGTTTTTTTTTTAAAAAAAAAAGAATTAATTTTTTTATTTTATTTTAAATTAATTTTTTATATCTTTATATTATTTTGTTGTATTGATATTAAAAATAAATAAATATATTACTTTAATATATTTCTAAATAAAAAACAATATAAAAAATAATTATTAGCATAATATCAAACCAGCAGCTTAAAGAGTGTAGATTCATTTTCAATTATCAAAAGACACATCTTTATATAGTTATGTTTAATTAATGTTTTATGATAAAAAAAAAATATAAAATAGATAAAAACATGAAGATATAAATATAAAATACATATATTTTAAAAACAAATTTACAATGAATTCTTTATTTTTAATAAAAAGAAAAGGAAACATGCTCCTCTCCCAACTGATTCGATTTTTTCTATGTCAAAATAGTAATCTAGTACTACTTTACGAGTACGATGTGAATCTCAAGTAGCTAGAAATTTTAAATTTGAACTGTTATTATAAGCTAATTAATCAACTGCGTGCTTGATCAAGTTTTTAGCATCATGCATGATAGTACTGATATCTAGACATCGAGAATGAACAAATTGGACTATATATTGCATTGGTTTTTAATTAGTCAAATCGTTAATTAACTCGTACGTCAAATCGTTAACATATATACCAGACCAAGATTTTTATGCAATGAATCAACCAGACCAGCACCCCTAAAGTTTGACAAATTTTTAATTGTAGTCCTAAGAATTTTAATATCCTTCAAATATACCCTTCAATTTAATTAAGGTTTCCTTCATTAAAAAAAATGCATTATTCCCTCCAAAGATTAATTTTATACATTATTCTATAATCACTTTATATTCATTTTATTTTCCAATGTATATTAATCCTAATATATCTTATATTAATTAGCATATATATAGTAGCCCCCCACACATAAAATCCTAATTCCGTCCCTGCAGTGGCCCTCAGCTCTCACTATCTCGACAGTTAGCAGCATGAGCAGCAGTTCTCGATCGAACCGGCGGCTACCATTGATACAGCCAAAGTTAGAACCTAAGTACTACTTCCAAAATCATGAATCATGTTCGTGGTAAGAGTCACACACCCGCCATTGATTTCGGCCATCTTTGACTGGTAAATACAACTTCTTTTCGGAACATAGAAATTAACGACCTTCGCGGCACGAAACCCCATTATTGTGGGGTCAACACCATTGACCAAAATCTTCATTAACACATTCTTTAACATTGACAGTACTGTTACAGTAACATTCCTGACACTGCTTTCCAATATTCTACAGTGCCCTTGAACAAGTATAAATGCCCCCACATCCAGCTCTTCTCATTCCTCACAACTTACTCCTCCTAGGACAAACACAAAAGTTGTCGCCAACTTTTTGAAGCCTAATTAACAAATATCGGGCACCAGCTTCCTGTTTTTAACCAAAACTGTGCTTAATTATGGCTTCTAGCTTCAGAATTCTGTCAGTCCTGGCTATTTCCCTTGCCATCTGTGTGCAAGGTGCTCTAGGTAAGCAAGGTTTCGTTCTCTCTATCTCTGGCAATATTGCTAGAAGCTAGCTAGCAGCCCTTCTTGATGTTCTTGGATTTTCTTTAACAAATTACTTGATCATAATGGTATTATTGTTGCAGGAGAAATAGCATGTGAACATCTTGACCAAGACACATGTGCCTATGCAATCTCATCGGCCGGCAAGCGTTGCGTGCTCGAGAAACGCGTGAAAAGGACCGGAGAAGAAGCATACACCTGTCGCACATCCGAAATTGAGGCTGATAGATTAAGGAACTGGATTGAGACAGACCAATGCATCAAAGCATGTGGACTTGACAGGAAATCACTTGGAATCTCAACAGATTCTCTCCTCGAGTCTCGCTTTGCACAACAACTTTGCTCTCCTCAGTGCTACGATAGCTGCCCTAACGTTATCGATCTTTACTTCAACCTTGCTGCTGCTGAAGGTAAATAACAAACATGTCCATCGATCTTCCGTCATTCAATAAACTAATCGTAATGGAACACAAGTAATCAGTACTGCATGCCACTTACACCATTCTTTTCTCTGTTTTGGCAGGAGTGTTTCTCCCCAAATTATGCGAGGCACAAGAAGGAAATGCAAGAAGAGGATTGATGGCTGATATAAAAAGTTCTGGTTTTGTTGCACCAGGACCAGTGAAGTACACAGTTGCCCCAGCACCAGTTGAACCAGTAAAATACACAGTTTCCCCAGCAATGTCACCTTATTATAATTAAACCTTTTGAAAGGGAAAGGAAAGGAATTAATCAAGAGTATACATGTATGTGTGTGGCCATAGATACTAGCCAGGCAGCAAACAAATACAATAAGGGAGTGCACCAATTCAGTAGCCGGCCGGCCTGAGTAGTCCACCATTTGTAGTATTTCGTGTGCATATATACCAGTGTGTGCTGTGCCAGTTATTTGAATCACACTAAGGTGCTGCCCAGATGTTCTTAATTATAGGTAGATTTGGGTGTGTTTTGTGTATTATTTTTATATGATTGAATTTGCCTACGAGCAACGCATACAGATATATGAATATTGTATCCAATATATAATTAATAAACTTGTTTTGATTATACATCCATTTTCCAATTGAATTATTAATTTATTTATTGTTAATTAGTTCAAGCCGACCTCTTGCTTCTAGTTAATTATATATATTGAAATGTCTGGCTACAAATTAAATATAAGAAGTCAAAACAAATCATAATTAAAATATATTTTTCCATGGAAGTAAACATTCACTTGAGTAACCTTTCCGATTGTTTTGAAAATCATGCACAATTTCATTTCTTGATGGGCTTGATCGTTTAAGTTAATGCTTCAGCTTTCTTTTGTGTCACCAGGAAAGCTTAGGAAATTGGAAAACGTTGATCCATTCTGATAAGAGGCAAATTGTAGCCTAAAAGTCATAATTAATTTGGGTAATTTTCATTTTTGTGGGTAAAATGGTATGAAGGTTCCATAGTTACGTGGTTTTGTGGCATTTGTATCCTTTTTTTTATTATCATCAGGGATGCCAATGAATATTTATTAAACACGTTTTTTATTTATTTCTTGAAAGTCTCCGAATATCTCTCTGCATGTCTCAATTCATACAAGACTAGAAAAATACTAAGATTATAAAAATATAAAAAAATTATTTATATATATAAATTAGGATATTAAGGTCTATTGAATCGAAATATTTTACCTCCACCCCTTGAATAAATCTTGATATTTTTATCTTGTTTTTAAATGATAAAACATCATAGTTTAATAGTTACACTGACTTATATATCTACATTTATACCGAAAAATAATTTATCCTCTATATCATTTGATTTATTTTTAAAATAATTAAAATAATTTCTTTAAATATTAAGAATTTTGATATAAAAAAAATACAAACCTAATTTGGATGTAAGCACTTCTTTTATTTTGAGATTTGGGCCATTTTCGATACCGAAGGAATTCTGATTTCAATCTTGTGCGTTGTGACCCATAATCTGGGCCCAGAAAATGACTGATCCATTGGACTTGGGAGCAAGAGCAAAAGAAAAATAAAAATAAAAATAAAATCTGCTGCAAAGCGCTAAAACCCCTCCTCCATCTCCCACTAGTCACCAGCAAAAAACAACACGTTGCCACTGTAAAACCCTGCACGAAGACACAGCACAGCTTCCTCCTAGTTCAAGTTCCTCTGAAAACATCCTCTTTGGTTCTGCTTAAAATCTACACTTTGAAGACAAGATGGTGAGCAAAAGACAGAAACTAGCACGAAAGAGATTCAAAGGGGAACATCCTGAGTTGTTTCCAAAACCAGAACCAACACTACTCAAGGATCCCAACAAGAAGAAGAAGAAAAAGAGCTTGCTCAAGAGAAAAAAGTCTGACCCAAATGAGCCTTATAAAAAAGGGTTTAGACGACACCCACTTAGAGTTCCTGGTATGAAGCCTGGTGATAGCTGTTTTATTTGTAAAGCTAAAGACCATATTGCCAAACTTTGCCCTCAAAAATCTGAGTGGGAAAGGAATAAGGTTTGTTCTTTTTAGTGCTCTTGGTTTATAGTTCTCTGAAAGTTTGAGTCTTGTGAATTTTTTTAGAGAAAAAAAGATTACTTTTTTTTTACTGGGTTTGATAGATAATTCTTATAAAGTTTTAAGTCTTTGTTACCTGTTAGGTATTGGATTGGGTAGAGAAAAGCGCTTTTTTATTGAGTTTGATATGGGTTCTTGCTCTTAATAGTGTTATAGGTGTGGGTTTTAAAGAAAAGTAGGTTTGGAATTGGATATTGGGTGCGGAATATGTTTATAATTGAAGATTTTTTGCTCATTGAAATTTTGATTTTGTGGTTGAATGTGAGGTGTTGTTTATTTAAATGAAGAAAATGATGGTGGTGTTTTTGTGTGTTAATGATGATTGCTGCAGATATGTTTGCTTTGTCGGCACCGTGGGCATAGCCTCAAGCGTTGTCCCAACAAGAATGACGAGACTATGGATCAGAAATCGTGTTACAATTGTGGAGAAAAAGGGCATTCGCTTTCCCAATGTCCTCAGCCAAGAGAAGATGGTACATCATCTTTCAATGGAGTTTAAATAGCTCTAGCTTGGCTGACTTTTTGAATGATTTCTTTATGCGATTAATTTCAATGGAAATAAGACATTTCTTGGTGTAAGATATTGTGTGATCAGTTTGTTTAGTTCCTACATTTTTTTGTATTGTTTGTTTGTTGGTGAGGGCAACATGACTGCTGGTAAATCAGAATCATTCTTTCAGGTCTACGGAAAAGTGGTGGTCTATTTAATTTTTTTTATTGCATAATGAAAATGACTCTGAATTGGAATTATTATATAAATATTTTTAGGTTTTGGAATCAGCTGTTTTATGGATTAATTATGTACAGACCTTTTCAATTACTAGTGGTAGGACTTGTTAAGTGGGGGTGAATTCAAAATTGAGCACATTAATCACTGATTTTGTTAAGAGAATTGGACCTTCATGATAACTCATTTGTTGTTGACAATGCTGTTGTTATTACGGAAGTGATTTATTTCTTTTTATAATGCGGGGGGAACAAAGTTTGCCAATTGCTTTATTTGTAATGAACGTGGACATTTGAGCAAGGACTGCCCTAAAAATACTCGTGGTATATACCCGAAGGTATGTGGAACTTCACTATTTTAATGTTTGCTGTTGCCATAATGCAGTCTGCTATGCTCTTTTTTTTGTTTTTTTATGGTGGTGCTACATGCTCGGTATCTAGATGCTCAATCGACTTTCATCTTCAGCCATCTAGGCATACTATCCATTCATTAATTTCCAACATCTTAGAAATACACGGGTTCTTACAGGGTGGTTGCTGTAAAGTATGTGGTGGTGTAACACATTTGGCTAGAGATTGTCCTGATAAGGGTTTGAGAGGTTCTGCAGCCACTGGCAAAGAAGGTAAGCATAAAACATGCCAGCTTTTAACTGCCTTTATTTAAATCTTCTGCTTATAGAGTTGGTTACCTAAAATTTGACACACAGAAGACACTTGTTTTTTTTATTTTTATTTATTGGCATAGAGCCTGTCTCCTTGCTTATGCAGTGTATATTGCTGATGTTGTTTTAAGTTCTGGAGTATTTGGATGGTGAATGAAATAGTTTGAATACAGGTGTAGCTATAACTCTCGACCATAATGAAATAGTAAAACATTACTAGACAAACAAGAGAAAATAGGAAACAGGAAGATAGGTAGTGCTAGATCAAGAATGGTAGCTGCTTTGACTGTACAATCTGATACACACTACCGGAGCTGGCAAAAATCACCGTGCTCTATTGAAATGGTTGATAACAGTAATTCATCAAAAATGCTTTGTTCTGCTGGTTGAAGCATGAATTGTGTGGCCTTACAGTAATAGGATAGAGGCTGATAAAACATGATAAAGAGTCGTATACAAATCCTAGTATGATGTGTCAACCCACAGTTTGGGTCACAGAGCGAAACATGAGCTCCATGGAAATGAGACTTGATATGGGAATTGTCAAAAATATGGCACGGGTTGCAAACCAGTACTGTCTTGTACAATTTTTGAAAATGAATCTTGTCTGCATATATATTCTTTAAAGACCATATGTGTTCTTTCTTTCCTTTCTTATTCTTCTTTTCTATATAATGTGCCATGTTTTACTTACCCCATTATTTATCTCCAAATTTCAGCTACTGGAAGGGAAGTAAGGCCTACCGGGCGGGTGACTAAGTTTGTAAGTGGAGATGAGCTTGATGATGATTTTATGACAGGAAACATGTATAGCATTCCAGAAGACAAGTCATCTGATTCAAAAATCGATCCTTCTGTTTCAAAAGATGTTCATGTAAAATCAAAAAAGAAACAAGGTCCTAAAGTAGTGAACTTTTGCAGGGTAGAAACTGTCCTGAGATGAATAAGATGAATAATAGATGAATAGTGTGTTTGAGATTAGGATAGAGGTTGTTTGTTTTAAATTTTTTTGTTTGGAAATGTTTTAAAATAATATTTTTTTATTTTTATTTTTTAAAATTTATTTTTAATATCAGTACATTAAAACGATCTAAAAACACATAAAAAAATTATTATTTTAGCTTTTTAATATTTACTTTACATGCTTCAAGGAAAGTGCTAAATAAAATGTTATTTTATTATTTCTCTAATAAAAATACTATTTTTACTTGTAAAAATACCAAAACATTATTCATTGCAATAATATTTTTTGTCTTTTTTTTTTTAAATCTATGTTTTTTTGGTTTGTTTTATAAGATTATCTTGGTCTTATAACCTGTGTTATGGATTTGGTGAATTTACCCGGATTAACTTGAGTTTTTTATTTTGTTAATTTTTTTAATTAAATTTTTGTTAATTTTATTATTTAATATTGGGTTGATTAAGAATTGTCCGAATTGTTTTTAGACCTGTTAAGTTAATCAGGTTATAAAATAATTATGTAATAAAATTGGTTTTTGTAAATGATTTTTTACTAAAAGAGGGCACATAAAAAAAAAAAAAAAAAAAAAAACTAAGCACTCTATTAATTTTCCATGCTCAGTTAAATATTTATGGTGAATTTGTACATCTATTTTCTTTCTAATCGCAGCTTAATTTCCCCCAACTCTATGGAACCCTACCTTGCCATTCTCTGTAAAATAATTTGCCAGCAAAATTAATCCCATTAGAAAACCTATAACTGATCATTGACCGTTACCCTGATAAAAATTACTATATTTATAAGCAAACCCTTAAAATAGAGCACACTATTTTTATTTATTTTTTTTCTCGGAAACAAAAGGAAGCAGCAAGTTGATACGTGATAGAGGGGTTGAGAAGACAGGCATAACGTGGCAACGTTAATCTGTTTAGAGCTTACTATTTTTGCTGTCTTTGATGCATGAAACCGTTGTTGTGGACACGATGAGCCTAGGAATATTAGACAACTCTCAACCCATGTTTTGTCCCTCAAATTTCTCACCTTCCCCGTATTTGTCTGACCTCATTGTATACCCCGAATCAAGGATCTGATCTTTACCCCCTTCTCCTCTCCTCTTCTGCACGCCCATCTTTCCATTCCCTTTTCCTTCCTGAGTTTTCACGAGGTTTTTGCTCTCATTGGAAGTCAACATGGTATGCTCCTTATCTCCTACGTTATTATGATATTCTGAAAAGCATGTGTCATTAATCTTCTAAGTTCTACATTGCTAGCTTTCATTAATTTATATGGAAGCCTAGCATGATGCGATGTTGGATCAAATATGTGGATATGCAGCAGGAATTGCGTTTCATCAAATTTTTATTCGAGGCCATTTCTATTTCTTAAAAATCGATTTCATTTCTGTTCATTCATTGAATTCAGCAGCTCAAATGATTCATGCCTTGTAATTTCAATCCACCGTACGTGTTTATCGAGCAGGATGGTCCATATGTTTTCTTGGAAATTGTTTGATCCATACATGTCTGTTTTCTTCTCTTTATATTTTCCAATTAAACATTTGGATTAATTAGGCGAACGCGGCGTCTGGAATGGCTGTTGATGATGAATGTAAGCTGAAGTTCTTGGAACTAAAGGCAAAGAGGAACTACCGATTCATCATTTTCAAGATTGAGTCTCAGCAGGTGGTGGTAGAGAAACTTGGGAGCCCTGAAGAAACTTACGAGGAATTCGCTGCATCTCTCCCTGCTGATGAGTGTCGCTATGCTGTCTTTGACTATGATTTCACAACTAATGAGAATTGCCAGAAAAGTAAAATCTTCTTCATTGCATGGTAATTGCATAGTTGCTCAAATTGCTTAAAATTTTCTTTCCTATATTTGCCTAGCTCAAACCAAAAATATATAGCAAACTATGCATGATACTCTGGCTAATGCTTCGCTGCTTGTTGGAGTCACTTTTTTGAACAAGACATGTGAAACGCTTACCAGACACAGAATTACTAGATTGTTTTGCCTTTGTAGGTCACCTGATACATCAAGGATCAGAAGTAAGATGGTCTATGCAAGCACCAAAGACAGATTCAAGAGGGAACTAGATGGCATTCAAGTGGAGTTGCAAGCAACAGATCCTAGCGAAATGAGCTTTGACATTATTAAGTCTCGAGCTCTTTAGACATTGTTGTTTCTCTTCCTTCAACTGCCAGTCTTTCTTGACGAATTTCATTTCGCCGGTGTTGTTTATTTATTTACTTTTTTATGTTTATTCTTCTAACTTAATCCTAATTTTTGTTGTATGGATTTATGTTAACCTTGTTTGATATAATATTATGCATTATTTCTTCATGTTCAATACTTGTTAAGATATTTGCTCTGCGTTACGTTTTGATATGCATTATTATTCCTGCTGCTAAAACACATTGAGAGATCACTATAATATGATGCCTTGATGAAATAAACTAGCATTCTGATATTGAAATGCGGATTGATCTTATAACAAGCATATGATACAGTTAAGTACTGCTACTGTCAAGAAAAGAAATAGAAACTAATCTACAACACGATACTTCAAGGAAACAGATAATATCTAGCAGAGCTTACGTAGAACATCCTCGAATTTGTACCTCATGTAATCCAAAAACTGATAGTTCAAAGTAGATATGCCTCCGTCTCCTGTTAGTAATCAAGAAGTCAAAAAGGGTCTAAAAGCTAACCACAAATCCAAGTGCCATGCTCACATAAAACCAATACACTTCCTTGTGCGCCCATGCTCAAACACTTCAGTTCCATTGATCATGAACTCACCTGCAAGTTTTCAGCAGTGGCTGTGCTGCACATAAACAACTGATCATTGTGTGTAGTGACGTGAAAAAGATGAACATTGAACTTCGTTGCTAGTGCTTGTAGTCTTTATTCGTAGTGATAACCAAAAGCAAATTAAGAGCGCTTCTAGACTGAGAGATTAAATTGTTAAGTCCAACTCCAAGAAACAAATTAGGAACCAAAAAGTTACCAACAAAAGGTAAGAGGAAGGATCGATCATGGTTAGAGATGAGAAATTTACATAGGATACTAGAAGAAGATGGTTAAGGCGACATCCTGACAAGGTAATGCTGACAAAGAAGGGAGTGTGCTTGCCTTAATAATGTCCGTCTCATTTCAGTTATTTGTAAGGAAATACAAGGTGGACCTTACGGATGTGACTTGTTATGTTATGGCAGACATCCTGAGCCCATTCGCGATAATCCCTTTTACCAGGCCAAGAAGCTAGCAAATTTTTTAAGGATCTATTATAACTTGTTTGAGCCTCAAAAGTGCTTTTTCTCTCTCACTCTGACCACACCCCATGTTGGAAATGCATAACAAAAACTAATCTTAGTGGTTACAGTGGCCAGAAACCAAAGGAAGAGAATTGCAACAGAACACGTTGAATTTTTCATTACCATGTACTGCCTTTTGGTGTTCTTCGCATTCTTCTTTAGCTCATGCTGCAGTTTAAGGCTTCTTATTTTTTTAGTTCTGAACTTGGTTTTGGCTTTGATTGCCCGACTTTCTCAACCCCTTTTGGATGATTGTTTTTTCTCAATGGCTGTCTCTTTGGCTGGCTCCAAGGTGTCTATCAATAAATCCGGAGCTGTCAAAATTAGAAAAAGCTCCATTCGTTCTGTTTGAAATACCTGACAATTTGCAATTTTGAACACCATTTGCAAGAGAAAATTAATTAGATACAATATCCGCATGCACCCTCACTACTACATTCTAATAACTGCAAGTTAACGGATGCTTTCGTAATGATAATTCGGTATGAAAAAGGAAAAGTCTTTCAATGTTCAGAAGAAAGAAAAGAGGAGGGGCCATTTTAACCATGTAGATGTAGGGCACCCAATCTTTCGTTTCAAGCTCTTGAAAGAAGAGAGAATCTTCAGAACCGAAAAAGTAAATCAATTATGGAGAAACCAGTTTGGTCACAACTTTCAACTTGTCAACCCAGTTTTCATGTCCCTATACTTTTCTTCCTCATCTCCATCTCCAACAGTCTCTATATATATATATATATATATATGATGGCCGACAAGGTGCGGTTTCAAGGTCTCCGTCGCCTTTGCCATTACGCATTCATTTCTAAATCCCACATAAGCCATGATGAAAATTGTTAGTTAACTACGTACCCAAGTTAAGGGAGGAACAATATATCGAATAAACCTTGTATGATTTTCAATTTCATTCCCATATATCAAATATTTTTCAATCAATTATGAGATTCTTCCATATAAAATCACCATAATTTTTTAATAGGAAATTAAGATCAGATTTTAACACTGGATATGAGTTTAATACATGTTTAAATCCTAGGACCAGCTGATAGAACACAGCTAAAGTTGTAAATGTTTATAGTTTTTTATTTATTTATTTAGCAAAAGTCCCATAAAATTCGAAAAGATAGGTTTAAATACTTCAAACATAAAAAACAACTAGAAAACAACCGAGAAAGAAAAATAATTAAACTAAAATCTAAAATCAACAAGCAAAGTCCTAGATTACGGGCCAAAGCTTTGAATGCATTTTTTAGAGCTTTGGAATGGAGTTTGACGAGTCTGAGCAATCTAGATTCACTGAGCATGAATAGGATTTGAAGAATAGTTCCATTTTCTTTACGAATCCACCTATATAAAATTTGAGTTGAATTTTAAAAATTATATTATTTTGAGTTAAATTAATTACCTATTTGGATAACTTCTTAGACTATTTTTTTAATCTATATGATCCATAAAATTCTGAGCAATTAATATAATCATTTTATTGGATAAAATAATTCAAAAATATTAACAAATATGCATGAAAGGACTCAATTAAGAAATATATTAAACAATCTAGAGGCCGGGTTGAAAAATGTTTTAGTTTGGAGATCCAATTGTAAATTAATTAATGGGTAGATTGGGGATTGACACGATTTAGGTTGCTCTAAAATAAATATAAAAATATTTTATCAAATTGAAAAATAAGATAATTTTTCTTAAGAACCCTAAACATTACATGATCGGTCATACGCCTACTCTATAGATTAAAAAATAAAGGAGAGAATATTTTTTTTTTTTTAAAGAAGGAAAATAACATATAATGACAAATTCAAGCAATAACTTGTCCATCATGCTAACTTTTTTACTTTTGTCAAAAAGTGTCAGGGATCTACACAAATATATCTGCATGTAGTCACCCACCACCTTCACCTGTAGAGTACAGACAAATAGGAGCACCACTGTTCACATCTTTAAACCCTTTATATACAAAGCTCACCACAAATTATTGAAGTATTCATACTTCTCTTCTTCAATCCTCTCTTCTAATGGCTCAGGTACCTTGTAGTTCTTCTTTATTTTCATGTCCAATACATGTTGATATTGTCCTTATTTTTTAAAAAGCTCTCTTTAATTTCCTAATTTGTAGCAGAAGGTGGTGTTGAAGGTATTGACCATGACTGATGTTAAGACAAAGCAGAAAGCTATAGAAGCTGCTGCTGATATTTATGGTATTTCCCTTTCTCTCTTTTTTTTTCCTGTCTGTATTTATTTTTTGGAGTTGGCGAGACAGATTAAAGCAGAGCTTAACAAGTTTTTTTGAACATAAACAGGAGTTGATTCCATAGCAGCAGATCTAAAAGATCAGAAGCTAACAGTGATAGGTCAGATGGATACAGTGGCAGTGGTGAAAAGGCTGAAGAAAGTAGCGAAAGTGGACATAATCTCAGTTGGACCTGCGAAAGAAGAGAAGAAAGAAGAAAAGAAAGAAGTGAAAAAAGAGGAGAAGAAAGAAGAGAAGAAGGGAGAAAAGAAAGAGGAGAAGAAGTAATTAATTAAACCAGGAATATTCCATTCCCTTTCTTCTTCTTCTTCTTCTTGTTTTCTTCTTCTTTTTTTTTTCCTTAATTTATAAGCTTAATTATTACAAGCTAAATCATACTGTAATAAGTTTTTAAGAGAAGTTTTGCCCATGAAAAAAACCCTATTGTCTCTATCTTTTCTGTTTTGTTCCAAAACAGTCAAAAAAAATATTCAAGAAAAACATGGTAGAAGCCAAGCAGAAAGGGGTTTTTTTTTTTTTCCTCTTTGTATGTCCCTAATATTGTTTTAGCATTTGTTTTATGCTAGCCCGAATCAATCTTTGGCTTTTCTTCGATATTAATTAGCAATGTTGAGTGTAATTTGGGCATCTTCGAGATGTAACTTATGCAAATGGGTTATGGATGTAAGTGTCCAGTTGATGACAGAGTTTGGTTTAATGATCGAATTTCCTCTTCCTAGTTCCTATTAGTTAAAGGGTCATTGTCCATCAAAAATGAAAGCTTACCTTCATCTTCTGCAATGCATGCGCCATACGATACCTTCACCAGGATAAAAAAGTAACAAAAGGACAGGCAAAAAGCACAACTTTTTCAAAGGTCGTAAAAAGAGGTGGAGAATTCATCGTTCTTCTTTTAAAGTTTACGAGGGAGACGCATCGTGCTTGAGAGTGACATAAATGAGGTCACCTCACCATTTATAATTAGTTTATGGTTCTATATATGTGTGTGTGTGTGTGTGTGTGTGTATTTTGTAGTTATATATACGTGGACATGAAAATTAGAAAGCATCAAGAGACATTTGATTAGCCATGCCTATAAATCAAGGTGGGAGAAAGGTTATGGATTATCAATGTTATTGGTGTCGTGAGAAGACTATTTTATATGCTATGTGCTCTCGGATTTCTGTGCAATATTAATAAGACGCAGGAAGCATTTGCTGGATCCATGAATCAGAAAATACCAGACGAAAAGGAGATACCTGAGGCACCAAGTGGGAGTATTTTCATTGTAAATAAAGGAGAATTGAATCTGTATTTGTCTTGTCAGGCTCTAAACGATATAATTAATGGGGTGGTAACGTCACTGAGCATGCTAGTTGACTAGAAACAAAGCTTTGGCCTTCAGAATTATTAAAATGGCAATAGATAGGCAAGTACAGGTGTGTTGCCCCCCACCCCACTGTTTCATATACTAGTCCAGCAAGATTATGAATGCCGAAACACCCATTTATATGTGCTATTTCTGGATTCCCAATCCCATCTTATAACATGGCAAACATGATAACAATAGCAATAGGAGTGAATGGAGAAAGTTTTCTGCTGTGCTGTTATAGGCAGCCAAAAAGACGAGATTCAAGCTCTAGAAGGTTGGAGAGCCAATTTTCTGCTGTGCTGTTATAGCAGAGAATTGTATGCTAATATGACCCTACATTCTTAAATATTTCAATTCTTAACTCTTCTCTTGCATTTATCCAATCTGGAGGTGATAAGTGAAATGTTAGCCAGACAAGAGAAGTCGATGAAAATCAACTCTCAAATAATCAGAATGTGATCTTCATAGAGAGTTAATTGGACACAAAGGCTGTGAGTGAAAACTCTGCAGGCACCTAACTTCAGGTTGGCTATTAGAAAAAAACTACCTAATAAGAAACCAAAAAAAAAAGAAAGGAAAGGAAAGGAAAGCAATAACTGATATTTGATAGAAATCTTCAAAATCCACTCTTAAACTAGTACAAATGTGGGTACTCAGCATTCAAGAGCAGATCCACTTGAAAACTTTAAGAAGAAAAGGCAGCACCAACAAAGTCAGAAAGGTTTCTCATGGAACTGCATTACCCCAACTCTTACGCAACTGCATTACCCAAATTTATTTGTTTCGTCGTCGTCATCATTGTTTTAACGCAAAGAAAAGCCAGAAGAATTTTGCATTGATTAGACAAACTTAGCAGGAGCTTTGGCATCCATTCCTCTTCTTTAAAACTTCCAAGGTCTATATTTTTATGCTGTTCCCTTATCAAAAAAGGGCATGGTCATCTTCCAGCCACAAAATGATCAATGGTTCACAGTAAAGATATCAGATTTCAAAACATAGATTGAGTGACAAAAGAGCTTTTTATCACCAGCTCCTGGTAGTTATGATAACAAAATATATATATATCATACTGCATCGTCATAATGATAAGATGCACATAAATGAAATGATAACTTAAAAATTATTATATGAATACAACTAGAACACATCAAATTCATGATAAGGAAAAGCATCATAAGAAGCTGATGATTCTCAGAAGTTTTTCAAAACTAGGCTTTCCATTATATCTCAATTATGCTGCGGGAGTAAGTATGACAAGGGAGAAAAGATAAGCATACTTTACCCTACTAATTTCCATGAAATCTAATACTGCAAGCAGGTAAAGGGCATCAATTGAGCTAAATCGTTGAGAATCTTGCCAGAAAGTTATGATTGAAAATTATCTATGGTACAGAATGTACCACTTCAGCATCCCTTGTATCCTTTGATCTTTGCGACTAGATGGCTGTATTTCCCTTTCTCTATCATCTGCTTTATCACTTCATGAGCTTCAGAAAGCTTTCCAGCATTCCACAAATTTCTTACTAGGGTTCTGTAAACATGAAAATCAGGATTGCATCCTCTAGATTCCATTTAGTTGAGCATGGAACATGCCTACTCAAACTTCCCAGCCATACAGTTCGAATCATAGAATTATAAGTAAATACATTGGTGATTGGCCATTGACTATCATGTCTTCAAACATTTCCTGAGCCTTTTCAAGCTCACCTGCCATTATATACCCTGTGATCATTACAGTGTAACAAACAACATCTGGCATGCATCCAGTTTTTATCATTTCATCAAAAAAATACAGCCAGCCGAGTAAATTCCCAGCCCAACTCAGTCCATCTATCAACGTAGTGTAATGAAGAATGGTAGGGTCAATACCTGCCTCCTTCATAGCATTCAAGTGCAGCAAGTGGATTGTCTGTCTTTCCATAAACATGTAGAAGGATGTTATAGGTATGAAAATCTGGAAAAATTCCATAGCCAATAATTTCATCAAGCAATCTATGAAACTCAGGTGCCTTCCCCAACCTCAATTTTGCATAAAAAATAACATTAGAAGTAAGAACATCTGGGGAATGATGCTCATCCAACATATACTGATATACCCACTAAATCAACTTCTACTGACGCAGAACAAGCAGTGAATGCAGAATTGCATTATAAGAACTCTTGTACAGCCTAAAATTGAATGTTTTTGACTTAATGAACCTATCCAAAACATTCATAGCCAAACCAGCCTCACCGCAAGTACAAATTAATATATTAAATGTCTGTGCTGTAGTGTGAAACCCCTTCTCAATCATCTCATCTGCTAGTCTCCACATTGCCCTAAACTCCTCACATTGCAAATATCTTCATTAACAAATGATACGTATTCCCGGTGTGCTTGTAATTTCCCTGCTGATCAGACCACATGAAAAACCCAATTTAGCACACGTGGTTTTATTCTCCTCATTTATGTTCCTCAAAAATCCTGTAAGAACTTCCCTCACAAGAAGCCACGAAACCCTTATCTTTAACTCACTTAAAGCCCTTTTTGCATCGAATCCAGGGCCATCTCGTCTTAGAATATCAAGAACTCTATAAGCATCAATTCTTGTGCTCTCAAAATAACCACGTCTAACCGAGAAATACTCCTCAACACAACTTCCACTCTCATACTTTAATACATTCTCTTTAAGGGTTCCTCAACGTATTGAAACCCATTATCATTCTTATCACCACCATCAAAACTACAATCACATAACTTTCTCGAAATGAAAAGAAAGCATGATAATTTATGAACTACCCTCGTACCAAATAAAGCTACAGAGTTCATTGTTTGACCTTATTAGACCCATTATTTCACCAACCTCGCAACACTCAACAAATCCAAGAAACCAACCAAAAGACTGGAACTTTCCAACTGATAGAGCTCGAATCTCCTTCTATAATCAAATTGAGAAAAACCCATCAAACTGAAACAACTCAATTGAACAAGAAAAGGATCTTATCTTTATAGCCAATGCTCATGAAACAGAGGGAGCCAAGGCAAGTTCAATCAAAATAACCCCAAGAGGACTTAGAAGAATGAGCAAAACCTTAGGACTCACCTGGGTCTAACTTATTTGTTAAAAAGATCAAGTCTTTTGAGTCCTTTAGCAAGTTGTTTGTGTTATTGCAAGAGTGAGGACTGCGGTGAACTGAGGAAAGCTTTATCGCAGAAAAACAGGTCACTTCAAGAGACTGATCATAGCAAGCCACGAAAGCAGACCAGGAGTTTGATCTGGTTACTATTTGAGAACGGAAAATCCGACTCCTTTCATATATATTTTTTGGACAATTAATATATTTCTTTCCCTTTTTTTGGATTTTTTTTCTTTCTTACTTTATGATCTTTTTATATGTTTAATAATAATTTTTTGGTTATTAATATATTTTTTATTTTTTTATTTGTTGAATTTAAATTTCTTTGTCTCCCATTTATAGAATTTTTATATTTTTTATTGTATTGATAATTTCAAAAATAATAATATTTTATATACTATATATATTCAATAAGACCTATCACATGTTCTCCTTTGGAAAGTGGTTTAACCTATTTTTATGTTTTTTAAATTATTTTTCATCTATAAAATATCATGATTTTTCAATAATTTTATATATTAATATTAAAAATAAAAAGTAATTATTTTAATATATTTTTAATTAAAAATTATTTTTATAAAAGCATTTTACATAATATTATCAAATACACATTAATTATAACGGAATCCATCTTTCTCAAAGATATGATTTTATTATTTATATTAAATATTTAATTAATTTCAAATTAAAATTATTCTAATTTAGCTATTATATATTTCAATACTTTTTTAAGTTTGGTTTGATTCAAAACTCAAAACCCATCCAATCCATAACACATGCTTTGTACTGGATCAACACCAAGTTAGGTTTCTACGAAAAAAAATTATTTAGAGTTGCTTCTGGAATTATAGCATGTTTGGAAACGCGGTGTAAATTATATTTCCTTAAATTTTGAATTTTTTTTGTTTAAAATTAATTTTTTATATTTTAAGATCGTTTTGATGTACTAATGTCAAAAATAATTTAAAAAAAAATAAAAAAAAACATTATTTTGATGCATTTTTAAATGAAAAACACTTTGAATAACAATAGCTACAACATTTTCAAATACACCCTCAGACTTTTACAAGATTTCATAGTTTAGACATGGATTAATTAGTTCGATATCCTTGTACTTTCATAATTTCTTACTATAGTCCCACATCAAGAAAATTAAGTAAATGATTAAATTTGTGGGTTTGCGTAAAGCCGCAAGCTAGAACAACTTTTTTTTTCATTGGCAAGAAAAAAGATGCTCAAGCAATGCAAGCTTGTTTTAAAAAGAAAAAAAATAACTTAAAGTATAAATTTGACCGAGAAAAAAAAATTATTATAATTTAATTAGATAATAAAAAAAATAGATAACGATAACAAATGAATCGATGTAAAAAAAATCATGAGAACATGCAAAAAAAAAATAGTTACTAAAATAAAAAAGATAACAAAATTAAGATTCTAGCCAATTAAATATAGAAAGAAAAAACTTTAAAGAAAAAGAAAAAGAAAAAAAGACCTAGCCAACCAAACGAGTATGCCAAATATACAAATCATGTCATGATATTATAATAAGCTAATAAATTTTTTCTTCTTCTTCTTCGAGTGGCTGCTGCTAGGAATGAGAGAGGGATGTTATTTTCGGTTTGGAGGGGGTAACGTGAATGGTTGTGGATTGTTGTGATGGTGTGGAGGTGATGGACTGATGGGTAGGTCTCGGTTGAAAAAGATGGTTGCATGTGCGGTGTTGGGAAATTCACGGTTGGATCACGGTGTGTAGTGGTTTCAATCGCTGGATCTCCAGAAGGACACCACTGCTGGGAAGTGGGGACGACGTTGCTGCGAATGGTGGGGAAGGAATCAGTTGGCGAGGGGGCTGTTGGTTTGATTCTCAGCTGAATGGAGATCTGTCGCTAGAGAGGGTTACGAGTGAAGGGGTGCAAGGCTGAAAATAATGGTTTGAATAGGATAAAATGTCAATTATGTGGTTAATGGAAAATGAAAGGGGAGGTCGTTGCTAAGGAAAACCAAAAGAGAAGGGTAAAATGTTAAAAAAAAACAAATCAATTTGATTGAGAAAAAAAATTATTATAATTTAATTAGATAATAAAAGAATAGATAACGATAATAAATGAATTAATTTAAAAAAATCATGGGAACATGTAAAAAAAATGGTTATCCATACAATAAAAATAATGAAACTAAGATTCTAGCCAATCAAATATGGAAGAAAAAATACTTCAAAAAAAAAAAAAGAATACTTGAACCAACCTAAAGGAGCATGTCAAATATACAAGTCATGCCATGAGATTATAATAAGCTAGTAAAGATAAAAAAAAAATTAAAAATTAAAGTTCAATTCCAAACAAATACAATGTAGAAGGATGAAATTAAAAAAAAAATCAATTAAAAAGCAACCAAAAAAACATACAGCAAGCCAGACAAGCATCTTATGTTATACGAATGAAATAACCCAATAAAATGCAAATTAAAAAACACTATGAAGCTTAATTCTAAAACAACCTAATGCTAAAAGACAAAACATAAAAAATATTAAAATCTAAAAGAGACAACCCTAAAAAAAATCAAAGTCAACCTACGTCAACCTGCCAAACCCGTTATTTAAGTGAAGGACATGGATAAATAAATAGAAAGAAAATAAAAGAAAATCATTAAGCCCAATATAAAAACACCTCCAACCTTAAAGGATTGAACTAGAAAAGAAAATTAATTCCTAACTGATATAATATTGAAATATGAAATTGAAAAAGAAATATCAATCTAAAAAATTTACCAAAGTAAATTCAACAAAGAACAACAAATAGAAAGACTTGACCCTAATTTCTAATCATATAAATGTTCAATGATGAAACTGAAAAAATACGAGTTTAAAAAAAAAACAAACTAAGCAAACTCGGGTGAACCTCTTAAATTTAAGTTAATCTCTCAAACTCACAACTCATTAAATTCTAGACTCGAGTTGAATCAAGAAGTTCAATTCCCGAACTTTTTCTAACTAGAAAAAAAAAAGTTACTCGGGTGATGATAGCATTTTTAAATAAGCAAGAGAAATCTGAGAGTTGGGTCATTAACTTAATTGAATCTAATAAACTCGTTTTATTTAATGATATGAAAAAAAATATGCAATAATAGCAGATAAATCGAACAAAATAAAATTAGGTTGACTTAACCTGCATTAACCCTCCAAACCCGCGACCTGACACATGAGATTGGAACAACCTCACAAAGAAGAAGAAAAAAATGAAGCCTAATATCTAACAAACTCAATATCGAAGGATGAAATTGAAAAAAAAATCAATGGTAAAAAAAAGACTTAAAAAAAATACCAAAGTCAACATGGTCTAACATTTCAAACCCGTGATCCCGGTCTTGAGGTTGAAATTACCCCATAGAAGAAAAATATGAAAAAATTATGAAGTCAAATTCCCGATCAACAAAAAACTGAGGGATAATATAAAAAAAGAAAGTTTCAATAAAAAAAAGATCAAAAACAAAACAAATAAAAATTAAAGGAATAAGGAAACAATTTGACATAAAAATTAAGTAAAATCAAATATTGAGGGGTGTAACTGAAAAACATTCAATTAAGAAAATGATTAAAAACAAAATAAATAGCAATTAAAAGAACATGACCAAATATGACATATGATAAAATCAAAGGAGGATGAAATTAAAAAGAAATTTCAATTTTATGAATTATTTAAAATAAAAAAATAATAAAAAAAAAAGCATGGACCAAATCCAAAGAAAAAAAAGTGAAGGGTTGCTTTTAAACTTTACAGAGTCAAACGTATAAATCAATGAGGGAGAGAAAAGAAAGGGGAAGAAAAGGTTGTCGATACCAAATTGGAGGTCTATTGGCCACATACCCAGTGATGGAGGAGCCTCCGTGAAGATTCAAACAATTCCATGGAAGTCGACATTTGATCGTCGAGAGATGTTGGACGCGCTGCTTGAAGAGCTTGGGCGAATCAACACACTTTCATGTGATAAGCTTGTGCTAACCATTTTTTAATTTTAAATAATATTTTATATTTGTAAAAATACTTGATTTTAACAAAAAAAAACATAATAAAAATATGAAAAAGTTTATGCACGTCATTTGAAGGAAATTTGAATTTAAATCATTTTACTATGTTGTAAAAAAGAAAAGCTCCATGCCTAGTTTTATATTTCTTTTGCTTTAAATGGTAAGTTAGTCATTTTATTATGTAAAAAAATAATAAAAATCTCATATTACCCCCAATATGCAAGCTAATTGTTTTTCTTGAAAATAATAAAATAATAATTTTATTGTTCCAAACCATAGTAATAATAAATCTAGAGCTACAAGAAAATTGCTATAGTATTTGTGTTGGGAGTTTTAGTTTTTTTTGCTAATAGTTGGATGCACAAACGTTAACATGATAATAAAAAAGTAAAAGATTTGATCTATGCAATAGGCTACTTAGATCTTGTTTATTATTGTGGTTTAATAAATTTTTTGAAATTTTTTATATTTAAATATTTTATTGATGTTATAATCATTTTAATATGCTAATATTAAAAATAAAATTTAAAAAATAAAAAATATTATTTTAATATATTTTTAAATAAAAAACACTTTTAAAAACAACTTTTATTTACAATTTAATTTTAACCGTAACCTCGTATTATATTTTTCCTGAGGAATATTTTATTGTTAAAGAAATCAAAAACAACTTTTCTCTATTAAAACAAACACAATCTTGCAAAAACATTGAGCATACATTGCTCATGCTCAGTTTCCTGGCCTTAGAAGTCTCTCCCATGCACCTTCTCCACTGGCATGAGAACGAATCATTACCAAATTTACAAAGGCTCCATGACTTTACATGGCCATTTAATTAGGTGTGCTGTAGAAGCTGAAAACTTGCTTTCAAATTACACCCCTCTTCTCTTCAATGCTAGTGCTTGTGCAAGCACCAGTAGTACCACGTACTGCCATGGACTTTTGCCATCACAGTACAGCCTACATAAGAAACTCCACACGGTGGCTTTACAGTGTCTTGTCCTTGCATGTCTTGTTTCTTAGTTTGGTCCTTCTCTCCATGTCCAAGCTTGATGAAAGCTGCAATATTTGCTGCAGATTTTGTTTTATCAGCGATTACACTTTACAGGCGTGGCAGCAGAGGTTTTTGCTGTGTGCGTAGCTGCTATAGATTGATAGTTTGACAGGAATCTCACTATGTCTGTGTTCTCGGTGTCTTGACTTTGAAGGGTCTGGAGTCAAGGTATAGGAGGAGTTGGTTCTGGAGAGAATTTGCCATGGCTTCTAATTAATCATGCTGTCCAGCAAGTTTGTTTCGTTTTCTTCTGGTTTTGATTCAACACAGTTATTCAATAAGCGATGATAATGAGACTGATCCACTCAAGATAGCTCTGCTCCTGTTTCTTTTTTCAAACTTCACCAATCTAATCTCACGCACGCCTAGGTGTTTGTGTATATTATGAGGGAAAAAGCTTATATAGATGAGTTGCTTGGGAAGGGAAGCAGTAAGCAAACAGAACCCCAAATTCAAGGGGATAAAGGAAGGAAGCCACCGATTATTTCTTGGAAAGGTCCCTTAAGAACTAGGATTTAGGGGTTAGTTGTTGACTTTGTAAGGTTGGAAACTATAGCTAGAAATCCAAACTCAAAATCTCATTTTTTTCATCCATAATTTGAGTAATCTGTGTTCGGCTGTCTCGAAGTCTAAAAGAAATTGGATTTTCCTACCGAACTCCAGCATGTTAACGATCTTGAAAGTTAATAAACATAAAATTCCATATTTTTCACAGACCACAACAATTTATACATCCATGCAGTGCCTGCCATTACCGTTTCATTACAGTTCTATCAACACAACACCAAAGAAAAACAACATTTTCGCAACTAGTAGAAACCATGTAAAACGCACAGAGTCTCTCTAAGAGTACTAGACATTGCATGTTCCTCAGTTCCCTGTCTCTTGAAGTCTCCTCTCTCCTATTTCTTCACCACTAGCATAAGTAGAAGAAAACCCTTCAGCACCTGCAAACCCCAAAACACCAAAAAGCATCACAAACAACCAGTTAAGTCTTAATTTTCAGTTTCTATCCCGAAAGCTGAATTTCCAAACCCAATTCAAGATAGTATTTAATTCTTACCAGCATTGGAGGAACTAAGTGGATGCTGCTGAGATGCCCTAGATTCTTCACTTTTGACAAACAAAGAACCAACAGCACCTTTGAGCTTATCAACCACAGCCTTGGCAGGAATATGCACAGAAACCGAATCCGTTATTTCGTCAGAATTCTCTTCTTCTCCACTACCTATCCTTTTCTCCACCTCCTCTGAGTCTGTCACTTTTCCCAATGGCCTACCGTTCTTCCACATCCCTGTCTCAGTTTTTCCGTTGTTCAAAGTCTCCGAAATAACTTCAGAAAGCGCCATATCTTCTTCTCCTGGCCTCAGCTTCTCCGCGAAATAGTCCTTCACTGACACCCCTTTATCTTTCCCTTTAATCCTGCTTTCCGCTTCATTGCTGGTATTAGTGCTAGCATTTGTATTGCCATGGAGTTTTGACATTACAGTACTGCCTACACCAGCAACTTTTTCATACACTGGAGTGAGTTTCTCTGTCACAGTTGTTGCAATTTTCTTTCCATATTCAACTGTCGATGCTGTCTTCGCAGCATTTTGCCCTTGTCCTTCATGTGTCATTGTATGTTCTTTAATATTATTGTCTCTCTCTCCAAATCCAAGATTGGAGGCTATGACATTTGTGGCAGCTTTTGCTTTATCAGAAAATGCAGAAGTGGCAGAGGAGATTTTTTCAGTGTAGCTACTCTGATTTGATGGTTTATCACCAATTCCACCAAGTGTGTGCTCCTTGGCTTTCAAGGTGACAAAAGACTTTGAACCTGATACAGGGTTCTCTTGGGAACTAATGGATATTGGGGTAGTTGGTTCCGCAGAAAATTGGTCATGGCTTCCGGTGGGAAGCAAGGAGAGCTGACCATCACGCGATCCAGTTGATAAGTTCTGTTTTTCTCCTCTTGATTCATCATAGATGTTCATTTTGTCGAAAGAGTGAAGAATTGGCGTTATTCCTGCTTCTTTCCCACCTGAAAAGTGCAAGAATTAGACCCTTTGGAAGACAAAAATTAGCTCAATCATCAATACCAAAAAGCATTGCTTGCATGCCTATATTGAACAGAACTTACCAGAACCAGTTGGATCAGTGACTTTAGTCTGATAATTCGAAGGAGCATGATCACCAAGTCTACCCTTTGGAGCATGAGGATCCTCCTCCAATCCTACTGGTATTTTCAAATTAACTTCAGGTTCCCCTCGAATCCTTTCTTGTTCATGAACAAAACCCTTAACAGGATAAGCATCTCTTCTTTGTTCAACAATTGCTGGAGAAACAGATGCAGGTGAATTAACTGGGGCATGGGGTACTTCTTTTATAGCAGTTGTCCTTCCAACTAGAACCTCTTGCCCAGGAAGAGAGCTCCTCATTGGATCAGTGCCTGTATGTTCCTTTTGCATTGTTGTTGGATTTCCATAAGATGTCCTAGGGTTACCTAGCCCCAGACCTTGTCCTTGCACAGAGCTCCTAATAGCAGCAGAATCGTAGGCTGCAGATTTGATTCACAATTAAAACCATAAAAAGATTCCAGAAATTTATTGACACACGAGTCTAAGCCTGTCTTTCTCAAGCAAGGCCATTACCAACTGTTGATCGACATTGAAGCAAGTAGCAACAAACCTGATGCGCCATGAACTTCTGGGTCCTCAACCATTTCTTCATCCTCATCATCATCTTCCTCATACAAGTCATGATCATCAGGCACATGACCCTCACGATAGTCATGGCCATGACCATGTAATTTGACTTTGTCCTTCAATTTCTTGGCTTTATCCATCACCTTCTTCAACACCGACTTCTTCTCATGATGATATCCATCTTCACCCTCTACACGAAAAATTAACACAAAAACATGAGCCACATTTACAAGAACAAAATTAGCCTACAAGTAATTAACCAAATATATTCAGCCTGCATGATCTTTACAAGAACATTGCAAGTTAAATAAGGTTCTTACCAGGATGCAGTCGTCCAACATTGTTGGGGTCATGCTCATAGTCATGAACACCATGCGGGCGTGCCATTTGTGATTCCATGATAAAAACAGTAAATTGCCAAAGATTAGACAGTTACTTACAGAAAGAAAAGGTTAACCATGCAGTAGTGGAGGAATTTGAATAATTTTATAGAGGGACAAGACAGTAACGTTGCCACATTTGCATGGAGGTGGCCTTGAAGGGCGAGTGACACGTGTATAATAAGCTCCGTTTCCAGACACGTAATTGTAGGTGCTTGTACACGCGGTGGCAATGCCGGAGAGAGTGATGGGAGTGGATAAACTTTACCAAAGATATCAATTTGTATTGGCAGGCAGTGACTGAAGAAGGTGTGCATGCATGTATGGTATGGACAGGGACAGGATCGGTACACGTAGAGTAGAGTGTTAGCTAATAATATCCGTACTCTTAAAACTCCACCCCGATAAGGTTCGGCTCCCGGATTAAAATGATCATTTTATTTTTTAAAAAATTATTATTGATTTTATATTTGGCTGAGGTTTTATTAGATTATATCAGGTCAATTTAATTTTTTAACTAAATCACATGAGTTTTTTTTGTTTGTATTTTTCTTCAACATCAAATTATATTTTTTTATGAAAAAATGTATTTTTTATTGAAAAAAATAGTGTCAAGTGAGTTGTAATAGAAAGTCCATTGAGTCTGTCCTCCAATAATACTATGCTATGAATTATGATGGCCTGTGCCTTTGCTCCTGCTTCCCATTACTTGTGGTAAAAACTCTAAACAAAGACCTGAAATCTCAACAAAAAACAAAAAGAAGTCGCCGTTGCCGGGGATCGAACCCGGGTCACCCGCGTGACAGGCGGGAATACTTACCACTATACTACAACGACATTGCTGGCTCAAGGTCACCACTATAGTAATTTAAAACTATACATTTAGACTCGCTCTTCTTTTTTTACCTTGCTGCTTCCGTTTTTGGTTTTGGGCTCCAAGCCTCAAACATATTGCATGTTGATCTTTCAGGAATTAATTTTTTATTTTTTTTATTTTTTATGATTCTTATTTGGATTTTCTTTAGAATGAATTTGTATTTTAAATCGAGTGTCTAAATTTTTTAAAACTTGCTTCACTTTTCGGCAATTAGAAATACAATCCAGAAAGTTCCAATTAAGCATCTTGTATTATCTTTTATTTATATGATTAGCTACAAAAAAAAGTTATGAAAAGGAAGGTATGCTAAGTCTTATAGCTATATGATTTAATTTTTTGTATTTTTGGGATGAACATGGAACCAAAATTTAATAGGTTCTAATTTTGTTTATTACCACGATTATGATTATTAAAATCATACTCAACTTATTTTAGGAGAGAGATAAAAGATGGTGGAAATGGTTTTTTTTTCAAAAAAGCCAACCAAGTCAATTGATTTGGTTTACTTTTTATATTTTTAAAAACCATTAAATATACTTTAATTTTGATTTAATGAGTCTTTAATTTATAGTGATTTTTTTATTATGTTTATTTGGTTTTTGAAATTAAATCCGAATCAAATAATTCTTCTTAACTGTTTTTAACTAAGATTATGAAAAAATAAAAGAAAAAACTATTCAGTTCGATTAATTGGAAGTCAGTTTTTACATATAATTCGATTAATTCACTCACCTCTTATATGGGCCGATGTTTAGTAGGAGGATAGCAAAGCCCATACATACAATCCCGTGGGAGAATTTAAATACTCAGGCGCCAATTTCAATTTCAGCTTCGAAAAAGTAGTAGTAGTAGTCCGTTTCGTCTCCTTCTCTCTCTGTATCGAAACAAAATGCGAACTCGATTTCTAAGCACAGACTACTTTTCTTCTTCTCCGGTCGATACCCTAAGCTTCCTAAATCTTCCAGTCCCTCACTTAGCTCCTCCTCCTCCTCCGGAGCAAGAACTGCATCGTCTCCTTCGCTTCTTCCATCCTCTTGAAACGCTCTCTCTCCCGATCGAAAGACCTCCTATCGATTCCGCTCTCTCCAAATTCATCTCCTCAGTGCTTCCTCATTTCATCGACTTCGATTTTCGTGATTTCTTACCTGATCGATTTCATCAGGTCTATTTCCAAAATATCGTGTTTATTTTAGTTTTTTTTTTTTTGGTGTTTAATTTCTGTCGATTATGATGCGTTATCCTTAATTTATTTGATAATTTTCAAATTCGTGGATTTTTTTTAATTGAAACTGGAGCCTTTATATTTTACATCATTTTTTCTTGTTTTGTTTCTGTTTTTATCCCTTAATATTTTTTTTCTGCTTCTATTTTTCGATCAGTATTTAGAAAAATTATATTAAGTTATAATTTTATTTCAGTTATAGTTTAATTTAATTTTATTTCAGTTCTTTTTTCTTAATTAATTTTTTTCTCACTATGCTTCGATTAAGTTAAAAAACACCAGAGTTGGAAATGGAAGAGAGCTAAATTATCATTGTTTTGAATTAACAGCCTCTGTTTTTAGCCTTTTTTTAATTGATAATGTTAAATTTGGCTTTTTTTGCGCTGTTTTTTTTAAATGATTTCAAGGTGAAACAGTGATTTTAGATTATATTTGTATATATTCACAGTTGGTGTTCAATTTGCAGAAGGAGGAGGAGATAGAGAGAGGTTTTGGAACTGATTCAGCTCAAGAGGTTGAGTTTCGAAACGAGTGAAATTGGAATTCTGTTTGAACTTTTTTTTTAATTTTTTTTTTGAAATTAATTTGGTTTGATTTGTCTGATGAATAAAGGACATTTGGTCTTGCAGAAAGATAATGGGAATAATAAACATTCGGAGAGGCTTGAAGTTATACAAATGGAAGCACCAGAGATTGATACATTCTTGGTAAAGATGAATATTTTAGAGAGTATATATGCGGGTATAGATACATTTTCCTTGTGCTCGTGCCAGGATATTTTGTGCTTATGTGCTTTGTTTTGTGTGCTTTTGAAGGAGAATGTGTGCTTCTCTGACGAAGGGATGCAACTCCTCTCTGAAGTTTCTGAGATTGAGAATGATTTGGTAAGTGTCTGAGCCATGCTATATAACTCACAGTCTTTGTTATGTAAAGTGATAAAGGGTAAGTGACTCCATGAGGATTGGAATATTTAAATCTTTGGGACAATTCTTTTTCTTAAAATATTGTTTTGACTCTTTTGTGCCATTTTTCTTGTAATTTTGGGATATATATATATATATATATATATATATATATATATATATATATATAGTTTAAAAGATTTGGTTGGAAATATAAGAAGCATTTTATGGTGACTAGTTCAAATTCATCAAGTGATGGTCTCGTTGTTTCTCTTATCTGATCCATTCTGGAAAATGGTGTAATACAGTAATGAATATATGAAAAGACTATGATGTGCTGATTGCAGTCACCTTTTTCACTCATTTACCTTTGTTTGTTTGTTTGTTTTTTCAGAAGGAAATGAACAAATACTAATGAGTTGTTCATTCACTTCAGTTTTGGAAAGTTGGTTATAATTTTTTACTTAGTTATATGTACTACGATAACTTGCTTTTCATTGCTTACCCTTATTGTCCGATGTTTAGACAAAGATTTTGCTGCTCAAAGTTGTCTGGTCTAGACGTTTTTTACTTAGTTATATGTACTAAGATTCAGGTTTTTATGATTATGGCATTCATAAATCATCATGTGGTTTTATTTATTTGTTGATTTTTTCTACACTTGCAGGATCTGCTCAGGCCTGAGATTCAAATGCAATATCCTGACAAAGTTCAAGAATCAGTTTATTCTGTTGAAGATGTCACTTTAGAGTTTGACATGGATGAAAAAGCTTGTGCGCTGGAATATGATGGTTCTGTTCAGGAGCAAGCACACTTTCATCATAACACATTCCCTCTTTTAGAAGTTGAAGAGATGAGTCTTCGAACTTTCACAAACCCATCCATGGAAGATGAGTTTCTTTTATTTCTTGAGCATGTTGAGTCCAAATGGGGTCAAGAAAATATCCTGCATATTGACGGGAACGAGCTATTGGGTTCGATGCAGTTTGATATCTTAGAATTTCTTTCAAAGCATTGTCCAGAAAAGCAATGCCTTGAACCTGAGCTGGCTTCTCTAGATACATCCCTGGGAATGGACATTATAAGCATGGTGGAAATTCCACAGGGTCGTGAAGACTCTGCAGATTGTCTTTCACCAATGAACCCAGTTATTTTTCAGGAATTCAAATTCCTTGAGACGGATTCATCTCAATTTTACGAAGTCTTCTTTGAAATGCAATCAACAGATGAACCACAAACATGTGACTCGATGTTCAGAGAAGATATGAATTTTAAGAATTTTGATGAATTGATTGTTAGTTGTGAACTAACACTGGAAGATGACACATTCAAATCTCTGCCTATACCTATTTTTTCTGATCCTGACAAGATAAGTTCGATCTATGCCATTATGGAGGAAAAACTAGCTGAACTCAAGCCACAACCCCTATCTGCATCCCATGGGATTTATTTGGATTGGCATCTCTTGGAGGAGGATAATTACAGCGGTAAAAATTCATCCATATATCAAAAAATGTTGGAGGAGTTGGATTCACACAACATTGATTTTGATAGGGAATCCTTTGATGGTGGAAAGTTGGTGATTGACCTTGTTTTCTCTGATAATGGTTTGAGTGGGGCACAAATGGAAGAACATAAGGAACTGTTGAATGTGATTTCTGAAACTCCCAACAGTGGACTTGTGGAAGGTGCTTCAAGTGAGTCTTTGGATAGACGTCAAGAAACAGGAAATAGAGAAACATTAATTGGAGAAAATGCCAGGAAAGCTTCATTGTTGTTCAATTCTATGTCGCAATTCAATGATCTTGATTATTTCTTGAATCCTGGGAAAGCTACTGCTAGGGGAAAAAATGAATCTACAGTCAAGATTCCTGATACTAGGGCTTCATTTCCCAAGGTAAATTTCTTAAATAAGTCAAACAAATCTTCAAGTCTGGGCCTGTTGCCTTCTTACTATATGAAGAAATTTTCTTTTTTTCCTTGATCATTGCAGTAACAGTTTTTTGCTTTGAGTGTGAACAGAATTAAGGTAAATATAAGATTATTTATCTCCTGAGATTTATCATACTGACATTCTACTGAGATTTATCTCCTCCCATAAACTGCCTCTCTCTTCCTAATGATGTTTTTGCAAATTATATTTTCAATTACAATGTTAACTTATTATGCAAACATAATTCTACTACTAAATATCACTAACCTAGCATTACCTTCATCCTAGGGAAGCAAATCTCATTCAGTTCCTGGTATGAATGAGAATATCAACGACCAGAAATTGGAGGAACTGCTAAATCTTGCACCTATTGAGGACAAGTTTAATATGACATCTTCAGAAGCTGCAGATAAAGCTGAAGCTTGCAGCATCCCTTTGCAACTTCCTTATGCACCCTATGCAACAAAAACTGAGAAGACTCAGGGGGACATGATTTATTTCCCTGACATCGTCATTATTGTGAATACTCAAAATTTTGACAAGGAAATGATAGTATCCAGAAGAAGTACATACCAAAGAATTCTTGCGATGGAGAAAGAAGGAGCACAAGTTGTGGAGCGTGACTTGAATCTGCCTGTTGACGTGGTTATTAGTTCTTCCATTTGCCTAGTGTGGTATGATTGTGGAAATATTGGAAAGAAAGCAACTGCTGCAGATGAAGCTTCTTCATGCTTGCCTCTGTGCATTGAGAATATTGCTGCAAATGTTTTGACATTGCTGAGTTTCGCTTTCAGTGGCTGCATTCTGGTAATTCCTGTATATTATGATGTTATAATTCACATATTTTCGTTTGTTTTGTTTCTACTCCAGTTCTATGTAGAGTAGTCCAGTCTTTAGAAGAATGAAACTTGTGCATTTTTCTGGAGTTCTTGTGATATGGTGAAGCAGCAATCCACTTATGAATGAAAAAGCTCTGGGTTGAATACAATTGTTGAATTACTGAATCACTGTACGTGCAGGTTTTCTTCCAAGCAGTAGGAAACATTAACTTTTGTCGTAGCACGAAAATGTCTAACAGGAACTCTGAAAGCATTTTCTCCAGCATATTCATAATTAATGGCATCTTAGTGGTGTACATTAAATTATGATCATTTTGATAGGTTAGCTTCATCAGATATTACTTTCTTGACATTAATTATGTGCATATGTTACGCAATTTTTATCTTTTCTTGCAAGGGATTTTGGAAAAAATTTAAATCCGTTGGTGTATAAATTATATTGTGCATGTATTAGTATTTTACTTTGGCCAGTAATACAGTTGACTGATATATGAAGGTTTCTTCTTTAGGATATTCTTCTCAATGACCTCTCCTTCATGAATAATTTGCTATTTTGGAACTTTGTTTCTTACCTTTCATATTACATTTTCTGCAGGTCTTTGAGGGAGAAACCAGATTCCTCTCTACTGTAATGGAATTCTCTGATGGACTCTACGCAGCTGCAGCAAGCCTGGGAATTCACCTACAGCTCTTTTCTTCCTATTCAGCTGAATTGACCGATGAAATTATATTAAACAGTATTATGTATGCCACTAAGTCTTCCAGGGGCAGATATCCTAAAATGCCTGAATCAGAAACTCTTGCAGAATCCTTCCTTACCAAATTTCCATCAATTAATCCACTGACAGCACATGCAATTCTGTCTTCTGGAGGCATGCTTATTGAGTTTCTTGAATGGTCACATCAACGCAGGATCCTTGCAGTCCAACAGTATCATGTTCCAGTTGAAAGTGTTGCTCTGTTTAGTGCTTTGTGCAAATATGGTGAGCGGGAGGATTCTAGATCCATAATGACAGACTGTTCCTCCTCTGCATCTTCTTGTCCTGACTCAGATAAACTTCATCTTCATATTGATTCTGAAAGAAAACGAAGAAAATGCATAAAAAGCCTTCAAAAAATTGACATTCAAGTGGATGACATGTGGAAATCTGAATCACTGAACCAATTCACTGATGGTATGCTGGATCCTGGAGTGTTTAAGCAATATGATTGTTGGACTTCAACAGATCCCGAGATGCTTGGTGAGTTGAAGCAACCTAGTTCATCTTTGAAAGATTTGTTCGGTCAAAAGCAGGTACCGGATATTGCTCCGGTGATGGATTTTCCTACTTCCATGAAACCACTTTATTCTGGAAACTTCAAAGATCCTCTGATTCGGGATGACATAAGACAGCCCAGGTTACCACTGAACGATATATTTCTGGGTCAAAATCGGGCATCCGAAATAAATATGAAGAAGGAGTTGAAGTTAGACAGTGGCAATCCCTGTAAATCTAACGCTAAAAACCTGCATGAGTACTTTAGAGGTGAAGTGATAGACCTCACTGATGATCCCGTCTCGTTGGAGAAAGACGTTGCTTCTATTGCTAACTCTACATATTTCTCACCTTGGATGCCTGATATCGAACAAGATTCTGCAAGAAAGTCGAAAGCTGCAAGACGACTGTCATTTGGTAAGAATAGTCACCCTAATAATCCAACGGCTGCTGAGAAAAACTCTTGTCCAGATTTATGGACCCCTATAGAAAATGATAGACAAAGGTTACCACAAAGTCGTGGTGATCCAATTATGGATGATAAGCATGAAAAAGTGCCTGTAAAACCCAGGAAAAATCTCTTAGAGGAGGCTTTTACACTGAGAGCTGCAGGAAAATCCACTAGGTTTCCATTTGAAGAGGAGATATCACATTGCGGTGGAAGTGGAACACCACTTTCTAAAGCCATCCATTCTGCTCATCCACAACCAGGTTCACCCTGGACAATAGAGTTTCTTAACAGAGTAAGGGAAAAGAGCAGATTGCGGCAGCAGTCCCTTCCACCTGATACATGTACTCCAGATTTTTGGAATTCAGGAAATATATCAAAGGCTACTGAGAGAAGAAGCCTGTCTATTCTTGATTTTTTCAAGTACCAGGGAGGAAGCACTCCTAGAAAAGTATATGAGCAGAAGAAGCAGAAACAACCTATTCAATTGTCAAGTTCATCCCAGAAGGAAAGAACTTCCGCATCCCTAATTCCAACATGGACACCCAAGGATAAGAGATCAAAACAGGTATGGTATGTGAACCCTTTTGTATGAGACATTTTTCTGTATTAAATTGTCATCATAATAAGAAGCTTCATCAAATGTAGACTTTATCCTTTGCAATGGATGGTGGAAACCAAACTAGGCTGGTCTGGAGTGATGGAAGTGCCCACCGTATGAGCAAAAAGCTCAGGAGAAATTGAAGGGAAAGAAAGGTATAGATGTTTGGGTTTATGTTGATAAAGTTAGATTTTGGTCCTTAAACATCTGTACCAATGCTATGCTTTTCTTTAAATCCTGTAACAATGCCACCCTTTCCTGCGCTTTCTATAATATTGGAATATCATAACCTTTGCGTTCTGTAAAAAAGCAATTAATTTTTTTCCTTAATGGACATAGCTATGATAGGTTAATTTCTTTCAACACGGTCAACATAGATATCATTGTCACATCCATGGTTGTATCATACACCAAAGTTCGACAAATGCACGAAACAAAGAATCTTAGATACAAGTGGATTTCTAAAACACGTTCAGTACTGGCAGAACTAACGTGAAAGGTATGAATGAAGTCATGAACATAAAACTGTTTCCATTGTTTAACCTAAAGTTCTAGACAGTGATGTCTGCAATTTGGAAACTCATTGGAATATCTTAAAATTCTAATGCTTTTAATTTCTGCAATACAGCCACAATTCAGGTTAGGCACCAATACTTCAACTAGATTAGCTACATGAACATCACAAATAAGGAATACACAAAATCTGTATATAGCAAAGGAGTGTGTAATTACTATATTTTTAAGGAAACATCTATCCCTTTCTGAACTCTGGACCTGCTTCTCGAGCACCTCTAGACTTCCATTTACAATATGCATAAAGAATAGTAGAGCAACAATCTTGCTCATCAGAGGCTCGCTTTAGCAGATGCATTACCAATGCTTCATTTCTGTGTCTGACATCCGATATCTTAGAGAGCTAGAATGCTAGCTCCTCTTACCATTCTTGAGGTTGCGTACAGTCATGACAAGCTGTTGCCTTTCACCTTCTACTTCTGCAAGTTTGAGGCTTATCTCTGAATATCTCTCTTGCATTTCTTTTAACTCAGTTTCCATATATTTGTTCCTTTCTTTTAGCTGTGCCATTTCTTTCAACAGTTCAATCAGGTAACCCTCATCCATTGAGTGGAAAGTGCCAACTCTCAGTTCTTCCTTCGAGCAAGTTTTTGCTTCTCTGTCATAACAAATATTGAAGAATGAAACTAATTTCAGTGACAACTATGATCACGAACTAAAACATATCTGGATGCACAATGCATGCTTCGATTTATCTCCGTGTTGGAAATTAATTACTCAGAAAAAGGTGGTAGATATATGAGAAAGTACAATAATCATTATAAACAAGAACTTGAAATTGTACCTTTCAATACCCTTGCTTCCTGCAGTGTGCATCTCAGAATTCAGCAAGTCTTCCCCAATATTTCTTTTTTGGAAGTCATTGACATTTGCAGTATTAGTTGCAGCACATTTGATCTGCATTCTGTCATCCATTGGCACCGAGTTCTTTTCATCTGAAAATGTGAGTTTCTTCATGAAACTAGTATTTTCCTGTTCCTTCTTCTGCAGCTTACCTTTTAATTCCAGGACTTGTTGCTGAAGTTTTTCTTTCTCCTGTTCTTCCGCGGACAGGCTATTTTTTAGCTCAATCTGCAGATCTCTGAGGCTTTGAAGTTCCAATGAAAGGTTCTTGATCATTGCCTCCTTTTCATCCTTTAAGGACTTCAAATTGAATAATTCTTGCCTCGTGTTTTCTGCCTTGTTCTTTGTCAATGCAAATATTTCTTCTATTTCGTCTCTTTCACTTTTCTGTATTTCTGTTAGTATCTTTGTTTCTTCAGACGATGTCTTCAATTTTTCAGTTTCATCTCTTAATTTCACTTCTTTGTCCTGTTCAGAGATGTCATTCTTCTCTTTTCTTAGGGTCTCTATCTCACTTTTCAGCATTCGAACTTCCGCTAGAAAAGCCTCTTGCATTTCTCCTCCATGCTTCAGTTTGTTGGAAGCATCTTCTAGTTCCACTGACATCTGCTCCAAATGTTTTGTTTTCAAATCTAGTTGCATTGACAATTCTTCCATTTTTACTCTGTACTGGTCCGTCATCATTGCAAGCTCTTCGTTAGATTTCTTAAGATTCTCTTCTAGAACTCTATTCTGTATTCGGAGCTCGTTTGCTTCAAAAACTGATTCCATTGTCAGCTTCTCATTCTCATCAAACTTTCCTGCCATTTCCACTGAAAGTTTTCTGAATTCCTCCTGTAGCTGCTCTGCTGTAACAGCATTTTTCCACCTTGTCTTCCTCAAGGCCTCTTCTGCACGGATAGCTCTCTGTTCCTGCTCAATTCTGGCATGTGTCATGGCATCGAGGTCATTTTCGTATCCTTGTGCCTGTTTTTCCAGTTCTTTCTCCAACCCTTTGACCTGACTTTCCAGTTCGTTGATGGAAAGCAAAGATTCTGAGAATTCTTTTGTCTGCGTCTTCAATTTTTCCTCTAATCTTTGTACCTGTGATTCAAGTTCTTTAATAGTAGCTGAACATTCTGAGGTTTTGTGTTCTTGTAGCTTGCCCTGCTCTAACTTGGAAGAGATATCATGGTTTTCTCTCTGTAGATCTTCACAGTCTTGTGTGAGTTGTTCGATATAATTCTCCAGCTTTTCTCCAGTTTCCCTGTAGACATCAATTTCATCAGATAGGTCTATCACCCTTTGCTTCAGTAGACATAATTCATTATCTTCCCTAGTCTTTTCTTCCAGTGCAAGCACTGCTTGTTGGTCTGTGTCCTCTTTCTTGCTGCATTTGCAATTTTTCTCCTGAACCTCATCAAGCTTGCTAGACAGTGAAGATATTTCCACATTTTTTTGATCCAGCATTTCATCAAGGTCTCCCACAGCAAGAATCAACTCAGCATTTGAATCTTGCATTTTCTGGAGTTGCGACTTAAGATTGGTGTTCAATTCCTTTTGATGACTAAGTTCTCGCCTGACTTCTTCTAGCTGAACCCTAGAATCCTCATTCTCAGCTCGCAATTGATTCAGGGATTCTCCTTCATTTGAGCACTTGAGTTGTTCACATTCTGTTTTGAGTGCATCTCTCTCCTCTTCAAGTTCCTTAACATGTCTTGACAAATCCTGCCCCCTTCTGCTCTCCTTTGTAATCTGTTTCCGAAGAGACTGTAATTCCAGTTCTGATTCTGTTTTGAGTGCATCTCTCTCCTCTTCAAGTTCCTTAACATGTCTTGAAAAATCCTGCCCCCTTCTGCTCTCCTTTGTAATCTGTTTCCGAAGAGACTGTAATTCCAGTTCTGATTCTGTTTTGAGTGCATCTCTCTCCTCTTCAAGTTCCTTAACATGTCTTGACAAATCCTGCCCCCTTCTGCTCTCCTTTGTAATCTGTCTCCGAAGAGTCTGTAATTCCAGTTCTGTTAATTCTGACTGCCTCATTAGATTAGATAATTCACTTTTCAGTTTTTCAATGGATTCATCTGAGGTTTCTTGTAATTCTCTTGGAAGGTTCTCTTCAGGGCTGTTTGTTGAGTCAACTAACCTTCCGTCTGACACTGAACCCATTGACCAATCAGTGCTTGTCCTACAATGCAAGTGGTTTTTCGGTGTGATGCCATCAACTGCTCCCTTTGGAGGCATTGAATCTTGTCTGAGTGTTGATTTGAAGCTAGAATTTCCACCAAAGGATGTTCTGAAGCTGCTGTCTTGTTCAGATAAAACAATGTCCGGGTCCTGGTCCTGTGAGATTTGTCAAGGAATAGATCAATTATAACCTTGAACAACAGCACATCTATCTCTAAGATTTGACAAAAGGAACTTGTTCAGTCCAGCCCTTCCTGAACTGTGTTAAAACAAAATAGATAATTTAGACCTTACTTCAGTAAAACTTTCATCGTTTTTGTCTGTGTAGCCATTGCTCAGCTGGTTCTTCAAGCTTCTGTCTTTAGAAAGTATGGGATCTTCATTGTCTTCAATTTTTCTAAGATTACAAAGTCCAGCAAGTAAATTAGCAGCAGAGGAGATGGGAAAAACAAAACTTTAGACTAGAAAGTAAAATGAAAGAAAAAAGAGAAATAAATGCATAAATGAATTGTTAATGCTCGTGTTCACCTTGGATCAAAATCTCCATGCATCTTCTGAATGGTCACCTGTTTCAAAAATTACTTGATACATGAGAAACAATGGAAGGTTTTTGATAACGAAATAACATGGTCTTATTTACTTTTTGAAAATAGACATTGCTCTAGCTCTAGGAGTGAATCAAACATAGGAAAAGGGTCAAATCAAGAGAATTACAGTGTGTGTGTGTGTGTGTGTGTGTGTGAGAGAGAGAGAGAGAGAGAGAGAGAGAGAGAGAGAACAAACATGTAGAACTGCACCAGAGTTGGCAAATTTAAGGGGCAGGGAGACAGACAATGGTTCAGTTTCATCAGCAAAATCTGCAAAGTCAATCGAAGCTTCTCCCAGATAACCTGATTTGGATGACCCCTGCAGGAATTCATAGGAATCAGTAAACAAACACATGCGTACACAAAACACTATGCCTTAGAAAATCAGTAAAGATTTTAACTGTGAGTATAACGTACACTTGAAACAATGAAATGGTATATTTTCTCATGCAGCTTTCCTGATTTTGGCTCCTTGATGAGTATCACTGTCACATAAACTGGATTGTCCCATGAACAGATTCCATCCTGAACTGCAGCTTTCTCTAGTTTGAATGTTGTCTTTCCAACATCCTCTGGCACCAAGGATATTATCAAGGCAGGTTTCTTTTGGCGTGGCACCTAAAATGGAGACGCGAAATAAGGTAAGAGTTTTGTTAGTATCCTGAATTACTCAATCACATTGCCTACATTATATCACCACACACCTTATCATACACTCACAATGTAATTATTGATTCCAGATAAACAAAACCCATTTCGAATCAGTAACAGGGAATACTTGGTATCTGTTAGATTAGTACCTGAGTTGCCTGAAATTGCAGTTTGAATGTAGCTTTGATCTTTTTCTTCACGTTCCTCCATGACTTGAACATGTTTTGACCTTATTGTAGATTCTTTAGAGAATCTTCACCAAAAGACTCACTCAGTTTTCAGTACTTCTAACCTTGATCTTCTCTGAAACAAGTGTGACTTTGTTATGAGGAGGACAAAACAATTTATGCTTTGGTTTCTTCTCAACTGTGAAACCCAGAAGAAACCAGAAAGCAACAAAGAGGGCTGCAGTGAGTAGTGGTGTTTTTTTATTGTTGTCCTTTAAGTAAAATTTATATGCAGCAGAAAGTTTGGAAATTAGAGCTGAAAATGACTAAAACGTGATTAGAAAATGAATCAGTCACAGAGCAAAAAAACTAGAATATGTGCCTAGCTTGATCAGACAATGTGGTATTGCTGTAACAGAGGTACCCTAGCAAAAGTTTTCTTTTGAATGCAGGAAGGCATGAGGTGCTGTCGTGCAGAAAGCTTTAAATGACACTACCGATGACCCTGCACTTTTGGTGGTATGTCTTCTACCACACAGATAGTCTTTTAGTTTTAGGTTAAAGTTCCAATGTTGTCCTGAACATCAATTTTATGATAGGAATATCAAATTGTCAGAGGCAAACGATTTTGAGAAAGGGTTGCCCCAGAGAAGGTGCTGCATTGATCAAGGTAACAATGGAAAAATTTCTTGCACCTACCTTGTTGACTAGAAGCAACAAATTTTCGTACTGTGCAATCATACACACGTCTCTGAATTTTGTCAATACTGAACTCCTACTCTGGTGTCATATTAGTGGCTCCTTGAGCTTTTTTAGAAAGTTACTCAGAGTACAGGAAATAAAGTTTGAATTAGTTCCTATTACTTCACGGGAACAACCTTAATGCAATGGAATCTGTTAGGTAGAAAAGTGAGATTTACAATTTATAGCTGTGGACTAAGAAAAAATTGGGTAAGCTTTTATTTACTATATTTTTATGACCACCACTACAGCTTTGCATATTATCATATTCCATGAATATGGGATTTTTTTTCCCATATGGGGCATCGTAGTCGTAATTTTTCTAAAGTTTCCAATTAATCTTTATAGGAGTTGGTGAAGATTTGCAATTGGATAAGGACTTAGTTTAGTGTGTATGTCCAGATTTTAAATGATCATGAGACTAGGAGTTTTGAATATGTTTGAACAACCTTTTTCTTATGCAGGCTTGGAGGAGACGTTTGGATAAATAGGTAAATGAATTCGTCTTCTTCTTCTTCTTCTTCTTTTTCCTATCCTTTCTTTCTATTTAAGAGGGACCTTCGCTTCTGAAGTTTTAGTATACTTTGAAATCTCCTCTGTTTTTTTAATGTATTTATAAACAAAAAAACTACGGAATAGCCCTCCCAAAGAAAAAATTATACAATCTTGCCCCCATGCCACGACCTAGATTCGGCCCTTGCAATCATACTTGCATTACTGAGATTGCTAAACTGAAACTATCATAGCATCACATATATATTATATAGGTCACGATTATTGGAAGTGTTAGTTAAGAGGCAAAATAAGGGTTTTGTACTTTCCCTTGGTTGATGGTGGTGACTTGGATAATGTTTAGTGTTGTTTTTTTATTTAAAAATATATTAAACTAATATATATTTTTATTTTTTAAAATTTACTTTTAATATCAATATATTAAAATGATAAAAAAAAAAAACACAAAAAAATAATAAAAAAAAACCCATCTTTTTAACACCTGTGGCCGTCTAGCCACGTTGCCAAACAGTTTCTGAGGGTTGACTTGGCTTAAGACGTAGATTACGTGTTTTTTTATTAGCCTAACTTAAAAAAAGGCACCATTTTTTATGGGAAAATGGTGGGATTTGATAGAATCACTGTTAGAATTATATGAAAAAGAAGACTCGTTACAGAATCTTATGAAACTTTGGAAATCTAATTGAAATGAAAGGGAAAAAAAAAACTTAAAAGGCATTCGATTGAGGATCCCTATATATGTAGTTGGTGTGTTAGGAAGATGATTTCCTTTCCTGTCCTTTTCATGTCGTTATAAGTTAGTAAAGTAGACCTTTCCTACCATACTTACTCAAGAAAACGACTCATTAATATCTTAATTATATAGTATACAGTGTATACATGCATAAATAGGAGAAGCACTCTAAGATTTGTCAACAGATAGAACCATATATGATGCCTGTGTGCTCTTTAGTTTTGTCATCAAGAATGGCGGATAATACCAACATTAATAATAGTGTGAGTATTGAACACGCATTGTAAACTAGATGCTACTAAGACTTGTTCGATATTACAATTCAACTGTATTTTTAAAAAAATTAAATTTGTTTTAGTTTTAAAATAATTTTTTTATAATTTTGAATTGTTTTAATATACTAAAATGCTAAAGTTAAAAATAAATTTTTTAAAAATTAAAAATATATTATTTTAATATATTTATAAAAAAAATACTTTAAAAAACAATTTTTATTAAATTTCCAAACAGACCCTTCCCTCTACTCGTCACTTTCAACGGATCAATCAGAATTCAGGTGGTTTATGAGAAATTTTTTTGGAAATATGCTTCATTTTTTTAGCTACATATTGTGGTTCCACGTATGGTCTTGCTAATGGCTTTGCTGATATATGTAACAATTGAAAAAAACAAACAAACAAACAAACAAATCATCCATGGAATTTGCAACGTCATGCAATGCCTTGATTCATATTTTATTTATGCATTCAACAACACTTTATTGCTAAGCTATTAAACCTGAACTAAGCTGGTGGATAGGCAATTTGATAAATTTATTAAAATCTGGTTTGATTTTAAATTGTTTCTTTTTAAATAAAAAAAATCTTTTATCTTTAAAAAATAAAATGATATTATTTTAATTAATTCTGTTCAACTTACTAACTTGAATTTTAAACTAAATCACATATGATTTCATTATTATGCTTCCTTATGTTTACTAAAGTAATATTTAAAGAAAAGTCAACCTAGCCCATATTTATGATATAGTTTTTATTTTTGGAAGGCTAAATTAACAGGGGCAGTGGATCGGTAGTGCTGTTCCTTTTGTTAACGAGAAGTCTTGTTTAGCTGTGAGAAAGTGGTCAATTTCATAAATAAGAGAATAAAAAGCCTTTAAGTCCTTAGCTGCTATCTTCATCTCATCTTAGTATGACTCTTTTCTAGCAAGCAAGATTGCAACTTAATGATACAAAATTGTTACTAAAGAGATTAAAACAGGTGTAGACTACAAGAAGACAGAAATCTGGATCTTATAGACATAGATTTAAATTAAATTTTCTCTTGAGAATGAATCTAATGAAGGCTCTGTTTTGTAAATCCCATTCTTTTTTTTTTTTTAACGTGGGTGTTAAGGTTAGCTTGCGCGCATCTCGACTAATCCCACGGGCCCTGAAGTTAACGACCATGCAAGTCTCAAGTGACCATCATACTATCAACCACAGGACTCGAACCTGAAACCACCGGAAAAACAAACCCTTCAATTTTAATTTTAAGATTTTATCACTGAACACTTAGTAGACAATTTTTAAATAATCTTATTCTTTATCGTAGTCTATGCAAGGTATTCTCACGAAGGAAATTAACTTTAGACGTGAACAAGAGTAAAAGAAGAGAGGGACGATGGGCTTGGTTCTTTGAATTTTGAAAGCTGTAGGATTTTCTGGGCGAGCCTTCTCTCCATGCCCTTTCATGAGGGCTTTTAACTGCTCATCTAAATAATCTCTAGCTAGATGGGCTTACCACACCATTGACCCAAGATCCCATCCCACTAGTCGATTCTCTATTTTTAATGTGGAAAAAGAACAGATGAGAAAAAAAAAGTTTATGTGAGGGAAAGGAATTACATATGAAAAGGTGTTTATTAATATTATTATATTTGTTAAATTCAGCTCCACTTAGGTAGTTAATTCAGAAAATTTGAGATTTAAATAGATATTATACATTTAATTACTCTTATTCATGTTCTCATAAACTTCAAAAACTTCTAATTATACTTATTTTTAAAAAAGTATTTCTTAATTAATATAGATTTAAACGCTTTTGTTAATCAAATAACTTTTTTTCGAAATGTTGTCTGGTTTTGTCTTGAGGTGGATTTCATTGAGTTTTATTTTTATCAAACCATTTTATAAAGCAAAGTTTGATTAAAAAAAAAAAAGCATTCTCAAACACATAATACTATGTTACCTAGCATGATAAGAACAATTACAATTGACAAGTTGGAGCATTGATCAAGTCAGTGCATCCTTCATAAGCTACCTGTAACTCATAATTACTCTGCTAAAAAAAATCATTATTATGGTGCTTCACTGTTATTTTTCAAACTTTCCTTTTCCTTTATTTTTTTTAAATTCTACTTTTCAAATTTTTTAATAATTTCATCCATTAATATTTTATTAATTTTAAATTAATTATCATAATTTATTTCGATTTTTTTCTATAAGGTTATAATATTCTCAAATAAATATATCGATATTTAGTTGATGTTTAATTTTTGCTAGCATCTATTTTTGTTATCATATCATTAAATAAATAATAGTTAATTTTTTTAAAACCAGTGGAGTCTGTAATCCGGATCGTGAGTTTTGTAAGTTAAGAAGCAAAGCCCAGGTCTATCCAATATATTATTGTTTTTTAAAAAAATATTATCTTAAATTTTTTTAAAATAAAACCACGCTTTTATCAGTCATCCAAGTTGTTTTTGGACTATTCAAATCAACTAGGTCATGTAGTGTCAACTCTCATTCATGTTAATTTCAAATTCGAACTAGGTAAGGAGTCAGGTTGAGAAGTTCCAAGAATAACTTGTGGGGTCTAGTTTAATAATAATGTCAAATAGTTTTATTTTAAAAAAATTCTAGTTTCTATCTTTTTTTCTTTTGATTGAATCATTGACTTTTTTTTATTAATTTTATCATTCAATATTTGGTTGATTTTGAATTGGTCTTCTTCATAATTTATTTTGGTTTGCTTTATATGAGGTTATCCTAGTCTCAAACAAACGTCCTGGTATTTGGTTGGTGCTCAATTCTGCGAACGTCTATTTTTGTTATCATATCATTAGATAAAAAATAATTTTTAAAAAGTTGTTAAATTTAGTGGAGTTCATGATCCGGTCATGGGTTTGTTGGATTACGTCGCGAAACCCAAGTCAATCTAGCTAATATATCGTCGTCTCAATATGAAAAAAAAGAAAGATAATTTGCTGTTTTTTTGAAAGCCCCAAAACATTTTTTCCATCATCCGAATTGTTCTTAGATCCATTAAATCAATTGAATCATGTTAGAACAATTTTGGTGGGTTAATTTTAAATCAAGATTTGATAATAAGTTAAGTGGTGAGAATTCTCTTTTAACTGAGATTAATAATAATAATAATAATAATAATAATATAAAATAGTTTATTGGAGCATGAATATTCAATTTTAAGATTCAAAATGTTTAGATCCAAGTCGCGACATAAAGCGGGTAAAAAAAGTAGTTATCTCTAACCTTAACAAGTTTTCGGTTTTAGGTCAAAACATATCCATTTTTCAAGAAGACGAAAGTCATGACTCTCTTAGAATGTTAAGATTTTTTTCTTAAATTTAATGATAGTTTTTTTTTAAAAAAATTAATATTTCTTATTCTTAATATATAATTTCTTACAATAGAAAAACTTACAACTTAGTTTTTGATATACAAGTTTTGGATTTATTTTTAGTGTTTGATTTTAAATGACTGCTTGATATTAGTATATCCATTAATCCCTCGAAGTAAATTTTATAACTTTAATTTCCCTTAATTAGGTGCATATTTTAGTTAGTGCTTACCGAAATTAAATGAACCTCCAAATAAAAAAATATTTGTGCTTTATTATTACGTTACCATGTTGATAGAATTACAACATTTAGAAGCTGTGAAATATTTTTTTAAAAATTTAAATACATGAATCTAAACTTCAATGATTGATTTAAACTTAACTGGAATTTGTATAATTTACTCTCAGTATAAAAAAAAAATATTCCAAAAAACCCCGAACCCATTAAATTAAAATACGGAATTATTTATGCGACTAAAATACAAAGAATCCAGAGGAATAGAATAAATAAAGCTCATCCTACAAATCAATTCCACGTGGCACAATCATATCATGAACAAGATCTCCATCCAACGGTCATAATCGCATTATCTGGTCGAAACAACATTTAAAAGACGTGACTGTCAACAATCAAAGGAGAGACTCAGAAAGACTCTCTTCCTTTTATCCTTCCTTTTTCTTTTTTCCCAGTTTTGAACTATCAAGATTTAAGATTTTAGAAGAAGACGAAGAGGAAGACGAAGAGGAAGAAGACTCAAGCATGGCTATAGGGGTGGAAGCACTGCCATTAACGTTTGTTGCGCATGCGCTTGCTGTTGCTGGTGCTGTTACGGTCTTGGTTTGGAATCTATATTATAGAGGTGGCTTAGCATGGGAAGCCACTAACAAGAGTCTCATCTTCAATGTAAGTCTCTCCCTCATGTTATCTTCTTTCTACTTTGGTTCCATGGATTCTTTCTTGGGTGTTTTCTTTTGTGTTTGTGTCTTCATTTTAATTAGTGTTCAGAGAAGGTTTTTTTGTTTGAGCTTATCAATTAGGTTTGTATTTATCATCAGAATTTAAGGTTTTCTTGTTCGATTGTGTCATTTCTTATTTTAGTGTTCAGAAGCTTTTTTGTTTGAGCTTATCAATTAGGTTTGAATTTAAGGTTTTCTGGTTCGAACGTGTCATTTCTTAAAGGCTTGGCACAGAAGGCTATTGGTTTGGAATTTGATGACCTGTTGCTTTTAATCAATATCACTGTTACAAGACTGGTTTGGAGAGTCTAACTCGTTAACTTAATGACTTGAGTCCTGGTTCCTGGTTCGAGTAAGGTAAGTGAAAAGGTTTTTTTTTTTAAATATATTTAAAACTTGTGTTGATGTTAACTTATATAAGCTATGATCTGAATCAACTCTTATAACTACGGTCAATATTATATTAAATCAATGCTATATATATATATATGACAGTTAGGCTATGTGCTTGTGCGAGCACATTGAGTTTTACTAATATTAACAAAGAAAACTTATAACTCTCCTTACAAAATAACTAAAAAAAAACTTTTTCCATTTTTTTTAATTTATGAATTTTTTTTAATTTTAGTTTTATTTTTTAACATTAGATATATTAGGATTGAACTTCGTAATTTTTTTTTTAATTTTTGATTTGCTATCTTTGAGATTATTCTTGTCTCATGACTCGAGTTATAGATTTAGTGGGTAAACCCGGTTTAAATCGAGTCAATTTTTTGGATTTATTAAAAACTAGACTTAATGAGTTTTCTCAATTTACTTTTTATATCGTTAGTTATTTTAGTCTCATGATCTGGATAGTAAGTTTGACGAGTTAACTCGGTTCACTTAATTTTTTTTCTTTTCCTTTTCTAGTTGATATTTTTTCTAAATATTAAAATAAATATTAATAATATCTAAATATTTTTTTTCATTAAAATCTTTTTTGATATAACTTCGTAACATAGCTCAAGCAAGTCTATGGCCTTAAGCAAGCGTTGGTTATTTTTTGAATATTGGTTTTTTGTTTTTTTCTTTCGGTTATCTCTCTTGGATATTGATATGGCATTGAATGACTATAAGCCAATAAGTCAAGGACGTTTCCCTACTAGAAGTCAATCAAATTAATATCTTCAATAACATTAATATTAAGAGGTTGAGTAGGTGCCCGGCGTTCGTGACGTGGTACAACCCGTCTTCCTAAAAAATCAAAAGAAATCAAGATTTAGAAAATTGAAATTCAAGATACATGTCATTGGAATTTTTATGCTCCAAATATTATTGTTTTTTTTTTTATTATTTATTTACGTGGGGTGTCCGGCCAGCTTACGCGCACCACGACTATTCCCCACAGCTCACTGGACATCCCGCAAGCCCAGGAGCGGTAAGGCACCGCGGGGGTGACAGACGTACACATAGAGGGTCGAACCCGGGACGGGAGCGAAACAAGTCACACGAATTGACCACAGCAGTTAAACCCTCAAGTGCTGGGTACACACAAGAGCTCGAACCAGGGCACTCAGGCAGGGCAAAGCCTGCCAAAACCACTGAGCTACAAGCCTCGTGTGTTCCAAATATTATTGTTAATTACCCGAGTGAGAAGCAAAAGTATTTTGATAAAGCTATGTTAATTTAAACATGTACTGCTAATTTTCAAGTAACCTGACAGGATATTAAAATAAATGGCTATATCAAATATTCGTGAGCTTGACTAAGCAAGAGACTGAGTTCATACTTTTCCATGGTTACATGCATGTGAGTGTTCTTAATTAGCACGCTCCTGGGCCCTTGCACTCTCAAGGGTCACCCCCTTCCACCATGGATGGTTAGCAAAATAAGCCACAAGGGGGCTCTGAATTTAATTCTCAACGTATTCAGGCTAATTTAGAATATATTGTTTTAATATTAAAAAAAAACATTATTTTGAAGAAATTTTGTATATATTTTTGTGACAGCTTCATCCTGTTCTAATGCTAATTGGCTTGATTATCATAGGAGGTGAAGGTAATTCAACACCCTTTTGGATTCTTACAACAACTAAATGCTAAAACTTTGCCTTTTTTATACTAATATTCTTACTCGTACTTTCTTTTCCTCCCAAAAAAAAAACACAAACACAGCCATTATGAGCTACAAATCTCTTCCTTTGAAGAAAGAGGTGAAGAAAGGAATACATCTTGTACTCCATGCCATTGCTGTAATACTTGGTAGCGTTGGCATTGCTGCCGCATTCAAGAATCATAATGAGAGTAACATTGCCAACCTATACAGCTTGCATTCATGGCTTGGCATATCCATCATTTCCCTTTATGGTATTCAGGTAAGCAGCCACTCATTTCACTCTATTTTTATCTTATTTTATAGTGACTTTCTTAATTTGCCCTAATCTATCGATCTTTCACCAGCATGCATGTTGATGGAAATTTCTCGACAATTTCACCTGAAGCAAAATCAATTAACACATATTAATTAAAATTATTATATAACACATAGGTGAAGTTGAGAAACTTTAGCTAATTACACTTGATGAAATGATGAGTGGCTAGACCGACTCTTTATTTTATTTTATTTTAAGACTTCATTTTAAAAATGGGAAATTAATTTGCAGTGGATATATGGGTTTATTGTGTTCTTCTACCCTGGAGGGTCTGCAATAATAAGGAGTGAGTCTCTCCCTTGGCATGTGCTATTTGGGATTTTTCTATATATTTTGGCTGTTGGAAATGCTGCCTTAGGGTGTTTGGAGAAGCTTACTTTCCTTGAGAGCTCTGGAATTGACAAGTATGGTCCTGAGGCTTTGCTTGTCAACTTCACTGCTGTGATTACAATATTATATGGCGCCTTCGTTATATTATCAGTTCTTGGCCAGGCTCCCGTAGAAGACGACGATAAATAAGGCCTGTGTGAGTGTGTTATCAGCTAGCCATGAAGAAATATATATTCCATTAGCTGAATTTTTATTGAAGCTATCATGATATCTAGTTTTTGTATCTGTACATGTAAGATTGTGAGCATCATCATTAAATAATAATGGAGCTTATGGTACTAAATTACCAATGTTCTCATTCCGATTTAAAATCTTAGAACCTATTCCAAAAGCTCTAAAATTGAAATAAACTAATGAATTATCCTTTCTTAGATTAAAAAGTTATTCATTTATTAATAATTTTCTAAACCAATCATGCAAAGTTTGCAATTATTTCATAGCATGATTTAAACAATAGCATTGGATGGCAGTTTAATATAAATTTTATGGATATTTATTCAAATGAGTGAGGTTTTTTCTTTATATTTAATTTATTTGAGGGGTAATAGATATAATATAGAGGTTGTCTAACCGATTTGAAACTTAATCCAAATCTAATATTTGTTTATATGCAGAAAATTTATATTTTTTGAATCCAATATATATAATATATACATATTTCAATATTGATATAATACCCCCAACCACACACACATTTGAAACCTGATGGATAAGTTATTAATATCTAAATTTTCTATTTAATGAATAATAGATATAATATGAAATTATGAACCTAAAAGAACTCAACTCATAATACTCATTATCATCCTTGTAGCTACTTACATTGGTGGAGTTGCACAGATGGAAAGGGAATTAAAAAAACATGGCGGAAATCAATGTTTGGCTCAACATTTAATTCCACATGCTTGCAATAAATCTAAAATAAGTTTTAGATACTTCAAGATCTATATATGCAGCATTATATAGAGATGCAAAAGCTGTGGATCTTTAGATATCTAACCATTTACAATTCCTGTAAATGCAAATAAATCCCAAATTTAGTAGAGCAGTAAAAGTATGCCACGCCATAAGATTCACCATATTTATTATTATATGGTGGCAGACTGTTTAATTAGGTTAACTTCTATAACCCAAAATCCTTTCCTATAAATAGGTAGGTGGCTGAGGTAGGAGAAAGATCAGCAAAGTTGAGCATCATATTTGTCTTGAAGACGGTTGAAATGGGTGAAGGTATACAAATTTGTTGTTAAATATTACATTGCATTCATGACATCATGCTGATTGCTGGGCCTCTTGTCCACTTGTGCTCCTTGATGCAGACCATTTTTTTTAATCATTCATGCATTAAATCATTTTTTTAAAGTTATGTAATTGCATAAAATTAACTGATACTTATCATAAAGGTAATTCATGAACCCCATTTTTATATGAGAAAAAAAATATTATTGAATATTACACTTGTAACTATAGTTCATCGTTTGTCTTCCTGTTCATTGCAGCTCTTAAAGAAATGAACAAAGTGCTACATGAGAGAAATATAAAGGCATGGGAAGACAAAGAAAAAGCAAAATCAGCTAATAAGTATAAGAAATTAACACCCACATGCATGAAACCTTTTTTTTCTTGTTTTAAATATTTTTGTTTACTGAAATTGGATTGATGCTATCTTACTGGAATTAAATATATAATCAAAGGGCTCAGAGAATGTTATCAGACATCAAAACATGGGAGGAAAAAATGAAAATATCTCATGAGGCTAAGACCATGAAGATTGAGGTAATGATTAATTTCATATCCATCTAGGGGATATATTGATAAAGAAAATAATATAGACTCTGTGGATAATTTATTTTGCTATTTGTTCCTCACTGACACATATATTATATTTGGTTCGCTTTTCAGGCAGAATTAGAGAGCATAAGGCAACATAAACATGAGAAAATCAAGAATGAGGAAGCTCAGATGCAAAAGGCAATGGAACAAAAGAAGGCAGCCATTGATGCTCAAAACCAAAAGAAAGTTCTGGAGATAACTGAGAAGGCTGACAAACATCGATCAAACAATACACTTCCAATGAAGTGCTTTGGTATATGTACGGACTAAAATTCATGTTTAATGGAAAAAAGAAAGATGTAAACATTTATTTGATGCATAAATAAATTCAATAAGTAGCATATGCTTTGATTTATCATTTAATAACACTTGTAGTGTATATGCTTTGTTTATTTAATACATAAATAAATAAGTAGCATATTTTTTTTTAAAATCTCATCAAATAACCCAATAGAGAGTGTTTGTTTTTGTGGTTCAACATGTTTTTTTTTTTAAATTCAAACTATATTTCACCTAAAAAATTATTAAATTAATATTTTAAAGTGTTTTTTCATGTTTTTTATGTGCTAAAATCAAAAATAAAAAATAATATAATTTTAATGTATTTTCAATTGAAAAACACTTTGCATCACATTATTAAACACATAAGTCTCACTTAATTATAAACATGTTTACAAGATTCGATCCGGTTCATAACTCAATTCAAGGTTTGAGTTGTGGGATAAATGGTCAACATATAGATCGGCAAGTTAAGCCAAGTTTATTGAATTTTTAATGGAACAATAACATTTTGAGTATTTAAAAGAAAAAACTAAAACAATGTGGTACTAAAATATCAAGCGTAATGCCTGGACCCAATTGATTTTTGGGTACTAGTCGCACCTCAGCACCCAATGGGCTTGGGCACATGCCCCAAACCCAACTTGCATAAGCCCAACACTCAATTGAATTTTTTTTCAGAACTTCATGCATGTCCCTCAATATTTTATGTTGATCTAATATGTATTATTTTAAGTAGAATATAGCTCAAAATATCACAGTGGTGAAATTATACTTTAGTCACTCATCTTCACAAAAAGATAAGACTCGTGAGCTATAAATACACCATGAATCTTTTAAATTCAAGGTTCATAATCTATTTATTCTTAACACTTTTAACATACATATTTTTAAAGTTTATCTCTTTAAAATATAATTATATTTTCTCTCTCTATAATATTACCCACTTAAGCTTCTAAAAGTTCATGTTTACATCAAAGATGATCTTTTGCAAATACTAACTACTAGTCACTTTGACTTACCAGATACCACCAGCTACCAACCACCTATGCTTTTTATATCAAACAACTAGGATACCTTAGCTATAGAGAATAAATCTAATTATTCAACATTTTAATTTTATTTCTAAACATTTTGAATTTTGAAACTCGTTACATTACATTATTAAAGAATACAATGTTTTTCTCTTTTCATTGTTACTTGGACATTGCCTAATTTTCACCGGTAAGAATTAAGAATTATTTTCATATAAAATGTTTATTCATCAAGTTCTTTTATTTATTTATTTTTGTACATTGGAGTATCTTAGAGTAAGTTCTGGTATCTGAATTAAATCTTTTTTCATCATATTTTAGATCATTCACATGTGAACTAATACATTCATATAAAAATTATTTTATGGTGATTTATCTTAATTATAAATTATAAATAATAAAATTGTAGTTATATAAAGTCAAATAATATCAAACATATACCTTCGTTATAATACTTGTAGGCATCTTAGAATATTAGTTGACGTGCATGTGATAGGGAGACTTAAGTTTTTTTAGTGATGTGAATATTGAAAGGTTTGCTTTTTAATAGTCACAAGTTCGAATCTTCTCACGGTCATTGAAAGGTTATATAATTATTAATTTCAGGATCCATAAAATTAATTAAGATACATACAAGCTAACCAAACATCCACGTTAATTAAATAAAAAAAGTTTCCTAGAGATGTATTGATGTTGGTGGACCGAGTGTTTTAATTAGCCAACAACTAGGAAAAAATAGCACACAAACAAGCTAAACTTTTATTTTTTAAGACGGGGAGGTACCTAGCCTCCCTCCCATCATAATGTTTACGGGGAAAAAACAAAACACACCCATTTCCCTAATTTGTTTTTCTCTCCAAACTTTCTTATTTTATATATCTACATTAATTAATCTATGTTTTTCTAAGGTCGTTTTGAGTGTTTTCTTGACAGGTGGTGACCAGTATGAGTTATATCACTGACTAATTCACAAGATTTAATCGAGAGAAGGTGGCTTCGGATGAGTAACTTTCAAGCTGTGTCTGGCTGGCTACATGCATGTTCATCATATGATATTATGCTTGGACAGATCTAGCTAAGTACTGTCCATATCTACCAAATGGTTGATGAATATATATATATATATATATATATATATATATATATAGAAATAGAAGGCTAAAATGCGAAGTGAAGTAGCTTCGGCCACTTTTTTAAACATGGAATCATAGTACGTAATGAAGACAACTTGTAAAGTTGTATCATCATTCATCCATTTGATTAATCCAGGGTGTTTCAACGAGGAGATGCCATTGATAATCACTTGGTAAGCTGGCAAAACTAGCGAACCACCTCGCTCTATATTGCTTGTATAGATTCAATAATCCAGGTATCTTGTTTTTAATACAATTAATTCTAATATTTTCGATCGTGACCTCACAATATATCATTATGAGATACATGATATGTTCTAGATAAAGATTAATATATTCATGGATTCAGACTAGATTAATCTTATCAAGAATAAAATACTTGATGATGGTATATATCTTTGTTGTTCAATTTTATTTTATTTTTTTAAAAAAAAGAGGAGAATATTGTGAAGAAGTTACATTATGCAAGTGCGTGAGAAGTTCCCCAATTAATCCCCGTCGCTCAATCATGGAGATTTATGGCAAATTAAATACAAGTAGTACCATAAGTTTTAAAGCTGGTTTTGGGATCAACTCGAGGTAAATCCTGAATCACGAGTTTATTGAGTTTATCTAGATTAATTTATTTATTTTTATTTTATAAAAAACTATATCATTTTGAAAAAACAAATCAATGAGTTTTGAACATATTTTTCCTCAGCTGATCGAATTCTTGAAACCTCATCTATCCTAAATTCTATATCATAGGTTAACTTATCAAATATTTTCGAGTTTTGAAAGATGGAATAGTGCATAAGATAAATTAAAGGAGTAGATTACTGATCATGATGGAGCAAGAGTTGAGCCCATGATTTTTGGGAATTAGAGGGATCAAACGGTCATGGTCCCATGTTGGTTTCGGATGATATCGAGTCCTTTGACAACCAAAGCCATCTGCTTTCTGTTTCATGTAGCTATTAATCCAAGCTGGCCCCTTTCTGTAGTTGGGATTTCTTTTTCTTCAAGGAATAATTATTGAGGATGACCAAATATTTGGTGCTTGCTTCCACGACTTAAAGACAGCACCACAGATGACCTCAATATTTTTTTTTTCTTTTTAAGGAAATATATCATCATATCATCATGTGTTTGTCCTTCTTTTTCAAAAGAATTATAAAATGACCCAAGTTTAACATTTAACCCAACCTCATTTTTATTCTAATTTTATCTTTAGTTTTTTTAATTATAAAAATTATTTTTAATATTAGCACATCAAAATAATTTAAAAACATAAAAAAATATTAAACATATTAAATTAAAGGAACGGAAATATAAAAATAATTTTATGTTTAAGATAATTTCTTAAGTCAGATAATACGGAAAGAAGAGGAGAAAAGAAATGCAAATGGGCCTCAAGTGGATCGATTAAAAATATAATTTTTTATTTGGGCACTTTACAGCCTGGTCCACAAGATTCCGTGGTTAATACGAATCTTAGGACCTCGCGCGATTGAATCTTTTCAAGGCAACGAAGCGACACCGTTTCATACCAGGCTGGCATGTATAAAGCTGATTTGGAATTTTAGATACAGTTACCCTCTTCCAACTATAATATCTCAACCAACACCACCCCCACCCTCTTATTTCTCTCCTTCACATCTCTTCTCTCACTGTCACTGTTACTGTTACTGTCACTGTTACTGGCTAGCCACCTCTAGTATATATCTCCATAGCTATCTTCTTGTGGTTTTTTCTTTTTACCCTATAACTTTCCTTGTACCTTGTGTTGAAGGATATGGCAGAAGAGGAGCCAAAGAAGGTGGAAACTGAAACCCCATCAGAAACTCCTCCTCCTCCTCCACCACAAGCCGAACCTGAACCTGAAGTTAAGGCTCAAAAAGATGTAGCTGAGGAGAAAACTGTAATCTCTCCTCCTCCTCTCGTTGAAGAGAAGGTTGAGGAGTCAAAAGCAGTTGCTGTTGTTGAGAGTAAAATATTATTTCTTTCTTCTTGCTTTTATCCACTTTCTTCATAAGAAAAAAACCCACTTTGAATTCTTTGTTGTGATTCAATATTTTTTTTTTATCTGTATAGATTTTTAATTTTCTAGGGTTTGGTAATTCTGTAAGAATATGTTTGTCTTTATTGTTTCTTTACAGACTATCACTTGATGAATCTTTTTAGATTCTTAAAACATAAAATAAATAAATTCCACGTTTAGTTTTGTTGTTTGATATGTGTTATCACCTTGAATTTTGAATTTTTTGTTTTCTTGGGGCAGAAGCATCTGAATCTGCTGAGGAGAAAACAGAGGGCTCTGTCAATAGAGGTATCCATTGTTAGATCTTAAGATTGTTCTTTTCTTTGATTATGGGTTCTTCTTGTTATTGATTAATTAATATCAGCTTAAGTAATCAACTTTTTTGTTTGTTTGTGTAGATGCTGTTCTTGCAAGGGTTGTTACAGAGAAGAGGATATCACTTATCAAAGCATGGGAAGAGAGTGAGAAATCCAAAGCAGAAAACAAGTATGAGCTTTCTTTCTAGTAGCAATTTTTTAGTGATTTTCAGTTCATTTCTAGATACCCAACTTGTTAATTTCTCTCTTTGATACCTCAGAATGATCTTAAAACACTACTGAGCTATGATTTTTAAATCTCAAGAGTTCTTTCAATACGATGACGTCTCCTGTCTGCTCTACAATTTTCATATTCTGATATAGTCATATTCTTATTTTACTATATTGAATTTGCTGAATCCATTATGCAGAGCTCACAAAAAACTCTCTTCCATTGCATCATGGGAGAACAGCAAGAAAGCATCTGTGGAGGCTGAGTTGAAGAAGATTGAGGTAACAGCAACTCTTATGAGAGAATTGCAAAACTTTGTCTTGATTTCCCATATGGTCCTCTGAATGTTTAGTTGATGAATTACCGTAGTGTGAAGCAATTCTCCATATTTTAAATGCTAAACAAATTATTCAGGCTGTTTAAAGGGTTGTAGTTGGTAAAGTTTGTTTGACTTTCATATTGGTTTGACATCATTGATAATAATTGCATGTGAGCAGGAAAAACTTGAGAAGAAAAAGGCAGAATATGTGGAGAAAATGAAGAACAAAATAGCAGTAATTCACAAGGAAGCAGAAGAAAAGAAAGCGATAGTCGAAGCTAAACGTGGGGAAGATCTTCTCAAGGCTGAAGAGATAGCTGCTAAATATCGTGCCACTGGAACTACTCCAAAGAAGCTTTTTAAGATGTTTTTAGGCTGAGATTTCTCAGTTTTGATTGAAAATTGTATTATTTGTATAGTTGTTAAGCCTTCATTTGTTACCGTTTGTTTGTTTCTTTGTTGTTTCAATAGGGGAGAATTGGCAAGTGTTCGTTTATTCTGTGTGTCCATGTTGATGTATTTGCGTGTATAGAACATTTCAAGATATTGTTTGGAAATTAAATTATTGAATTTGTGAGAAGCTTATGTGAATCATGAAGTAAATGGAAACTGCAGTATAAGAGCAAATCACAGAGACAGAAGATGTGTGGTTCTGCTGTGTGCCTATGTTTATGGAGGAGAAAACCCTCAATTTATCAGAAAATTAAAGATCATGATTTATGTGATTGAGACCCAAATGAATAGAAAGTCTTGTTTTCTTGATAATTTCAGATAAGACATGGAGTGGACCGTGTTAGTTGTGGCTCATCCAGAAGATGTTGCAGGTATGCTCAGCAGGCTGAGGGAAAATATCTCATAATGATATAAATCAGTTGATGATAAGAAAATCAAACAGAACTTCTACCATATGCACGAAATTACGGGTTCGTGTCGCAGTCTATCCACAAGATCAAATATATCTATAGATGAAAACTAGAAATAAAACTTATATTTAAGCTAATATGTTGTTCTATATACAAAAAAAACACCCTTCATGTTCACCATAGAACTATCAGGATCACTTGGTAGTCTGGCAGAGCAGAGAAAAACATTCTCCGGTACTCCTTTGAAGAACTTTAGACCTCAAAAACTATTCTTCCATCCAACATTGTTTTGCATTGGACCCCTATTTAAATTCTGGAAGGAGGGCACAGAGATGAAAACTAGAAACACGGTCACCTCTATTGCCTCTACTTTTTCAGAGATCAAGCAGAGAATTGTCAACCAACTTGGTAAACTAGATAGCCTATATACCAGAAATCAAGAGGCTAGAAGAGAGGTGCCCAAAAATCACCATCATCTCCTTTGAGTGACACCACAGTATGCAAAAGGCGAGAAGCAGTTTCAGTCGCAGCTAAAATCAAGGAAGTTGAAAAAACTCTGATTCTTCCCCTATGAATTCCATATCATTGCCTCCTGGGAAATCTAACAGTAGTTTCAATGCTGTATCTGTAGAATCAGCAAATTCATTGGAACCAATGGAATCTGAAACAGTCATCACATCTTCATTTGGCTTGCAAGTATCTTCTTGTTCCTGCGTGGTGTCGATGAAGGTAGTTGTTTTGAAAGGCTTTGGTGAAACCGTGTCGTCGAGGAAAACAGATTCATTTTTTATCGATGGAGGTGTGTCAGATACAAGACTTTCACATGTTTTTCCATCTTTTTCCTCAGTAATGCGAAATGTTTCTCCAACTTCAGATTTCCATAAATGGAGAAAGATATCAGGACGGCTCTTAGCTGTTGATGTTGGTTTAATAAGCAATGACTGCTTTGACAAACGGGCCTCAGCCTCAACTCTAGCACTCTCCCATTGTACCATGTGGCGTGCTGAAGGAGATTTACACTTGATATTGATAGGTTCAGAAGAGGAGGATGACTGGTTGATCTGCAACTTTGGACCAATAGAAGTTAGGCGCTTCTTCAGGTGGGTGTTCCAGAAGTTTTTTATCTCATTGTCTGTTCTTCCTGGTAATTGAGATGCCATGTATGCCCACCTGAGAAGTAGTGCATTGAGTTAAAAAAAAAAAAAAACTTAGAAAGACCAAAAGATGTGGCATGGTTTATGTAAAACACGGAAAGCATACTGATAAGAAAAGGATAAAACAGCAATCCTAAACATTTGATCATCTTTTTATAATACTTTACTTTTATGACATGCTTATCAGAATCCAGCACTTTTTATCACTAAGAGAAAAAAGATTGAACCATTCATACAAAATCCATAGATCAGTAACTCATCTTCTAAACAATTCGTGAATATCGGGAAGAATGAGAAGAAATCTTTTGTATCCCAAATCTGGCTTATCCCCGTATAAAGACCTTTCAACTGATACAGTTTTAGAGGGACTATAAAACAGAAAGCAAAATCTATGCAAAGATTAATTTCTTCATCCTAATGAACATATTGACATGGGATACAAAAGTTCCTCTTCATGAAACAAAGTCCAAATTGAAGTTCAACAAATGAAAAGAAGTGCGTTAGAAAAATAGCAGGAATTCAAAAAAACTGAGAGAAGTGTATTAGAAATATAGCAGGTGCAGCAGGAATCCAACAATCTTCATATACATATCCTCCAATGTCCAAACAAAAGATAATGCACAGGAAACATGAGAGCAAACAGCACATTACTTGTTACCGAGCATGCCATGAAGATGAACAATAGTAGCCTCTTCTGCAGGAGAGAAGGGACCACGTTTAATGTCAGGGCGAAGATAGTTAGTCCACCGAAGCCGACAGCTCTTCCCACATCGAAGGAGGCCTGATCATAATATTTTGTTCATGTTTAACACTTCAGGACATCAATGTTCAGAAACTTCGAGGAACTCAAAATCAGAGTTTAAGAAGGAATTCCTAGTAGCAAAGCCAACTGGAATTTGATTATTATTAGATTTGTTTTTCACGTAATTAAGGTTCAACTATAAACTTATCTAAGTTGGGGCAGCTTATCCTCAAATATCTAACTTTGATTCATCAAAATTGTTATGTGTTGAAGGCTAGCTAGTGGCTTTTGTACAATCGCAGGTCTTTTCACAACATACTTAAGAGTTCCCAAGGAGATGCAAGGGTTAGAAAACTAGAGTGCAACACGTTTGACATGAAAAAATAAAAGAATAAAACCCCACATAAAAGAAGGCAGGCAAACCCAAAATCATTTCAAGGGTGGTCACAAATCCTCTTCTTTAACAAGTTGAAATAGCAAAAACACCCCAAGCATGATTCCAATCAACCAATAAACAGCAAGGCATAAACAACATGGCCTTTTGAATAATAAAGCATCAAGAAGGGCCATTTGCCTTCCAAAATCCAAGCCAAAGCCATTACACATGTTCTTTTCTTCAAATTTTAACTTGGGTTCAATAAATTTTGAAACTTTAAAGCTGAACATGCCAAAAAGAAAAAGAAAAGAAAAAAGAAAAAGAAACCTGCGTTCTTAGGGAGGCTACGCCAGCAACCAAGACCATGTTTTTGAATGTACTGAACCAAGAGTTGGTCTTCTTCAGGAGTCCAAGGTCCTTTCTTTACTTCATCTTTATCACAACAAGGTACCCTCCCCATCTTCTCTACTGTCAGGCAACAAAACCCACAAAGCTCTCTTAGTTATAAGAGATATGATATGACACCATGACAGTACTACTAAAAGGTTGAGCCTTTAATGAGAAAAAAATCAACTGATGGGATTTGTCATCTGGGGTTTTAATGCTTGAAACAAGCAATAGGGTCAGCCAGCATTTACTTTTACTAGACTCAATTAAAAGAGCTGACTGTCAAGTGCCAGGTTTCATCAAAGAGTTAAAAGTATCTTCAGAACCTAAATTTGGAGAGAATAATGAGTCCCATACAAAGACATAGACACAGCTTTGCTGGTGGTCAACTTATTAACATGTAATGAGCTTTGCTGTAATTAACAACGAAAAGGGGCAAAGAAAACTTCACTTTGTGTGTGTTTTATTCATAAAAGAAAACATTTTGACAACAAATGACTAATGGTTAAAGATTGAGGAGTGCAAGGAGGAATTGGTGAAGAAGTGAAAGGACATGCCTTTGCTATGATTCTGGACTGAAATGTTAGCTTCTGAAAATACTAAAACAAGACTTAAAGTAGTAGTGTTTTACTCCAAGTTACCCTCTCATGCTCTTTCTGTGAGTCTTCTTCGAGGGAATAATTGAAGTTATATCTCATTTGATTTATTTATTTGTTAACACATTATCGATGATGGTGGTGGTGACCCAAATCTGTGATATCTATTGTTATGTAAATCTATGTAGTTTAAGTTATTTTTCATTAGATTTATTTATTTATTTATTTATCAACACATTAATTATTGATGATGGTGATCCAAATCTACATTATTGTGCCTAGCTAGGGCTTGAAATCCATAAAAATCTAAGTTATTTTCATTAGGTTTATTCATTATTAACATATTATTACGACGATGGTGACCCAAATCCACTATCCACTATATGCATTGATGTGCCCAGGGTTTTAAATCCTTGATCAAATGAATTACCTTCGATAAACAATTTGATCCATTAATTTACAAAAAAAAATCTTAAGTTTGCTTATTTAATGGATTTTTTAAGTCAGTTTATGCTTGAATTAAAATTAAATTGCTTTCTAAAATTATTTTAAGTATATATTTTCATATTAATATTTTAATCTAAAAGATTAAAGAGACTCGAACCTTCATAATCACATAGTGAATAATACATCAAATCTTTTATGATATATGACATTTCTACACTTAATTTTACATTATCAAGTCTGTAAAATTGTATTTGATATAATTTGTGAATTGAAACGTTACATTAGAAGGTCAACAAGAGTGCTGATGTTCACATCTTCTTCTTCTTCTTAATATGTCTGGTGGCATATCTCAATCAATTTGCAGACATCAAGATCAAAGTTTTCAAAGATCGTTAACAACAATAATAGGAAAATTCACAAGAAATTACCATGGAAATTCCCCCCCACCCACCCCCAAAAAAAAAAATGTAAAGTATTCCGAAGGTTTTGTTTGATAATAGATCAATAGAGGTTGAAATCTGTACTTGTGAAATTTAAATTGGCTTGCTTTTACTCTTTGGAAAAGTTTATTTCTAAAGTGTTCATGTGATTTTGATTTTGTGGTAGTTTTTATTTTTTAAAATATTTTTAAAATAAAAGCAATATTAAATTGATAATTTTGAATATTTTTTAATAATTTTGATATACTAATATTAAAAATAAAAATATACTTTTCATTTTCAAACACATAAAATAAAAATATATGAATCTCTTTGTTTGTAATGGACTTGCACACATTGTAAAAATATTTTTGAGACAAAATACATGCTGAAAGGGTATTTTTAACCGTATTATTAAATACAAACAGTGAGTTTTAGTTTTATGGCAGATCCATGTAGATATATATTGCAAGCCATATGTATTTTATCATAAGAATTAATAGAATATTTAATCTTTTATGTGAAAGAAATAAAAAATAAAAAATAAAAGAATGGCCCAATTAATGGATAGGGCCAAGTTCACATAATTAATCATTGCCAAAAGGACTAAAATCATGGGCATTGGCAAACAAGATAAGTGTCTCGTAGATGACTAACTGGCAATTAAGGTAAATAATTATTGTTAGAAAACAGTACATTTCTCGTGAAACCAAAAGCTTTTGAGTACTATTGTTAATAAGCTTGTGATTATCTCTGGACATCAAGGTTTGTAGATTCATCATAAGTCTTAATTGGCCCCAGTTTAGCATCTCCTCTTAAATGAAGACTGGGTAAATTTTGAAAAAAAATAATAATTTTTTTATATTTTTAAGGATTTGTGCTAATATAAAAAATAATTTTTAAAAAATAAAAAAATATTATTTTAATATATTCCTAAGCAAAAAAACATTTTAAAAAGTAACTCGTATTATATTTTCAAATACCAATTTTTTACCATTACTTACTCCACCCTTCATCGATATATTGCTTAAATCTGTTTTCCTGACTCTTTGTAAGTGTATATTTTATTTTAGAATAGTTTTTAAGATTGCAGTTTGAAAGATAAAAAGATCAAATTTATTAATTTTAAAAAAGATTAAAAAATAAAATTATTTTATATTTTTATTTTTGTCTTTTCAACCCAACACATTTTTATATTATATTTTTGTATGTAATTCTTTTGTTGTTGTCTCAAGCATGAACTAAACATAATCTTTTAATTTCTATTGAAAATCAATTAGGTCCTATATATCCTGGAGAAGAATCAAATGCTAGATCTTTTCTATTTTAAAAAAATAAATGAAGTTTTTATTTTTATTTCTTGAGACATCTCTTAATAAAAAAAAAAAAAAATGCCCGGGAGATCCAGCAGATCGAATTGACATGGCCATGGGGTCACGGATGCTGCATTAGCAGAAAGGCTAGGCAAAAATCAGAGGGCCTCTTGCCATACGATACAAGCACGGAATCAAAGTGACCGTTGGATTCTAGAGCTCCTCCATTAATGAGCCTGCTTTGTGGAGCGATTCATAAGTTAATGCTGCTGTACTAAGGTACATTTACGATTTATAATTTATTGGAATTCTTATAAGAGTAGCTGGATTCAGTAATTGGACTCCCAAGACAAGTCAGATGCAGTTATTTCCGGTGTCCTCCCCGGACAGGATTTGTTTGTTTAGTGTACGCGGTTATACTGTGTTTTTTTTTAAAAAAAAAATTAATATCTAAAATAAATTTAAAAATATATATTATTTTAATAAATTTCCAAACAAAAAATATTTAAAACAAATTAACAGCGCAATAACAAGTACTATCTTAATAGTAATTTATAACAGGGTTATAAACTCTAGCCCAACCTTGCAGGTCAACTCAATAATTCAGTACAATCAAGTCTTATTTTAAAATGATCTTTTTTATTACTAAAAATATTCTAAAAAAAGAATATTTTTCCTTAATGCTTAATTTTTGATGATCTTACTGCATGTGCATCAATAAAAGAATGGTACAAGAATCAATATCTAGGATGATTATTTTCGGTTCAGTTTGGTTTTTATAAAAAAAAAATAATCAAACCGAATTTATTTTTTTTAACCAGAAACCGGTTCAAACCGACCGGTTTTGGTTCTGTTCGGTTTTTTAGGACAAAAACTGGTTCAAACTGGTTTGACTCGGTTTTTTTTCGTTTCGGTTTTTTCAATTTTAGACTTATAAAACTAAAACCGAACTAGTCGGTTTTTTCAAAATTTTAATCGGTTTTTTTTCACGGTTCGGTTTCTTCTAGGGTTTTTTTTCTGGTTTTCTCGGTTTTTCAGTTTTTTTCTCACCCCTACCAATATCTAATTAAAATCTTATAGAAGATAGGAATTAATTTTGATATCAATGACCATTTTAAAAGAGAAATATCCCATACAATAAGCTCTATATGTGAATAAATACGGGTAATGCAAATCTAATTGCTCCTATTTTAGCATTTGATTATTGTTTTAAAATAAAAAACACAAAGATGGTGGAAACACACGTCACCATTTTGAAAAACACAAAGATGGTGGAAATTAAGACGTTACCGTTTTGAAATTATAAAAATTCATTTTAAAATTATATATCATTATCTTTTCTGCTATAAAACAGTAATAGAACGCTAACTAAAAAAGACTTCTATAGTGAGAAATTAAAATACAATATCCAACATAAAAGCAATAAAGCAGAGAAAGAAATGAAAGATGTAGAAGAAAGGAAATGAATATTCTCTATATTTCCTTGAAAAAACCTTTTCCCATCTTTTTTCCATCGCCCCCATGTTTTCTTTTGCACGTCCAAAGGGAATAACTTCAACACCAAGTCTCGCTGATCTCCTTTCGGCCCTATAAAGGGCCAGCTTTATGTTCAGCCTCAACCCACAAAACCTGGTCTGCATACAAACCTAATTCGGTTCTTAATTAATTTCTTGGGATGGTTAAGATAACAATAGTTGGAAGGGTGATTGATGGGCTGCCTCTTGCGCAAGGGCCTAGGTATGTGAATGAAGAGAATGATAATTTCTTATGTTACAAGCAACAAGGTGAGTTCATACTCAAAGAAATCTCAAGAGGAGCCTTGATACCTTCCATGATGACCATTCGCATTGATCATCACTCTCTCAAGTATCCTTTTCCTTATCTTTATTTCTTAAAACAATATTAATAATAATTGCTTGATGATTTCTTATAGATCTGTGCACATATGAGATTAATATAAGCATCGAGTGCATTTAATTGCTTCTTTAGAAAAATGGAAAGGACAATGTGAAAAAAACAGGGTTGGTTTTTTTTTTATATATTTTTTTGGGTTTTTAACTTTTTATGCTTGGAAATTAAGCTACTTGATTGGGAATGGTGCCTGCTTCATGACATTATGCGATTCTTCATATCCAAGAAAGCTAGCTTTCCATTATCTACAAGACTTGCAAAAGGAGTTTGAGAGATTGGACAATAGCCTAGTTGAGAAAATTACAAGACCATATAGTTTTGTTAAATTCGGTAATCTCTGCAACCCTACTCTCCTAGTTTGATGCTATATTTGCATGGAAAATTGGTGAATGGTGTTCTTGGTATGCACAGAAATTGCTTGCTATTATGCCGGCATTTCTTTATTTTTGCTTAGCAACCTCTATTCAAATTGGCTTGCAGATGGTGTTATTGGGAGTATTAGGAAGCAGTATATAGACACGAGAACTCAGGCTAATCTATCGAAGCTAAATGCGAATAGAAAAAAAGATTTAGAAATCATTACAGAGCACATATCAGAAATTCTGCAAAGAAAAAGAAATTCAGGTAATTATTCTTATTTGATGTTACATTGATCATAAACCATGTTTACAAAAAAAATCTTATGTATTCTGCTCTTCAATTGTCAGAAATCTCCGAAAGACTACCGGCAACGACTCCAAGAACAGCCTCTCCTATCTGGGGTTCTCCCCTGCTAGAGGTGTGTTCATTTAATGAAGAGACAATGTAGAATTAATTACTAAGAAAAATGGATTCTCTTCCTCTCTTATATTTTCTTTTTATCCTATTTTTTCAGCAACAAACATAAGGTTACCATTTTCTTTTATCAGAATCATAACATATAATATGCCACCCCATCAGGTGATTGCACTGAAATGGACACCAATTACAACCATTGTTGCAGTTGCTGCTATCCTGTTATGGGCAAGCCTAGTTCTCACAGATAATTTTATCATCTAGAACTCATGAAAGAGTTCAAGCTATACCATGAAAAAAAAATCATCATCAGAAATCTTAGAGGACAATGTCCGTTTATAAAATGATCCATCAATGTCTGTAAATATTTTTTTTATGCACAAAAAATTGTCTTGTGCTTGATTATGTAATGCTATGAATCATCATCTTCTTTGTGAACTTGAACACTAATCAATGCGAGTCAGTACCTACTTAGGAATATTATATTCGTTCTAATCTCCAATGCACATTAATAAATCCCAGGATTAGGCAGAAAAACTTTGATTCCCCCATCTACAGCCCTACGCCTGTGCTGGCATTAGTGCCGGTATTGAATTTTTAGTTCTGAATTTATCAAAAGTCAACGGATATAAACCCTTTCAATAACATGGATTATTCTCTTCTTGCACTTGTTTGTTCATCTAATTTATTACTTGCAGTAGCCCTAGACCCTTTTGAGTTTTTCCTTTGTATCAAATGTTTAAGGTAAGTTTTGTTACTGTCTTGAGACAGAAGAAACGAAGATAGAGGAGACATATCCATGTACCTCTTGGAACAGGGAGATCCAGAGGGATAGCTTGAGAAGTTTACGTCCTCTAACCAAACATGTTTATGTCTTTTTGTATATGTACCTTCTATCTCGAGACACCAACTAAACAGAACTTGCATCATCAAGAGACAAGAAATTGACATATTCTTTATTCTTGAAACAATCAAGGTGCCTCCAAAAGCAACTCCATGGAAGAATAACCACAAACTCAACAATTGCTAAAGCCTATTACATTATCTACACGCCTGGTTTTGAGGAAAGAACTGGAAGGGGCCTAGCTAGCTACAAATTCCTTCCCTGCAGGCCTTCTTATTTGAGTATCAATCTTCTTCTTTTTTCTTTTTTGTATAATCAGAAGTTATTCTTCCTTGCAGTTGCTTTTGGGAACTAAGCCCTCATATGTACATCACATCACCAATATTACGGAAGTTGAATTCCCTACATAAATCCTCTCCAGAGCTAAAATCAAACTCATTTCCTGGACTCTGGCTTTCAAATTTGAATTCTGAACTAAAAATGTCGCCGCTCGAACCATCGCTTAGAGAATTTTGATAGTCGCCACCAAATGCTCCTTCTTCCAGTAAGTAATGATGCATGAAACTAGTGTCTTGGAAGCTTGGATTATGATCGAATGTACTCTTTGAAACCACAGGCTCACCTGAACTTGCAAAGCTGTCAAGTGAGAGCCACTCAGCAAACATAACCTTTGGTAATAAGGAGCTTCTGTTAGGTTCTTTAAGAGAGTCAAACATCCGTGGAAGTACCGGCCGGTCGATATCAGTTGATGGTTTTTCCATATTCATTGACGATTCAGGACTTTGCATTTTAAGCCTTTTGGGAGAGGGTGAAAGATCCATATTGTCTGAGTTTGAGCTGGCAGATTGAGTCTTATTAGGAGATTCCATTCCTTCAGCTTTGAACAACTTTTTCTTCAAATAGGAATGCCAATGGTTCTTGATCTCATTGTCTGTTCTTCCAGGCAAATGCTGTGCAATTTGAGACCACCTAGTCATTCCAAAACAGATTGTCTCCATATATCAGTTCCTCTCTATGAATACAAAGGAAGGTAATAATGCAGTGGTTATGACAAATTCAGAAACACAAATCCTATGGTGCTTCGGGCGCATTGAATTCAAGGATTTTAAATGGAATCATATTCTAGTTTCCTTGCATCATTGTAAAGGTTTCAAACTACAAGTTGACCTACAATGGTATGTTATCTGGTTATAAAAAAATCCCTGTCGAGTATCATCAAAACAAAACGTGGCTTGATTTGGTGGAGGCACTTGCCAGACAATTCAAAGAATACATGCTAGGCTAGCATCTTAGCAATAATCTATATTATCAGAATTTCTTGTAAATTTTTATTATTTGACCTAAAATGTCCATGATCATCCAAATCCTACTCTCCTACTTATTAATTCTCATTGATGGGGCATCCCACCTAATAGCAGAAAGGTGTTAAGAGTGGTCCTTAAGGCCATAAGAGTGATTATTTTTAATGAATCCTACTTACTTGTTGCCTAACATGCGATGAAGGGTCAGGATTGTCTCTTCTTCGTCTGTAGAAAACGCCCCTCTTTTCAGTCCTGGTCTCAAGTAATTAATCCATCTTAATCTGCAGCTCTTCCCAGTCCTCTGCAAGCCTGCATTAGTGCAATAATTACTTAACACTACCGCTTCATGATCAGGACCTTAAGAAAGTCAACTGACAAATGGCTTTTTAGTTATTTCAACGGTAATTCATCATCATTCTTTTTCCCTTGAAACTTAGAGATTCTGCTACAAATGATGTTTTGATGATGCAGGCAGTCATCTAAATTTCTAAATAATTAACCAAAGAATTAATGATCAGCCAACTGAATCAGCCAGTTGATGAGAAGCAGGTAACTCTTAAGCTTGGCTTTACTCAAGAACCGTGAAGACTTGTCAGTAACTCTGATGACTCTTCACTTACAGCTTGGCCGTTTGTTTTAACAGAGAAAATTATTAAAAAATTAACTGTCAACAATCATCTTAAAATAATTGATCACAGAAACCATAGCACACAGACTCAACAAGAAGTTAAATTACTCCCACCAAAATGAAAATTCTGTCCAGCCCTTGAAAAGTTCCTGGTAATGATTCATCTAAGTTGGATCACTCATGCTCAAGAAAAATGCAATGTTTCTGGAAATATAAGAACACATGCAACCTTTTTGAGCAATGCTATCGGATACAGCATAGCACACCTGTTTCTATGAAAAAAAATCTTGAAAACTAATATATAGAGCTATATATGAGAATAGCTAGGTGCTTAAAATCATCACAAAATTATTATTTTTATTACTAATTCCCATTCAAATTGAAGTACATTAGCAAAATGGCATGTTGGTTTGCAATGCACGAAACTGGTGAATAATGAGTGGAGGAAAATTACCAGCATTAATGGGGACAGTGCTCCAACATCCATGGCCATGTTGAAAGACATAGCTTCCAAGCCTTTGATCTTCTTCAGGTGACCACAAGCCTTTCCTGTGCCTTAGCTTTGGCTTTGGCTTGTCTGATGATTTGCACCCCATTTTGCCAAGAACACCGATGATGAGAAGGATTGGTGACTTGTACAAGAGAAAGAGAGTCTTGGACTTTGTGATGGATGCAATGAATGCCTTTGGCATATAAAGCAAAAGGATTAGTTGCAGTTTACCATATTAAAAATAGATTATAAATTGGAAGCATGATTTGACGAGCTAGAATTCTTAAAATATTTTATTTTTGTTTTGTTGGCTAATATTTATATACAAGGACGAATAAGTAATAAGATACAAAATGTTTCTAAAAAAAAGAAGAAGAAGTTATATATTAAATGAGTATTTTAAGCCAATAATACTCAAAGTCAATGTAGGAAGTATTATTCTCTTGAATTCTCTAATTTTATTATAGATACCGAATCAGAAAAATAAATTTAATCTCAATTCATAAAATTAACTCCATAATTACTTGAACAAGAAATGAGTAAAGAGGGTGCAGGTCTTCAATTGTGTGTAATGTTATTTTTAATTAAAAAAATGAATAGATTTTTATTAAGAAAATAAAAATTAATAGTAGGCATAAATTGTTGTTGTCAAGTTTAAATTAAAAATTAAAAAATATATATATATATATATATTATTTTAATATTTTTAATTAAAAAGCATCGTAGACGGGGCCACTTAATAATTAGATGAGGTTGTCAAGTTTTCTGCGTCCTCCTATGCGATTGGTAATCAAATTTAATTCAATTAATTACTGCTACTATTTTTTACCACCAGCAGTAACCATAACCAGCAGTAAGTAACTAAATTATAATTAACTGAGTTGAATTTTGAGAGATTGGCCAGATTGTCTATAATTAATCTCCTTCCTAATTAACTTCTTGAATTCAAACATTAGGATTATGGAATGATGTATCCTTTTAAACTTGTTTAAGAAAAAAACTTAGTCTCATTTGACTGACACGTGAACTACCTCAGAATGTCTGAAGTCATTTTATGGCAGCTCACGCAAACTACCTCAGAATCTGAAAAATTGCATGCGAGCACTAATACATCAGGTGACTGTGTTGTACAAGACAACAGTTTAGATTAGTTATAATTAAGTGAGGTTAGAGCATAGTTAAGGAAGTCGGCATTCACGCTAAATGGTTTTAAGACACGGGACAAGTTGATTTAAATAGATGTTTTTGTTTAAAAAAATCTTTAAAATAATATTATTTTAGGGGTTGTTTTTTTAAAGAAAAAATCCATGTTTAACAGCTACCTAAATCCAAGTTAGGGTCTAAATCAATAAATTATCTATCTAATTAATCCATTAAATATTTGATATCATGGTATGGTATACAATGCTTTTTAAAAGTAATTTATACTTAAAAAGTATTTAAAATAATTTTTTAATATATTTCTTTCATATTTGATATCACGCATCTAAATTATACCATAACACTAAAAAAAAAAAACATTCATTTAATAGTTTTAATTTCAAGCCACTTAGAACATATGATTTCAACTACAATGCCAAATAGCGGGGTCAGGGTACATAAAAGTGGGCTAAACTCACAAAATTGTCAAGTTTAAAATAGTTTTCTGAGAGCCCACTTTATCAATAATGAATTGGAAGCCGCCATATTTGCTAACCTGCTGTCAAGGAGAGAAAAATAAACTATGTTTACTGTTCTTCTTTATATATATATATATATATATATATATATAAACGAGAGGGATATTATTAATCGAAGAAATTTAGCCACCAAGATGGTGACTAATTAACAAGATGAAGTACAAGGCAAGTTTACTGTTCATATATAGACTTGGAAGCAGCCATGTTTACTGTAAACATAGTCTTTTTTTGACTGCAAACATGGCTGCTTCCAAGCCATTGTTAAGCAAGTGGGTTCTTTAAAAGCGATTTTAATCTGGACATTTTTATGACTTCAACTATATATATAATGGTAGATTCAACCAGATTTGGTAAACCACGTGTCATCTTTTATGTTCCTGAACATTTGAGAGTGTCTGTTCAATTTATATTGGAACCAAAACTTAGGGATATTTTTAATTTGTTGATTAAATTAACTAATCATATATTTATTCTATAAAACGTATTTATGATCATGCAGCGGTTTTGACAACTATGGTTATAGATCTGCCAGAACTATATATACAATGTGGATAGCCCAGTAAAGTTATTTATAAACCGATAAGGCATGGTTTAAGTTGAAGAAAAAGCTTGGATTGTGTTGAATAACCGGACTAATAAAAAAAACTCATGATTTTATATATGATTATTGGATAATGTTAAAATTCAGTTAGAAAGTTTTATAAATCTAGTTTTATCGAGCTAACTATTATAACTCGTTAATGTCTAGAAAGCCTCCAAATTAGACCAATATGATCTTATTCGGGCCAATCTCTTCATTCTTCCTCTTTATTTTCTTAATTTATTCCTGACGTACGGTTTTTAATTTCTAATTCAAGATCTTAGTTTCCTACCTTATAAAGAGTGGTTTTATACTTATTTAAGAAGTGATAAATATTTTAGAGAAACAAACTATATTAAAAAAAAAATTGAATAATAAAAAACTAAATTAGAGTTAGTGTAATTTAGACCATTTTTGATAGATTTTTGTCTTTTTTCGTGCTGGTTATCTTTCTTGAGTTAGTGTAATTTAGACCATTTTTTATAGATTTTTGTCTTTTTTCGTGTTGGTTATCTTTCTTGTCTAGGTTCAAGCTATGTCAAGAACTAAAAACTAAAATTATAAAAAGAATAATTCTTCTCCTTACTAATAAATCATAGTTTTTTTTTTAAATAATAATTTCATTGATATCAAACCAAATTGATATGAGATTGATTGTTATCTTCGTCACTTAAATAACAATAAAAATCGTAAGAAAGCATAAACTATATATGTTTAATCCTATATATTATTCTTTTCATCAAGTAGCTGTAAACAAAGTTTTTAGACTTTTTTTGTGTCCCAAAAGATTGATGGCCATAGGCTATCATGGGATACCTAGCATCACTGATGCAAAAAAATAATGACACTTGCATTATAATTCGTATACTTAGCAACATGGGAACACCATAAAAAAATGTGCAAGCCAAGTCATCAGAGTAAAGAGCCAGAAGACAACTTCCCATGAAGCCAAAGGAAAAATAATTCTTACACATTACTATTTTTCTTACAATAAACTCAGGAAATTATATTTTAACTTAGTATTGATCAAAATTAGAGTTAAACTAGTTTCCAGTTGTGGTCAAATCAATTTTTTTTAATATAAAAAAAAATATTTAGGTTATAAAAAAATATTTAATATTATTATTAAATCCAATCAAGCAGATCAATTTTGAAATCTCTCAACTCGACTTACCTAATCCAGCTTAAAATTAAACTATGTGGGAGTTATTAATTACTATGTGATCTAATTAACTTGACTAGTTTAAAAACAACCCGACTAATATGTAAATAAAGTTTGAGAATGAAATTGATAAAAAAAAAAAAAGAGATTGACATCTCATCAACTCGACTTATAATTCAATTAACTTGACCTGTTTAAAATCTAAATAACTATTAAAAGAACGTTTGAGAATTAAAAAGAAGAAGAGGGAAATGAAAAAAAGAAGAAAGAGAGGGCTGAATTGAAAAAGAAAAAAGAAAAAGAAGAGAAGCTTCCCTGTTATTATTTAGTATAGTATAGAAGGTAATTAATTACAACAATTATTCCAACCTTTTAATTTCAAATAATCCAATGAACGAATATATTGGATAATATATACGTTTACCAAATAGAATTTGAAAACAAAACAAATCCATGTGCATAACCTAATCACCGACAGGTTTAACATCCACATTGATTAGGAGATTATTGAAGAACCATGATATTAATTTATTAAGAATAAATAAAAAGAGCAAATCCATGTGCAATCTTGGTAGCTAAAACCTTGACTCTTCAAATCAAAATTGGCACAAACTTTTGGCCTGCCAAAGAGAAAGAATGCAGAAAACCAAATCCCAGTGGGATTGGGGACAGCAATAAACAAACACTAGCGTGCCTTGTAACAGGTTACATTATTGATATGGGAAAAATTCTTTGATGAGTCAATAATTTTCTTATAATGAAAATAATCGATAACTTGTTGAGATTGCCAAAGAAGATCATTGGTTTATCATATGCTAATAGCTGGCCTTCTCTCGGCGTTGACCACTAATTATTTTACGAGAGCACTTAATTAATTAGAACTAAAAAAATCGAAAAACACTGTCTTATTTTTATGTTTTTCCTAATTAGAAAAATTGGATGGAATATTATTCACAGAGATAAAAATAAATGGATCAAAATTCGACATGTTATTAAGCTTCTGTCTGGATAATTAATTGTATAATATATAGTTATGTCAGCCTATAATCCTATTGGTCTTTAAGGAATTCTTTTTAAAACGAGACTTCCTACCAATTACAGATTGATAATATTTTAAAATATAGCTCTGCTAGAATGATTCCTTGTGTTAGGAATCTCTCATGTGTAGGGATCGATCTGCTATATGATAAATGGCCATGAGAATTTGAGATGCTTTATAAAATTTTCTGATTGCTCGTGCCAAAATATATGAACAGTTAAATGACTTCAACATCCTTCTCCTTCCTCTTCTTATGAATTTTGTTTTTTAAAAAAATGTAGAAGACGAGTGAGATTAATATATAAAATGAATTAATGAGATTATTTTGCTGTTAAATTTATATATTGCCATATATGTAGATTATTGAGAGAGAAAATGAGGTTATTAACGCTCAGAATAGCTAAGAGATCTCTAGGGAAAAAAAAGGCCATTCGCTGATAATAAATGATAAAAAAAAAATATATATATATATATATATAAAAAAAATCCCAGTAATAGAAGCTAAAGCAGCTACGAAAAGCAAAAATAGAGTGGGAGATCCCATGTTGTCTCACATATCGACACAGGCGATGGAGATGCCTTGAGTGGCTCGGAAGAAACTGAGAGGCTGTAAGAGTTAATTTTCTGTATAATTATATTCCCATGGTGTAGTACCTAAATCAAAACATTTCAAAAGTCGATCTTTACCAAAGATGCTTTCCTCACCCACCACCAAGGTTCTAATCTGTTTTTTTTTTTTTTTGACAAAAACGTAGGTTGAAACTAAAAAACAAATGGGTGCTTAATGTATTATATATTTGTATACTTTGTTTGTCTTAATTATTTAAAATTATCTTAATCTATTCAATAATACACTGTATTTATAGAATTGTCTGTCTCCATTAAGAATCAATTAACAATAAATCATCATCTAATTATCGCTCTGTTTAATTATTGAATATGACATGAACAAACAGAACAGTTTCTATGTAATATGAAAATTGAATTCATACACCAAATTCATGATCGATCGATGTTACATGACCTACGTACATACTACTAACAAAAAACAATATTTCATGTAAGAAATTATATCACCTAGCTACTTTTTAAGCTGCTTACGACATCATTCATAAGGAATATTGTGGGTCAACTCTTCATTCTATGTGAAAAATGTTTATGCATGTGATGCCCAATTAACGAAGCAATTAAATGACAATTAAGTTAATTTGACCTCAATCAATTAATCCTTTTGATAATTATAATTAAAGTGTTGTTGGAAAAAAGATTTTAACAACATTGGAGCAATTTTTTTGAATGATTAAGATTAACACAAAATGACTATAAGAACATGCATAGACTAGAAGGATGAGATTAGAAAGAATAAGAGTGAAGGGACCAAATCAATACAAATATTGAGAGCAAAGAGACCAAATGCACCATCAAACCGTTATACAATCAAGTGTATACATATAGTGGGAATTAAGCCAGCAGGGAAAGGAAGAGGTCAAATGAATTCTAAAGATTAATACTACATTATATATATATATATATATATTGGAGATGCTAGCTGTTTCATGCATTAATATTTAAATCAAATCAAATAACTTTGATTAAGAGATTAAATCCATTAACTATATATAAGAAACCGTTGTCCGCTTCAAGCAGATCAACATGTTGATATTGCAATATTTCAAGCTGTAATTGGAAATTAAAAATAGGACTAATTAGGAAACGAGTGGTTGGTTTCTTTGTTTTAAAGAATACTCATCTCAAGATCTTTGTAGTTGTTAATCCATAATTAATGATTCTTGCTGTTGGGATCCATTTTAATTAATACTAAAGGAAATATTCATCTGCATGTGTATGATTTAAGTTTTTATTTTAAAATATCAATAAATTACTTAAAAACCCTTCTCTCTCTCACTCTCTCTCTCTCTCTCTCTCGCGCGCGCATTAATATGAAGAATGAAAATATTTTAATCCAGCACCAATCTCTTGACCTAGCTACAATTAGGGTAGATGAAAGAAGTCAAATATCAAAATATATACCAAGTCATTTTATAATTTGAGAATGGAGAAATACTAAATCGATCCTTGTTCATGGATCAGTATTTGTAAGCTAGCTAGCTTCACCATCTGGGTACGTTGTTGTAAAATCTTTGGTTTTAATGAGTAATTAATATCAAATTCTCAATCACAATACAAACAAATGAGGTGTGTAGTTGAATTACGAGAATTTCCATTAAGAGAGTTGTCTTGGTACACGTATAAATTAATATGCATGTAAAATCTTACCTATATAACGACATATACGTACCATTTTGTTATTATTTATTTATTTCAATCTAAAACAGCTACGTACGTCTTTTCATTTCTTAAGTCCCCGTTTAAATATTCCATGATTTGTGCAAACACTATAAAGTTTTTAAATTGAAATAAATAAATAAAACTTTCCCATCTTTTTCCGTCACCCCATTTCTTAACAATTAATTAATATGATTTGTCTGCTAATATGTCCTACGCAGCCAAACTGGCTTGCTGCCGTGTGTTTTTTCTTCGTACAGAACACTTGTTTGTGTCTTTTTGAAAATTAAAGAAAAATATATTTACCAAAAAAAAATATAAAGGCATTCTTTTCACAAACTACTTTGTATCAAAACCTCCAAGAATATCTACATTAATCATCAGAAACCATAAATAATTTATTTGTATCAATAAACATACAAAAGGTATATATTTTAATTAATTTTTCCAGTCGTACACTACGTATACACATTTATGTCCTCTAAGATTAATTAAGAATTAATTTAAGGACTAGAGTACTTTAATTACGTATAGCTTGCAACAACTATCATATTCTCTTTGGTGACACTTCTTAATTATATATTAATCCTTCTTCTAGACCAATGGCATGCTTCTCTTCCACAGAACATGCATGTACATACTTATATATCCTCTTAAGTGATACTGCTAATTAAGACTTGTCTTTCACAATTTCTTAAATCCAAATGATCAATATATATAACGATGATTAAAGTATAATCATAAGATGATAGTGGGACTAATGAATTATTAAAATTCTTGTATGAAAAGCCGTCTGCTCAATAGAGAGGTACAACGTGTTCGGATCTGATTTGATTAATTTTGGATTACTTAATATTTAACACTAAATCATACGTTGGTCGTCTTGATTAACCAATGACCCTTTAATTATATTAAAAAAAAAAACATTAATTTAGACACGAGGTGTGATGCAACGATTAGGAAATTAAAACCGTTAGGCAATTTGACATTTAAAATTGTAAGCCGTCACTGATTTGAAGTAAGCACAATGTTAAGTAAGCTGATGATGCAATAACCTCAGTTGTCTTTGATTGTTCGTCTTTATTCTCTGTGATAAAACGTTGTATATTAACTTTACAAGGATGGTTTAACGGTGTATAAATTTAATAACTTTTTCTGATATAAGTTGATTTGATAATATTTTTTTATTATGGAATAGAAATATTTGAAATTAGATATCAAATTTAATAACACACAACAACAATAATAATAATAAGAAAAAGAAGAAGAAGAAGAAGAAAACCCTACCTAGCCGCCTCGTCCTCCCCACCCTGTCTCTCGTGCTCACAATGACCTTCACTTTTCTCAGGTTTTCTAGACGGCTGCCGGTGAGAATATTCTTTTGTGGCAGCTCCTCTTGATTATTTATTGATCTTTTGTAGTAGGAGGAACTCCACGTTTTTTGGAGCACTACCAAGATCGATTTTAGCTCAAGATTAATAAGGTGAAAATCTGATGCCCTTAATTTCACCTATGCATGGGATGCTCAGCTCAAAGTGGTTGGTACGTATCCTTTTAAATGAGATCAGGAAGAGAGGTCTTGGTTCAAGTTCAGCTCTTATCCTTAAATTTTATATATCTATTGAGAGTTTTTTTCTTCTAGTTATTTATGACTTTTTTCTTCTAAATTTTATATCTATTTATGACTTTTTTTTTCTTCTAAAAACTGTTCATACTAAAATTAATGAATTGATGATCAAACAAGGTGAACCACGTACACACTCTAATGAAGTCAAGATCTATCTAGAATGTCAACTTCTGTGATATCATATATATATATATAAAGTTAAAGGCCAGCAATCATTATAGATGTTATTGTCGCACGTCAAAAAATCAGCGCGGCATCGGCTGGCGATTTTATCGTTGTTCGTTTTGATTGGTTCGTTGGAGTCGACACCTAGTAATTCATTGAGGGCTACTAGGAAACCTGATATACTGGTCTTGTCAGAGATTCACGAGTAAGGGACTGGTTGTGGTTAGGGCAGGTATTAGCACCCCTAACGCACCCTACCTGAGGTAAGCTGCTTCGTGGACTTGATGTGTTTTTTAAAAATAAAATTTTTAGCCCAATTCTAAGGCTTTGATAAATCAGTTATTAGTTCCCAAAATATGTAGATACATGTTCTATATTTTTATGGAAAATACAACATGATTTTTATCCCGTCCTTTAGATATTTGTGCATATAAATTAAAATATTAAATTCATTTTTTTTTATTCAATAACATACATACATAAAAAAAAAATACAAACACACACACATCTCTTTTTCTATTATTATTCTCTTTCTTTTCTTTTCTTTTCTTTTCTTTTCTTTTCTTTTCTTTTGTTACATCCAAATTCACAACATACAAATAAAAATTCAAACTAAACAAATATTACATTAATCAATTTGAAAATTACAAAATGACCCTCAAAAACATATAAGGCTTCTGGAACAGTGCACGGGAACAAAGCTGGAGAATTCTGGGCATCTTCTGTGACTATGAAAAGTGGCGGCGCGTCTTCCCACGCGCCGCCGCAAGAAACTCCAGAAACGGGGGGGGGTCTGGATCGACTTCTTCTTCTCAGTCTCCCTACGCCGGCGGTGACCTGCAAAGCAAACGAAAACACCACAGCGGTTGATTTTAATTTTTCTTTCCTTTGTTTTACGGATCTGCTTTAGTTTTCCTTCTTAGATCAGTCCTGTTTCTCTGCCTTCTTCCTTATCTGTTTGGTTCTCTTCTGCCGATGGAAGACCTGACGGCTACTGCCGTCCGTGGCTGTTGAAGCTGCGGTGGAGATGGGGGTGGCTGTCCGGTCAGTGGGGAGAGAAGAAATGGCATCTGCGGGCCGAAGAGGGAGGCCGTGGGTCCGTGTTTGCCGTTCTTTGGAGAAGGGCTACTGCCGACCGGTTGAAGGAGATGATGAAGAGTATGGCCCCGCGCTGCCGTGTGTGGGCCGTGCTTACGCCGATGACAGCGATGCTGGCTCCCCGATGAGGACGGCGCCGCTTTGTTGTCGTCTGTTCGGCTGGCTTCGTTATGGAGGAGAAAGCAGCTGTTGAGCAGCAAGGCTGAGAGAGGAGGGGGACGATGGAGAGGTGAGGACCAGCTGTGGCTTTCCTTTTTTTGTAAAGGCTGGGGCTGCCGGCTGGGAGAAGAAAATAAGGGGGAGGCGACTGGTTTGGGAGAAGAAGCTGGAAATAAGGGCTGTGTTTGTGTGGGTTGTCGGGTGGAAGGTCCGTTGGAAAAGGGGATGGGTTCCTTGGTTGATGAAGATGACCAGGGGAGTGGCCAAGCTGGGGCTGTTGTTTGGGCTGAGGGAGCCTTGCTCTTGGCTGGCGAGAATAAGGGAGAAAAATTGAAAATGGGGAGGGGGGGGGGCGGCGGCTCCGGATGAGGGAGAAGAAAGAGTTAAAGTTTTTTTAGGGTTTCCCTTTCTTTGCGTTGCCTCCCACCAATTGCAAAATCCCCCCCACCTTTATAAATTTTCTCCCCCCTTTTACAAAATCAGTATAGCATTGTATTTATAGGAAAAATTTTACTAGGTTTTCAAACTAGTCCCTCAACCTTTCCTTTCTCTCTTTTCCTCTTTTTTTTTGTAAATTTTGATTTTTCTTATTTTTTTTTGTATTTTTGAAAGCGAGCAATATCAACGTCAACTCAACAAGGAAAATCAATGATCATAAAATTTACGCGTTAAAAGTTGAATGCATTTCAAATACCTTTGAAAATTTAAATTCTTTTGAAATGACGTTGAAAATGCTAAAAACGATGCAAATATATCAAAAATGCATTTTTTGGGTTTTCATTGTTTTTTTGCTATTTTTGGTTTTTTTCTAAAAAATTATCAAAAGATGGGTCAAAAATTGGGTAGCAACAGTTATAATCACATTTTAAGCTCCTAAGCCTAAGAATGATTATAATTAAGCATCTTTCAGATTTGGCTGCATTGTGTGTTCTACTTAATTAAATCTTTAAGCAGCCATCGATGTTTTAATATTTTCTAAAATCTACCTATACATTTAATTAATATTTTAAAATAGAATATTACGATAATAAAACGTTTTGTTTTTTACAGCAACTATATATGACATATACATATATATATATGACATATACATATAATTGAATTGATCACTAGGATCGATCCCTTGAAACTTTCGAAAGCATGATGTTGGTAGAAAGAGATGAGCCAAACCTTCCCAATTATCAAGTTGCCATATTGTTGATGTTGATAGCAATTTATTTCACAATTATAAATTAGCATGGTAATTAACATGTTGTTATCAAGTTGGGGGAGGATCGAGATGTAGTAAATCCCTGCCCGAGCAATTTGAAATATTAAACTTTAATTACATTAGGGATCAGTTATAATCACTAGAAATTATTGTAATCATTGTGTCAAGTATTCTGTTTTGTGTGAGATTGATGATGCAAGTCCAAGTCTGCTTGTCTCTTATGGTCCCTATCCTGTTCGATTGCTTATTTAAGCAGGAAGATTAACATATTTGCATGTTGTAAATTTAAATACGAATATTAATTGATTTACATTGCTACTTGGTCTTTTTAACTATATATATTCGAATATTTTATTAAAGTCTAAATAAGAAAAAAGAACTCCAAATATTTATATAAAAATCCTAATACTAACCTAATTAAAAAGTCCAAAACTAAATAGAAAAAACTAATTAAAATCCAAAAATAAATAGAAAATTAACTAAAATAAGCAAAACAAAAACTTATGGGACTGGTTTTCGGAGATCCAATGATCCGATGAACGACTAAGTGGTTCATAAAAAGAAAACTGCATGTAAAATGTCGTTAAAAAATTTGAGTCTCATCCAAAAATTCAATCTTTTGTTATCATGATTTTTGTTCGCCTTGATATATGATTTGTCGAGGTTTCTTGCAAACTTTTTTTGGGCTTATCCATTTGGTACGTAAACATGTGAATTCTACTTTTTTTATATATATATATAAAGTAGAATTCACAATTATAATATTTAATTTGAATTCAATTGATAAATAAATTAAATTCATTATATTATCCTTGTTACTTTCATTTTATTCCTTCAAATATCTCTAAAAACAATTATATATGGGTAAATGAGTATTTTGAAAAATCTAATGTTAACATTAATTTCTTCTCCTTAATATAATAAATAAAAGAGGTTAGCATCTGATCTACTTTTGTATCATTTTTAGAGATTAAATTGAATCTAGGGTTCAATTCTTAATACTCAAAATGACTTCAAATATGAGATTTAATTAAAATATATAAATTTAATTTAAATTAGAGGATTCCAAAAATACTGTAAAGGAAAATGTTAAATTTGAAAAATAAATTGTTAACTAGATGAATATAGAGAGAGTTTATAACTAATTATGGTCAATGAATTGATGGAATAACTTAAGAAAATAACCCCACGCCTTTAATGACAATAATCAATTAATCAATCAGTAATTAAAGACTTGCAAACGATACATCATCAAATATTTATTTAATAGACCTTTTGATTTTTCATCGTCGATGGCTGGTATGCTCGATCTCTCATGCCGACAAAATTAACTAACCTGTTTCAGCCATTGCTTCTTTAGACCTTAGACTAAAAATATTTTATGCCCAAAAAGATATATATATATATATATATATATATATATATATATATAAATTAATAGCATTGACTAGGATCCCTGTCCCTGAAACATTAGGTTAGCATGCATGATGTTTCCTTGCAAGTGTCACTGTGGAGTTGAATTTTTAAAAAAGAAAAGAAAGAGGAGGGGGGAAAAAGGATAATCTTGAGCCAAACATTCACATTTTCCTGGCTGTTCAAGTTGGGATGGAAGATTTTGCTATAAATCTCTGAGGACTTAATTTGATAAATTCTATTCCTTTTCTTTTAGGCTCTGGGGTTGGATTTTTGGAACAAGATTGCGATTCCTGATAATATTTGTTTCAATACCTTTTTTTTTTGTGATTAATTGGTCGTGTTTTCAAGAATAATTCAATTAATATTGTTTTATTATAATGAGATTAATTACGATTATTTAAATCTTAGTAGTTATTTTTTTATTATTGTGGAAAATGAAATTTAAAATATTATATGAACTAATAATTATTTTTTATCATGCTTTGATTTTTATGCTTTATTGTTAATATACAATCATTATAAAAAATTTCTATTCTATTAATAAAAAAAAATTGCATTCTCAACTCACATTAATATCAATGAACGAAAAAGATTTAATTCTAAATCGTTTCTTTTGACAAACATTCTTAAATAAATAAATAAATAAAATTAATAGACTCCAATATACTGGTTAAAGGAAGGCCATGTTTTTTGTTTTATTTTATTTTATTTTATCTTGAGAATGAAGAAATAAGCTCATGTTGGTTTGTAGGCAGATACATGAAAAGAAAGAAGAAGAAGAAGAAGAAGAAAATCTTACTACAAGCATCTTGTGAAGCCAGCCACCACCACCACCAAGATTGAATTAGAAATGTGAAGCCAACCACCTAAGTCAATAATGGTAGCCATCCTTCACCTAAGTCAACAATGGTAGGAGAAGGTGAAGCCATCCTTTCCACCTTAGTCAATAAATGTAGGCACCTTGCCTTGCCCATTGCTTGGATGCTTGCCTATAAATAGGCAAGGTGCATCCAAGCTTATTTTGCACACCAAGAGAGAAACAAGAGAGATAGAGAAGAGTGAGAGAGGGAAAGTAATCCCACAAAATTGTGAGGTATTTGTGAGAGAGTAAGTGAGGTGTTTTCTCCTATTAATAGAGAGATTTCAGTTGTTCTCCTATTAGTAGAGAGAGGTTGTAATTCCCACATTACTTAGTAAAATCCTTCTATACTTTCCCGTGGACGTAGCCAAATTGGGTGAACCACGTAAATTCTTGTGTGTCTAATTTCTCATTTTATCCTATTCTTTGCCTTTTATCTTGTCGGGTTTGCGCCAGTATCCTAACAAAGTGGTATCAGAGCCTTCTGGTTGGTGTTGTTAATACACAAAAGTTATTCGTGTATACAGTTACTATTCACGTCTACGGAACTATTCACCTATACGGCACTATTCATCCATATTGTACTGTTCACATACGCTACTGTTGGCGTATATAGAAAGTCAGTGCGGTGATTAAATACAGTCTAGGAAGTTCTGTCTAAGGAGATTGGGTTTTAAGCGGGACCGTTTGTGACCCCTCCAATCTTTCCTGGGAACTTACTTAGTGAAGTATTATTCACACGATACTATTTCTATATACGTTACGATCTCAGAAACGGTGATAGCCGAATAGATCTCGGTGAATACAATGGCAGCAAAGTACGAGATTGAGAGGTTCAAGGGGAGCAATTTCTCACCGTGGAAAATGAGAATCAAGGCAATCTTAAGGAAAGACAATTGCTTGGCAGCAAGTGGGGATCGGCCCGCGGAGATCACTGATAATGAAAAATGGAATGAAATGGATGGCAATGCTATTGCTAACATACATTTAGCATTAGCCGATGAAGTGTTATCAAGTGTGGCGGAGAAGAAAACAAACTAAGGAGATATGGGAGACTCTAACAAAGCTATATGAGTCTAAGTCTTTGCACAATAAGATTTTCTTAAAGCGGAGACTTTATACCCTTCGAATGGCGTAAACCACGGCGGTGACCGACCACATCAACACAATAAGGACTCTATTTTCACAACTCACTACGTTGGGTCAACAAATAGAGGAAAGTGAACGTGCAGAGCTTCTACTTCAAAGTCTTCCGATTCGTATGATCGGCTCATTATCAACTTGACCAATAATATCCTCACGAGACTATTTAGTCTTTGATGATGTTGCGCCGCCATCTTGGAAGAAGAAAATAGGCGCAAAAATAAAGGAGACAGAAATAGTTCAAACCAAGCGAGAGGCATTGTTGGTGTCAAGAGGGAGATCAACGGAGCGTGGCTCCGGTGGGAGTCAAAGGCAAGGGAGGTCCAAATCAAGAAGCAAGAAGACCGTGAAATGCTACAACCGTGGCGTAAAAGGGCACTTCAAAAGGGATTGTTGGTTTAAAAAGGGTATAGAGAACACTGCAGTCATTAAAACCTCAAAGATGTGTTGCGAGCACCTCGAAAGATGGGGAGGTTTTATATAGTGAAGCGGCGTCAATCTCTACGATAGAGAAGAGCTTACGAGGTCCGGCTAATGGATTCGGGAGCAACATGGCATATGACTCCTAATCAAGATTGGTTCCATACATATGAACCCATCTCTCGGAGGCAAAGTGTTCATGGGTGATAATCATGCTTGTAGAGATTGCTTGGCATTGGCACCATCAAATTGAAGATGTATGATGGCTTAATTCGCACTATTTCGGGAGTGCGACATGTGAAAGACTTAAAGAAGAATCTTTTGTCCGTGGGACAATTTGATAGTCTTGGTCGTAAGATCCGAAGTGACAATGGAATAATGAAAATTGTCAAAGGAGCGCTGGTGGTTTTAAAGGCGAGAAAGACAGTTGCAAACATGTTTGTATTAATGGGAGAAACATATCATGGGACAGAAGCGTCAATCGCATCAGCCAGTCCTGCAGAAGAGAAGATGATGATGTGGCATCAAAAACTAGGCCACATGTCGAGAAAGGTTTGAAAGTTCTCTCGATCGAAGTTACTCCCTGGGCTTACAAAGGTTACTTTACCCTTTTGTGAGCATTGTGTTACAAGCAAACAGACAGTTGAAGTTTGGCACATCAACAACTAAGAGCAAATGCATCTTAGACACGATTCACTCGATGTTTGGCAAGCACCGGTTGTATCCTTGGGAGGAGCAAGATACTTTGTATCATTCATAGATGACTTCTCCAGGAGATGTTGGGTGTATCCAATTAGAAGGAAGGCGAGATGTGTTCGCAGTCTTTAAAACTTTCAAAGCGCGGGTGGAACTTGAATCGAAAAGAAGATCAAGTGTTTGAGGACCGACAATGGAGGAGAATATACCGGTGATGAATTTGATAACTTCTGTCAACATGAAGGTATCAAAAGGCGATTCACAACGGCATACACTCCACAACAAAATGGAGTGGCGAGCGGATGAACAGAACTCTATTAGAAAGAACAAGAGCAATGTTGAAGGCCGCAGGTCTAGGAAAGTCATTCAGGCGAAGCGGTCAATACCGCCTGTTATGTGATAAATCGATCTCCATCAACCGCAATTGAGTGAAGACACCGATGGAGATGTCGATCGGGAAGCCACCGATTATTCTCGATTGCATATATTTGGAAGTCATGTGTACGTAATGTACAATACTCAAGAAGTCAGCAAGCTGGATTCAAAATCCAGAAAATGTATATTCTTGGGATATGCTGATGGAGTGAAGGGGTATCGCTTGTGGGATCCCACTGCCCACAAGGTAGTCATCAGCAGAGATGTTATATTTGCGAGAGATAAAATGCAAATGGAAGAAAATAATAGCATTTTAAAGGAGACTACGAAAGTCCGGATGGAAAATACTCGAATCGTACTTCTTCCGAAGCCGCACCCGAGCATGAAGAACAAGAACAAATAGAGTCCGAAACTCCTGAAGTTCGACGGTCAACTCGTGAAAGAAGACCACCGGCTTGGCACTCGAATATGTTACCGAGAGCAACATTGCATACTTGTCTTCTAACGAGGATGGAGAGCCATCAACTTTCCATGAGGCTATCAAAAGCACAGATGTATCTATGTGGATGACAAAGAATGCAAGAGGAGATTGAAGCTTTGCACAAGAATAACACTTGGGATCTTGTTCCGCTACCACAAGGAAGAAAGGCCATTGGCAACAAATGGGTTTACAAGATAAAGCGTGATGGCAATGATCAAGTGGAGCGGTATCGTGCAAGATTGGTGGTGAAAGGATATGCTCGAAAAGAAGGGATAGACTTCAATGAGATATTTTCTCCTGGTGGTACGACTTACTACAATCGAGTAGTCTTAGCAATGTGTGCTATATTTGATCTTCACCTAGAGCGGTTAGATGTGAAAAACCGCATTTCTTCATGGAGAACTTGAAGAAGAAATTTATATGCTCCAACCGGAGGGTTTTTTCTGAAACAGTGCAAGGAGAACTTGGTTTGCGGGTTGAACAAATCTCTATACGGTCTCAAACTGGCGCCGAGGTGTTGGTATAAGAGATTTGATTCCTTCATAATTAGCCTTGGGTACAACAGACTCAGTTTAGACCATTGTACGTATTACAAGAGGTTTGAAGAAGATGATGTTTTCATCATTTTGTTGTTGTACGTGGATGACATGTTGGTAATAAGCCCCAACAAAGATCGAGTCCAAGAATTAAAGGCACAGTTGGCTAGGGAGTTTGATATGAAGGACTTGGGACCAGCAGAAACAAGATTCTAGGGATGCAAATTCACCGAGATAGAAGTAAGAGGAAGATTTGGCTTTCTCGGAAGAATTATTTGAAGAAGATCTTGCGTCGCTTCAACATGCAAGATTGTAAGCCAATTTCCACCCCACTTCCCGTTAACTTCAAATTATCCTCAAGTATGTCTCCTAGCAATGAAGCAGAGAGGATGGAGATGTCTCGAGTACCGTATGCATCGGCGGTGGGAAGTTTAATGTTTGCCATGATATGTACAAGACCGGACATTGCACAAGCAAGGTGGGAGCAAACTAGTCGATACATGGCAAATCCTGGTAGAGAGCATTGGAATACTATTAAGAGGATCTTGAGATACATCAAGGGTACCTCGATGCTACCTTATGTTATGGAGGATCGGAATTTACTTGTCAAGGGTTATGTTGATTCAGATTTTGTTTGGCGACCTTGAGAAAAGAAAATCCACTACAGGCTATGTGTTCATAATTGCGGGAGGAGCCGTGAGCTGGGTCTCTAAACTTGGATCATTGTAGCTTTATCCACAAAGGTTGCCGAGTACATGGCGGCTACACACAAGCTTGTAAAGAAGCAATATGGATGAAGAAACTTATGGAGGAGCTCGGGCACAAACAAAAGAACATTCTTTTGTATTGTGATAGTCGAGTGCTTTGCATATTGCAAGGAATCCCGCGTTTCATTCAAGAACAAAACACATAGATGTTCGGTATCACTTTGTTCACGAAGTGGTGGAAGATGGAAGTGTAGATTTTCAAAAGGTTCACACAAAGGAAAACCCAGCAGATGCTTTGACTAAACCAAATCAACACCGATAAGTATATATGGTGTAAATCCTCTTATGGCCTAGTAGAAACGTAAGCGGCATGCGAGATGGCAAGTATAAGGATAGAAGAATCACAAAAGATCATGTGTGAAGACTTGATTAACTCATCAAAGTCTTCAAGTGGGAGAATGTGAAGCCAGCCACCACCAGCCACCAAGATTGAATTAGAAATGTGAAGCCAACCACCTAAGTCAATAATGGTAGCCATCCTTCACCTAAGTCAACAATGGTAGGAGAAGGCGAAGCCATCCTTTCCACCTTAGTCAATAAATGTAGGCACCTTGCCTTGCCCATTGCTTGGATGCTTGCCTATAAATAGGCGGTGCATCCAAGCTTATTTTGCACACCAAGAGAGAAACAAGAGAGATAGAGAAGAGTGAGAGAGGGAAAGTAATCCCACAAAATTGTGAGGTATTTGTGAGAGAGTAAGTGAGGTGTTTTCTCCTATTAATAGAGAGATTTCAGTTGTTCTCCTATTAGTAGAGAGAGGTTGTAATTCCCACATTACTTAGTAAAATCCTTCTATACTTGCCCATGGACGTAGCCAAATTGGGTGAACCACGTAAATTCTTGTGTGTCTAATTTCTCATTTTATCCTATTCTTTGCCTTTTATCTTGTCGGGTTTGCATGCCAGTATCCTAACACATCTTTGATCCAAAATAAATCTTAAATTACAAGTCAGGAAAGTTGATAAAAAAAATTTTAAAACAAAATTGTTTTAATAAAAAATAAATTCTTAAAAAACAATACCATATCATCGTGTCGACCGGGTTTTTTTTCTTTTTTTTTTTTCAGCACGAGCCTGGTTTTAAAACAAGTGTGTTGGGAGAAAGGATAAACCTTACCACCCTTGACATGAAAGTTCAGTAAAATAATTGGAAGATAAGTAATAACTCACAAGTAATAAAATCACAGACACCACGATCAAAGCTCCCGCCTCCTTAAGAATTCAAAAATCTATAACTTACAGCATTTATGCCTTGTAACTTAGAACTAAAAATCTCAAAAACATTGCCAAAATGCACATTCCAACATCTGAAACAAATCCATGCCTTGATAATCACTTGTTCTCTCTCCAAAAACATCAAAATATTCTCCAAATTTCTTCGTCGAACCACCGAGTTCGGCAGAATGGATTATTCCAATCTAATATTCTCTCAAATGGGTCATGATTCCAGTGCAGAAATCATGATTTGGAATGCCATGATCAGAGGGTATGCGTTCAATGGTCCTTTTCAGGAATGTATACGGATGTTCGACGAAATGCCTCAGAGAGGACTAAAGCCGCACAACTTCACGTATCCTTATGTGATCAACTCTTGTTGTGAATTGGAGTGGTATGGAAGGGGAAAGAGGGTGCATTGCGAGATTGTAAAGTCTGGATTTGAGTCGAGCTACGCGGTTGCCAATTCTCTATTTAACATGTATTTGAAAATGCCGGCGTCTTTTGACGTGGGTTTGGCTAGTAATTGCAAGTTAGATTATGCTCGTAAGATTTTTGATGATATGTGTGTAAGACCGGTAGAATTATGGAATCAAATGATAGGTAAGTACGTAAACATTGGTGATGTCAAGTCAGCAAGAGAGTTGTTTGATATTATGCCTGAAAGAGATATTGTTTCTTGGAATTCTATGATTTTAGGTTATGCCAAAGCTGGAAAAGTCGCAAATGCGAGAGGTTTGTTTGAAAAAATGCCAGAGAAGAATGTTATTTCGTGGACTTCGATGATTGGAGCATATGCTGATACAGACGATCTTGAAACAGCTAGAAGCTTTTTTGAGACAATGCCACAGAGGAATGTGGTTTCGTGGAATTCAATGATTTCAAGTTATGCTAAACACGGGAAATTCGTAGAAAGTTTGAATCTTTTTGTCCAAATGCAATCAGAAGGAGTGACCCCAGATGGCTATACTTTTGTTTCTGTTCTGTCAGCGTGTTCTAATTTAGGTGATTTGGAGTTTGGGAAATATATACACTATCTAATTGGAGATTTGTCTCAATCGGAAGTCATGGTAGGGACTGCTCTTACAGAAATGTATGCTCAATGTGGAGATGTAGATAAAGCTTTTGCAGTTTTTATCAAGATAGGAAAGAGGGATGTTTTTAGCTGGAATGTCATTATCAAGGCATTAGCTCTACATGGAAGATCAGAGGAGGCTATCAAAATCTTCTTACTGATGCGAAAGACCGGATTGAAGCCAAACGATTTCACGTTTACTAGCGCTTTGCTTGCTTGTAGCCATGGAGGTTTGGTGGAAGAAGGCCACATAATCTTTAATAGCATGGAGAAAGATCACAAGATAATTCCAAAGATTACACATTACGGTTGCTTAATTGACATGCTTTGCCGGAATGGCCAGCTTGAGGAAGCAATGCTTCTAGTGGAAGATATGCCCTTTAAACCTGACGTTGCTATATGGGGAGCCTTGCTTGGGGGTTGTAGAGTTACAGGTGACTTGAAGTTAGCAGAAAAGGTAGTAGAGAAAGCTACTGAGATGGAAACAAATGAATCGGGAGTCTATGTGCTGTTGTCAAATATCCATGCCTCCGCAGGTCAGTGGATAGAGGCTGCAGATGCAAGAAAAAAGATGGATGAGAAGAAAATATCGAAGACGGCAGGTAGCAGTGTTGTTTAGGATATAGGATGTATCCATGTATATTGAGAAATCACAAACAAAATATACAGGTGTCTTAGAACACAAACTTTAAAAAATACTACCTTTTTCCCATTCTAATAAAATATTTTCATTGACAGCATTTTGGAACCAAGCAACCCCGTAACATTTCAAATCACATGCAAGATTTGCAATACAAAGTTTTCTACGGAAGAAAATTAAGATCTCCCGTTCTTCCTTGATCCAATAAAAACCCCCGGCTTACAAGTTACAGTTACAATCATGTATGAGAAAATCACAAATATTAGACCAAAATGCACTTTTCAAATACAAAATGGGGCTTATCCTTTTCCATCTTACTACCCCATAAAATGGCTGCATAATCAATTCTGCTGGGAAAATTCTTAAGCTAATAGAACCCTGAGATTCTTAAGCTAATACTCTGGAAATGGATTGTGACCGTTTAAATTGTAAATCACAAGACAGAGACCTAAACCATGAAAATAACAGGTCTGATAAAAGTCTCACACCAAAGGTTAACAGAAACACATCCACAACTTTTGGACATCCAGTCTAACCAAATTAAAAGTCTGTTCTAAAGTAATGTTGAGATTCATGTTATGTTGCCAATAGCCTCCACTAATTGCGGACTATCATAAAGGTGTATCCTGTGAGCAAATTTCAAGTAGTAGTAATCATGTTGAACTGGAATCTTGAAAGCTGTTGAGGAATGGTCGATATGACTGGCCCATATCTCTGCACCAAGTAAGTAACACATTGTAAGAAGAAATACCAGAAAATCATTGGTCTAAAAAGAATAGTAGAATCAGGAATGGTTTTTCAGAAACCTGACTAGGGAAATGCGAGGAGGAAATCAGTTTTGCCAATCTTATAAGCAGCAGATTATAGGGGTTTACAGTAGGGAAGGTTGGTGGACAAAAAGACAAGCAAGAAATAAAAATCAGACAGTTTGCCCTTGGTGGATCTTCATGATGCATCCACCAAACTAGCAGTTACTCTATATATACATACAACTCATTGAAGCTAATGCCTCAGTTTTCCCAATCAGTTGAACCACTACCTCTTCATTCAGGAATAGTTAGTTTTTATGCATAACCAAGTTAAAGCTAAGAAAATATAGCATCCAAAACCATAAAAACATCTCAGGCAATTGCAAAATCAGATCAAACTCCAAATGTAATCGATCAACAGAAAACTACATGTGATCATACCTGCACATTATCATAGAGCTCAAACAATGGCACAGCGAGCAATTTCAGATTTTTCAGCACAGCGAGCAATTTCAGATTTTTCGGCACTGCAAAGTACTCTCTTTCAGATAAGTGAAAGAGGTAAAGTTTCTTGCATTCCTGCATTACAAAGATTGGAGAAAGAAATGGATAAGCATAGCCTCCCAGCTATATGAAGGAAAAAGAAAAGGAAAGATCCACATAAGCAAAGAACACGAGTCACCTTGGGCTTTGTTATGTGTGGAGGGCAATATGGATACATAATGGTTTCAAAGTCTGGCCTCCACCATAGCCACACATTCACCAATCTGCAAGCAAATGACATGTGGCCAAAATACGGACCAGAAAAGTCCTACATTCCAATGAACTCAAGAAGAAGGAAGAAGACGCCCTCTGAGGCACCAACAACTTCTTCCAAAATATCAAGTTCCAACAAAAGTTCTAACCTCATGAAATTCAGGGAACAAAATGCAACTTATCACAAAAACATGCATAAAGCAGACCTCAATTGCTAATAAACCTAAAAAGGATTTATGGTATTAACATGTGCTGTCACGAGATTGAAAATTTAGATACAGGAGAATCTGATGCTTTGTACATGGCCTTCATCTTTTCCACTCTATTCCAATCATTTTCACCTTTTTTCTTTTTTCTTTTTCTTTTTTGATAGAATCCAATAATATTCTCCTGAAAACACCTATAAATATCTGTTTCTTAAAATTGTCTTCATGAGTTCACACTACGTGAAGATAGCCAAAAAAGAGGTTACCTGCCAGTCTGGCACAAGAGCAGGTGAGTTAGCCCCAAGTTTGCTTGTCAGCTTTCTTTTCAAACCCTCATTTTCTGTTAGATAAGCATGGGAAAAATAAGAAACAGAAAATCTCCCAAACAGTGATATAGAAAGAGCTGATTCCACTACAAACATAACGAAGAAAGATATATAATGAAATTGAAAGATAATACATAGAGAAGAGGAAAAATATACCATTCTCTCCAGGCTTCAAACGCCCACCAGGAAGTTTGCAGAAAGTGTTTCCAATTTGCAGAAGAAGTATGTGAGGATGATTGTGTTCCTGTACCTGTAAAATAACATATTGCACCAAGAGACAGATCATAAGAATGAGAAAAGAGATGTATGGAGCTATCATGAACAAGACCATGGCCGGTTAAGTCCAATAAGTACAAGATCACAGACCAGACATGGAGGAGTTACATGGAAGATATGAAAAAATAAGTTGCTACAGCATACAGAACAGCTATAGAAGACATGACTGAACACATGTTCTACGTAGATGAAATTCTTAAGGATATTGGATAGAAAACATTTTTCAAAATATAAAACTTTCTCGAATTGAATTAGGAATCAACATCATCCACTGAAAATGAAGAGATTGAGCTATCCTAGAGGCAAATTATACTATCATGATTTAATCCACATGGTATGAAACAGACGTTTATCTATACAAACTGTTCCCAAGATTACCTTATTTTTCCATAAGGCATTCAAATTGTCAAGAACATGAGCATAATGTTCAGCAATCACATAGAGAGTGATCATTAAGAATAAATCATCATTCAAGTTCATCCTTGCATAACCAAAACCAAATATTAAAGAATACCACCTCTAAGACAGCCAACCATATAATTCAAGATCTGTATCAATGTACATCCCATGATCAATGTAAAACATGAACGCCAAATACATACAACCCACAAGTTCTTTTTAGCTTAGAAAGAAATACTAAGCACTCCTATACTAAATTGCCAACCAGTGTCAATGTTAAATTTATTATCTCATAATCACAATCAACTTCATTTCGCAATAATTCAACAATTAAACACACATTTCAAGCACAAAAAGATAGTTAGAACAAAAGGTAAAACAAAAGCATTACCAGCAAAATAGCTTCCACACTTGTCCTCATCCCCTCTTTCATATAACTTTCATTAAAAACCCACACAAGATCAACATAAAAGAACCAGTCTTTCCATCTAGAGTTTCACTAAAGAATCTAGGGTTAACTAGAGTTTTTTTGTTCATTCCCAGAAATTGAACCACCAAAACTCAAAGAGAAACAAAAAGAACAAAAGGGGTAGTGTATTTTTACTTTACTTTCATGCGAGCAAGTCGATCAGCAACAGAAGTGTCTTTCTCCATCTTGGGCTCTTTAGTACCAAATGTGTAGCTTGATAAAGGGTATGTATTCACCACAGCTGACCCTGCCCCTACCATCTCTCTCTTTCCCTCTGCTTATAACCCAATTTCTTCTTCCTTTTTACTGATAAAAGCTTTTGGCTTTGGTGTTTCTCTGTGAGTTGAAGCTGTGTTTTCTAGTGTTTCCCTTTCTAAACATCTTTTTCAGCTAGAAATGAAGAGCGAGGAAGGGGAGGGGGATTAGAGAGGAACATTGATATTTAATTTGGTGTTAATTTTGGGTTAATTAGTATTATGGTTTGCTAATTACTGCTTAGGTGGTATTGGGTTGGGTCCATGAATTGTTGCTCCAAATGCTTAGCCCAGCCCAGTACTACTTTGAGAGGTTTTTTACTAGGCCCATTGTTAATGGATGGAAAATCAAAAAAATAAAAAGTAAAAAGAAAACAAAATACATGTCTCCAAATATTTGTCCGAGTAGCATTTTTATATGAGAAACTAGAGTCAGAAAAAAAGAAAAAGATACAAATTTTTGCTAAAATATAATATTTCTTCATCTAAAAAATTAATTTTCCAAATTTACATCAATTTTTAAGAACATTCTTTAGAGATTCTCCATAGTTTTTTAATACAAGTTTTTTTTACTCTTTTATTTTTAATTTAAGAATTACACAAATAATATAATTTTTTTCTTTTATATAGAGGTTATTTAGCCATGTAAGAAATTCAAACTATATATATATTTGGTTCCTAGTTGAAAGAGAAGATAAAGAGGATTTTCTAGGTTTCGGTGGTAGAGAAAGAAACATGTCATTGGCATCGATTTAGACCATCAAAATAGAAGATATTTATGTCAAATTATTCCATTTGATGAGGGGAGTTCATATTAGGTATTTTTGTACCTTAAAAGTACGTGAAAAAACATATATGAGCTCAGGTTTATTTTTGGTTTCGGGTTTTAGGCGGTTTTTTGGGTTTTTTAGATAATGGATAGATTTGTCATAGTTTCTAAGGTGTTTTATAGATGTTTTGGGTCAAAAACGAGTTAAAAAAATTAGGTTTTTGAGTCTCAAGAACATAGACCCTAATTTTCTGGTCACTACGTATAATAGTCGGAATCCGGAAAAAACAGGCGACACATTGACAGTTTCTTATTTTTAAAAAGAAATGGATGATATGTCGTTCACCCCAAGCGCAGATTAAAAAAAAGGGCTTGGTCACATGGGACCTGGTGAAATGGGCCAGGCCCAGCAGTACCTGAACCTTTTTTCCTCTATTTTTTATTTTAATTAATTCTTTTTTTAAAAAAAAACTTAATATATATTTAGGTTAAAAGAACATAGACCCTAATTTTTTGGCCATCATAGTAACAGAAATCTGGAAAAAACAAGCAACATGACGTCTGTTTTTTTTTTTTTTTAAGAAGCAAATGACATGGTGCAGATTAAAAAACAAGGGGGCAACATGTGGGTCCTGGTGAAATGAGCCAGGTGAGCTGGTCTGACTTGTCAAGCCCAGCAGCGCTTGACCCTTTTTTTCCTTAATTTTTTTTATTTTAATTGATGTTTTGTTTTTAAAAAATAAACTTAATTATATTTACATTAATATATATTTTCTCTTTTATTTTGTTTAGAGAGTCTTAATAATGATTTTTTGGCTATGTGTTTAATTGTTAGAGAAGTTTTTTTGATTTATCTATGGTTTTTTTTTTATCTCTTGTATGGATAAACTATATTTTTAAAAATAATAAATATTTATTTTCAAATGATGTTTTTAATATACGTAACTGTCCATGTTATTTCTTTTTTCTTTTTATTTTATCAAATCAATTTAATATATGTTTGTCTATTTCTATTATCGTTTGATTAATTAGCAAACATGATAAGGTAAATGTTATATTTTTCAAGATTAAATATCTTAATTTATATATGTCTATCTATATATTTTTCAAGTTTTGTTTGTAAGTATCATTACAATTTTATTTATTTATTAGCGTATATATATAAGTTTTAGTTTATTTAATTATATGTTTGTATAAATTTTTTGATTTGTTATATATGTTTGCAGGATATTATTCATATTTCTACCTGTCTTTTATTGCTTGAAATGTACTTTTTTTTCACCTTGGATTAAAAACATGGGACAGTACTGATCACCAATGAGAAGAAGTGTGTCTGTCCTTGTCGACACAAGTATCTCTAATGGCAGGACATTATCCATGCACGTCTAACCACAATTCAAGAGAGAACATTTCTAATTTGAATGCTTATCTTCTTCCTTCCTTCTCAAAAACTCCTATCTCGAGGCACCATGTATCATCGCATGACTCAGTACAAATTAAACTCGATTGATGATGTATCATAGGATCATCGGCAAAACATTGATCAAAACTCGACAGAAATACTGTTTTAATTCTATGAAAGTTAATTCTCTAACCAAATGTCTAATGATCAGTAGACAATGATCAGTACCAGAAGAACTCTTCTTGTCGACGTACGTCTAGCTAGCTATGACTTCCTTCTGCCTTGAAAAACTTGCAAGTCCCCATCTGATCCTCCTGCCACGAGCGTGCACTGGTCTTCCTCCACTTGCCTCCAGCATACACTGCTAACGAACCCGCCGCCACACCCATCCCTACCCACTGGGTTAGACTCGTGAACCCATATTGGCTCGCCCCATCTTCTGTCATACACAAAAACCTTATTGTTTTCTGACCCACACCCTAATAAGCCTCCATTCCTCCACACTGACAATCCGATGAAGCTCCGGCTGTTGACGTGCCCCTTGTATGACCGGATTACGTTTGAATTATCCGAATCCCATAGCTTCAAGCATCCATCAATGCTAGCAGACACCAATGTAACATTATCGAGAAATTTAATGTACGTCACGGTCTTCCTATGCCCATCAAGAACAAATACCGGGTCACCCGTCATTCGAATGTCGTACCCGTATACCCTTCTGTCAGCGCATCCGACGGCTACTATTGGTCCACCAAATGGATTGAACTCCACGCAACACACGGCACTGCGACCCACACCAGGCTGAACAGTAGCCACGCCCTCCCCACTCTCGCAACGTGTGTCCCACATTTGCATGGTTCCATCATCCGACCCGGATGCACCCAAAACCGGATCCCAATGTGAGTAGTCCACACTCCAAACCCTTCGCCCGCCATGTTCATCTCGTTCGAAGATTGGTATTCTCCTCTCAAGACTATATTCCATCACCACCCCGTCGTAGTCTCCGGACCCTAGAACCCGCCCGTCCGACCTGGGTTTCCATCGGATGCTACTAAGCTTAGCTGGGGTACAAATATAATAGTCACAAGCCCTAGCATGGTCTAAGCAAGTAATTTCGTGCGCATTTTGGCTAGTATTTTCATGTGCAAACAAAGACTTGAAGTTGTAAATTCTTATCTTTCTTGCTATTCCACCTGTGGCAATGATGCTGTTCGTCTGGTCGAATTCGATCACCCCTAGAGCATCCGATATGGCTGGAGTACTACTGATATTGTTGTTTCCTGATGAAACAATTGTTGTGAGACTGAAATCCCATTCACACCTAGCTTTTTCTTCTTGTTGTTCTTGTTCTTCCTCTATGGCTTCTTTTTCTTGGTTTTGAGATTCTTGTGTGTGGTGGTGACTATGCCGATGGAATTTAGTGGAGAGGTTTTTCATTTCCCATGCAAGATACACAGCTAGTTGATGTATATTTGGAGCTTTTGTCTTTGGCTAATTTGGACCAATGAAAGGCTACCTCCATGGATAAATAGTGGCCCTTGATATCTTCCCTTCATTATTTCTCCTTCTGTCACATCTTCTCGTATAATACGATCACTGTTACCAAGAACCACAGCAATGTCATGTAGGGAACTACGTGTCTTGTTTAGGATTACACGTACATTGCATTTCTTCAGAGGAAAGGGTTTCGACAATGGTTTATGGTTGAGACGATTTTAATGGACTTTAATTACACCATTAAGATCCCATTAAAAGCTTGTATAATTAATCGATCCATATCTATCACCTTTCTCCACAAGTAAAATCAAAATTAGATATTAACTTCAATATTTAAGAAAATACTTAATTTTAATACTTACGCCAAATTAAGTTGATTAAAAATCTATTCGAACTCCTAAAATAAAAGAAAAATAAGTCAAATAGAACATTAAATAATACATCGATATATCATCATGATGGTTGGTTATTAACACAATTAGATAATTGTATAAAAAAAACCTAGAGAAGTACAATTCTGTATATTTAAATGATGTATTTTTCCATTCATGTAAGGAGGCGCAATGTGAATCTTCAATGTGTGCTTGGTTTCATGACAGCACAGGATGGCTTGCGCCTCTCGTTATGGTAAAAACAAGAAAATCATTCCTTCAAAGCTTCCAACAATACTGTCCAAGGTGCAGAGCTCAAACAATAAATAAAGTATTCTCATCTTGATAATTAGCTTCACGTAAGAGCACAGCATCAAAAACTAGCACGCATGCCTTGAAATTAAGGAGGCGAGATTAATATTTAAGACTGAATTAATTTATTAATTAATCTGCAATTTTGCTAAAGCGAGAACAGTTAATTTCCTTGTAATTAAAGATTCTGATTAATGGGATGGATTTGTGTCATCGATCGTTGCTCGTATTCCTACCATAACTTCATCGATCTTCACGAGATGGGTGGTTTAATTTATACATTTTTTCTTTAAGAGAATCGAAAAATAAAGCTTTCAAAGTCTTACAATATTATTCCATGGGGACCCTTTGTAAGATCATTCAATATTTGTTCAAGTGGTTGTGGGGGAAATTAAGAGAATCGCTGGTCGCTTATGCACCTCAATTTTATGAAACAATGCATGTGTGGATGCAGGCTGTCTCATGTCCCTTCACCTACGTGGTCTCAGCCAAACCTTTTGTGTCTCTCAACTTTTCCCAACTTATATATGAACGAAAACTTATTGTCAACTTCCTAGTAATTAATGTGGTTTATTGATTATTCTAGATTTGAAAAGGGTTTGATGCATATTTGACAATACGGTGATGATATTTTTGTACTTTAAATAAAAACCATTCATTTTTTTTAAAAAAATTAATAATTTAATGTGTTACCTAATTAATATATATATATCTAAAATAATTAAATATAATAAAATAATTTTCATAATAAATATAAATCCACTAGAATAATTAAATATATATTAACATAAAATTAAAATTAAAATCTTGTATATATGAACACCATTGAAATTTCAAACGGTTAAATCAATAAAAATTATTAATTATAATTTTAAATCAAGATTCTAATATTTTCACCACTATGTACGTAGTGATTTCTAGCCTGGAACTCTTAATAAAAAATTATTTAGACGTGGTGTGTGCCCAGTGCATAGCCGCCCAGCTGGTGGTTGCCGTGCTGCCTGCACCAAGGATACTGAACATGGCCAATACCCAAGTTAGAAACTAAAACAATATATTTTAAATGATATTTTAATTTTTTTTATAATTATATATGCCATAAAAACTACATAAAGAACTATAGCTTTAAATGAATCTCACGATACCATTCAACTTTTATCAGCTGAAGCCATTAAAAAACACTTACAAAATAAATATATCAATTAAAATTAAATCTTTTTTTTATATATCTCAAACCATCTTACAAATCACTGAATTTCCTTCTAGGTAGACACTTAATCTCTTCTTTACCAAGTCAACCATCAGCATAGATCTAGAAGGCGTCAACATTAACCCCAATATACCACAACCTCACGAATATAATATCAGAGATATTGATAGAGTAATAACAGTCTTACCAAGAGACTTTCATTATCTACCAGAAACCCTAACAAAAACCAGGCAATTCTATGAGTTTATTTTAGTAGACACTGCAGATTCAATTGAAGCAACTCATATATATCCCAGACAGAAATGACCAGAACAAGATAGACTATTCAGAAGGCAGAATTCTAAAGGTTCTCACTCTATCTGAGTGGAATCAAAACCTTTTCACAGAAAAACACTTTTCTCAAAACTTTTTCCCACATACATTCTCATACCAAGATTACAAACAAGCTGGTATAATGCTCTGTTCCTTGAGATTTCATCCCATTGATGGTTTTTCTTCTTTGACAAAAATTGTCCGAAACATTTTCCACACTGGTTTTTACATTGGTGGCAATTACATTTTGGTTTAGATGGGAAAACTTTTTCAACATCAGCAAAACAAGGCTTTGATCTATTCATGTCAAAAACTCAAAACCTCCCTTATGAACCTTCTTTAATGTTTGCGCACTCTTTTAAAATTGCATGGATATTAGCCTGGGATTACTTCGTCACTCAACCTGGACGACCATATCATCCTTAACAACTATGTAGAAAGAATTAAGATCAAATGGTGGGACAGGTTCAACATCACCCTGTGTTGTCCTCAAACAGTTCAAGAATGGCTCTCTAAGAAGAACAGTAATATTTTTAGCGCAAAAAACTCAACTATTATCACAATTGGCATCATGTTCGTCTCCTACAGTAATGGCTCAAATAGTCAATAAACTCACATCCTTACATGGGATCGATAAATCCGGATTATGATGAAACAGCAAGCTTCACACCACAAAATGAAGATGACTGCTACGGAATTGAATACTCTCGATCCATGCCAGCATTCTTGAAGAAGGAGATAACATCATTACAGATGACAAAAACTTATCCTTCCAGCTGTCAATATTATCTTCAAAGCAAATAGCCGACAATACTTGGTGGGAATCTCTTCTCGAAAAAGAATCAAAGTGACAGACAACAACCCCAGCGCATTATGTATTTAAAGCAGATGATAGATGAAATATTGAATTTCTAAAATGCCTTTATTGGAAGATAACGAGATTAAATGTTGTGATAAAGGAAATTAAAACTTTCAAAATCTTGGTAGGTAATCATCAAAGGAGAAGTCTTGGCTATTAATTTTGTAAGAAAGAAAATATTTGCTCATAAACTATTTTTCGATTTGAGAACTAGCTATTCCTCAGGCTTGAAAGCCTTTTGAATCCACGAACTAAAGATGGTCTGAAGTCCATGGATTGATGCTTGTCATGAGGAGTCACATTCTGCTATGTCTTTTTTTCTTCTTTTTTCCAGTCACCGCAGAATGCCATGAAAATGGATTTACATGCAATGCCTGTTGTGGTATATTTCCAGACAACTTTTTATTCAGATGTCAGTGTTGCAATCTCAAATTAGATAGTTTTTGTGCCCTTTATGAACCGACCAGGGAAGAACTTCATCATTTCAGTCACTTCCATCCACTGGAAACAGTTTTATTAGATAAAAAAGTTTTTACATATATTTGTGCTGCTTGCCAGACTAATTGCATAGGTCCAACATATACGTGCAAACGTTGCAATCGGAGTTCCCACAAGAGGTTCAACACCCTAGTCACCCATGCCTCCTAACCCTCAGCACTCAAATTTTTTATATGTGTTCCAGAAATTACTTTTTCCTGTATTTAGTTCTTGGTGATTGTGATAGCATTGATTAAAGTTTCCATATCAATTTGGTCACCTTTCACCAATTATGAAATGACAGATATTTCAAAAGAAATGGAGGAATTAACAAGCAGATTTGAGGCACTAAAAGGGAAATTCGAGGGGCTAAAGGGGAAATGTGAGCGTATAACATCAGCAGAATCTTCAAAATCCAGATCGAGAGAGGAGGGCTTGGAAAAAGCTTTGGACCTGAAGTGGTGGCCAGCGGGTGCTGATCTACCTTAATCTTCTATATGTTCATCACAATTCACAAGCTCCTCTCCGTTCAAGGAGTTCCGTTTTATCTTAGCTCTAGAGAGGGTCTACTCATGCTAGATTAGAATAATAACTTAAAAAAACTATAATTTTTAATCTAATTATTAGATCGAATTCAAATTTTTACATAAGTTTTTGGAGGATTTTTTCCCTGTAGATGCAACTATGTCGCTTTGCATACCGTCGGATTTTTAGATATTAAAAATCTCACTGAGACCCCCTTGATTTCAGCAATTTTTATGATTTTCTTTATTATTTTGGATTTTATGCTTCTTTCCTTTATAATTTTAGATTTTTGTTTTTGTTTTCTACTTGAGATAGAATTTTTGGTTTATTTAAAATTTTGTAAATCTTCTAACGACACAAACTTTATTATTATTATTTTAGAGGAATAAACTTGTGAATTTGAGGTTAATATCCGGAACTCCAATTGCTCATAAAAAAAAAATGTGTTCTTTTTTATTATTGTTGTCTTTGGCTTCCGTGGCATCAGAATAACATGGAGGTTGAGTAATTTTAATGTAGACATTCTGTAAAATTGCCATCCGCAGAAAATTGCCTCTTGCGAATCTTGTTCTCTCTTTTTGGCTGTCAATATTGCATCGCATTGGTTCAGCCAACCGGAAAGCATGACTTTTGTGCAAGTGAAGCTAGCCACCCACGTCTTTGTTCCTTGCCACCAAGGATTCTTTTGTTGATTGAAATTAGTTAGTACAATTTCAATGATGAAAAAGATTATGTCTGTACAAGTATTATCAGCGTGTTTAGCAGGAAAGCTAGAAAATTAACAGAGCGGATAGAGCAAAAAGCATGAACAGGAGTTGAGGAAAGGGCAGAGAATAACCTTATTATCTTGACAATGTTTTTTTGGCAAGAAGTAGTAAAGAAAGCTAAAGCTAAATTCTTAGGTAGTGCTAGAGATAGAATCTGAATCTGAATCTGATGCTGCGTATAATTCTCTATATTCGCAATACTTTTTTCTTTATTTTAAAATCATAAACCATACTCCTTCTCTCATAGCTAGTCTTTGCTTCTGTTCCTCTCTGTTCAGCAACGATCTCTGCTCATCTCTTCCATCTTTTATCATCTCATATGGTATGAAATCACAACCTTATTGCAGCTTAATAGGTAACTTGGTATAACTTTATGTTTCGAATCTATCTCTCTAATGACGGGTTTTGAGTTTTGATTTCATTTTGGTCCCTTCTTGCATCAGCAACCATGAGCCATTTTTCCTTTCTTTCTTTGTTTTTTTATTAAATGCAAATTATTATTATAAAATAACAGTGACAGTTAGAGCGGGTTTGTTTTATGAGCATACAAGTTTTTGCATGGAACTTCTGTAGGAAAATGGGAAGGAACAATCAGCTGCGAGAAAGAAGAGTACCATATTAGTTGGACCATGGGGAGGGAATGGAGGGAATAGCTGGGATGATGGGATCTACCATGGAGTAAGAGAAATCACAATTGTTTATGATCAATGCATCGACTCGATCCAGGTTGTGTATGACAAGAATGGCAAGCCTATCACAGCAGAAAACCATGGAGGTGTTGGAGGCAGTAGAACAGCTGAGGTTAGCTCCAATATTCTCACTCTCTTGTCACTGCCAACCACCTGACAACGTCAAGTTTCTTGTTTTCTGACTGCTAACCATTACCTTTTGCTGTTCTTGCGTTTCAGATTAAGTTGCAATATCCGGAGGAGTACTTAACCAGTGTGAGTGGCCATTACTGCCCAGTAGTCTATGGTGGCAGTCCTGTGATTCGATCGTTAGCATTCAGCAGCAACAAAAGAACATTTGGACCATTTGGAGTTGAAGAAGGAACGCCATTTACACTTTCAATGGACGGAGCATCGATTGTAGGCTTTAAGGGTAGAGGTGGATGGTATCTTGATGCCATTGGGTTTCGTTTATCTCGTATTCAATCCACCAAAGTTCTCAAAAAATTTCAACAAAAGCTTCAAAGGCTCACCAGTACGGTTTCAAAGTCCTCTGCCTCCAAGGATGCTGAAAGAACCTATTGAAGGTGGTGACCAAGCTTTGTGTGGGCTATTTTAGTCAAACCTCGTGTTCTAATATTATTTGCTCATGTTAATTAGAATTGTTCTTAAACAGTAATCGAACGTTCTTCTTCTTCTTCTTATATTATTATGATTATTATTGAATAAGGAGGATATATGCCTCAGATGGATCATCCAGAAAGTTTAGCAGAAACATTGTTAGAGCTACGCCGAAGAAAATGTTTGGTTGTACCAGAAGAATAGCTTGATATAAATACCATAACTTTTTTATATAACAAATTGTTTGATTAGGCTCAGATTTTTATATTAGATCTCAGAGATGTTATTTAAGTTTATTATTTTTTCTTTTTATTTTTGAGTTTTGTGCTTAATTTCAGATTTTATATTTTGTTTACTTTTCTATTTAGGATTTTGATTTATTTATTTTTATCTTGCAAAGCTTTTTTTTTTTTTTTTACCAATTTAAGAAATTATAAACTAGAGGGGCGAAACAAATTAAAATTATAATTCAATAATAAAAATACAAATTCAGGATATCGTGTAAGAACCCAACTCGACTTCAAATTTGTCCTTGTTTTCTTCGTTGTTTTTTTTTTTTTTTCATATGCCTTACAGTGTTTGGTTCTCCTAAAAATATAGGCTATGACAACGATTGAATAACCTTATAGTTCGGGAGTTATGACACCCCTCACCATTGTCAAGTGTCAACGACAGCTTATCTATTTTAATCCTACAAGTTTAGATATTTTATCCCTTAATTTAAGAAATCTCATATAAAAGTTTTGAGAAAAATTGATATACCGACAAGTGATTTAATGTTTAACTAGTTTCGTAGGACCAGTGTTATTCAATATCATCGGTTATGTTGTAAGAAAATACACGAAAGAACAGAAATAAAATAAAATTTGAGGCGTATATAAATATTATTTTTAAGGATATTTTTTCAATATAAAGTTATCTTCTAGAATTCAACAAGTTTCTCCTCCAAAATAAGAGTCACAAAAACAGATCAAGAACAAAATGAAATACTATCAAGTTTTGCAAACCACAAGAAAATACAATGGTTTTTGACACCTTTTAATTATAAGAGTGCATGATATATATGGGTTGCTAGCTTATATTAGCTAGTCAAGAAATAAATTAAAAAATTAAAAAGTTATTACAACAGTTCAAAAAATAAAAAAGTTGTAAAAGAATTATAGAGTTGTAAATATTAAAAAAAAAATTAAAATAAAATAGTTGTTAGGATTTTCTAACTGTTAAAAAATTAATTCTAAATATTTAAAAATTATTGCTTTATTTTAAGGGTAAAAAACAAGGTTCAAAAAGTACAGGCGTTATCTCGCGCTAGGAGAAGAATCAGAGGTTTTACTCCTAGTCGACTCAACTTTAAACACTCGAATTTATTATTATTTTTTATTAGTTGTTATTTTTTATCAAAGTATATAATATAAATATTAGAAGAATATTTTATTTTTTTAATATATGATAGAAAACCATATATATATATATATATTTTATATTCATAAAAAAAATTATATTTTTTTTAAGGTGAGATAAAACTTGTTTGAAATTATACATTTATTTACAACAGGTAATGGACTCTTGGTTTCTATCAAACGTCAAGAGTTGAATTTTTAGAGCTTGTTGGGCTGGAACAGGGAGTTTGCTAGATTTGGATGTGGCCACATACTATGGCTTAGCATGGAATCACCTTCTAGCTAGCTCATTGTTACACTTGGTAATATATATTTTTTTTTAAATAAAATTTTAACTATAAATTCAAAATTGTATGATATTTTAATAGAAAAATATTTAATGCATCTTAGTTAACTTGGGTTGAGTTGCAAAGCAATTGATGATTGTGATGCAAAATAATTTTTAATTTTTCTTGAAGATTCGTCCGTGGCTCTCTCTCCAAAACTCCATCGTTTTACGTCGTCCCCCTCTCTCTCCCCTCCCCAAAGTATGTCTTCGCAGCTTCTATAGTCGACGCCACAAAAGCAAGCTTCCTCCTGCAAGGTGTCTCTTCTTCTGCTTTCCAATTTCCAATTCCCAATTCCTAGGGTTTTGATTGCCCTCTCTCTCTCAATTCCTATTTTAGGGCTTCAATTTCCGATTTTTTACTAACTTAGACTCATATGAAGACCGGATTTCTGATTCAATCAGCTTGATCGAACTGCAACCATCACCACCGTCAATCAAGGTTTAATCAAATTCTTTTTTTGTTAAATTTTTCTTTTTATTTGGTTGTTGGGATTTTGATTAAATGAAAAAGTTTTTATTTTTTGGGGCTGTGATTAGGGTATTGAGAAGGGAAGATGGGGGCGTTCGTATCAAGGTTTTGGTTCATGCTGTTTCCGGCAAATGAGTACAAGATTGTGGTAGTTGGGTTAGATAATGCTGGAAAGACAACTACGCTTTACAAATTGCATTTAGGTGAGGTTGTGACGACACACCCTACAGTTGGTAGTAATGTTGAAGAGCTTGTTTACAAGAACATTCGATTTGAGGTGCTTTCTCGTAACTTACCTTGCATTTAGTTTGATTGATCATAGTTTTTTTTGCTATAATATAAGGGATTGTGTGTTGTTTGATAAGTGGGGTGTTTTAGACTATTGGGTTGTGGAGTTTCTGGGCTTTGCTTTTTGGATTTGATATTTGATGGCAAGTACAAGTAGGAACCGGATAATGTGTGTTTGGAATTAAACTTTGATGCTGGAGAGTTTTTGTATTCCTAATTTACTGAGTGTTTTTCCATTTGGAATGATGGTTTTATTTTTTAGTAGTTATGCTGCTCATAAGGGATCTGTCAAGTTCAAATCTATCAACGGATGTGTATTGTAGTTAGGAGGTCCTGTAAGTTGTTGCCTTGGTCTTTTCTTGAATTTCTAGCTCTGTTGTATTGATCGTGCACGTTTTATGACTTTGTGTTATCTTAGACGATTCTTATCAAATAATTATTTTGAGTACTGGCTTTCATACTATGTAACATAAGGAAATGCAGCTATCAAATGTTATTCAGTCATATCGTGTTAATTATTGGACCATACAGCGGAGCCATCAAATCTTCTTAAGAGTGTTATTTATACAATATGCTTGCAAGAATTAGTTTTTGCTTAATCCCATGAGAATTTGGAAACTTTAGTTTAATACAATTTTCTGTTTGAATTTTTTAGCAAAAGAAGCTTGCTTGATCATGCAAATCTTCTGTGTGTGAAATTATGCTAGAAACTTAACCATGTTTGTCTATTAATGTTATCAGGTCTGGGATCTTGGTGGGCAAGATAGACTGAGGACTTCATGGGCAACATATTATCGTGGAACTCATGCTGTCATCGTGGTGATAGACAGCACTGATAGAGACAGAATCTCCATTATGAAAGATGAACTCTTCATGCTGCTGGGACATGATGATTTACAACATTCTGTTGTACTTGTATTTGCAAATAAACAAGACCTCAAGGATGCCATGACACCAGCTGAGATTGCTGATGCTCTTTCTCTTCACAGCATCAAGAATCATGATTGGCATATCCAAGCCTGTTGTGCCCTTACAGGGGACGGTTTATACGATGGTCTAGGGTGGATCGCACAAAGAGTTACTGGCAAAGCACCAAGTTGAAAGGGAGAAGAGTAATTGCTGAAGCGGATTATTTTTCAAATATTGATGAACTTGAAGGACACGTCAACCATACTCAACCAATTCTGTAGAATGCTTCTTCATTTACTTGTCTTGAAGAATGTCATGTCTTGCGCAATGAAACATTTCCCTGAAAAATTGCAATGAAGTAAGTGTTGCTAAAAAATTGTTGTTTTCCACACTATGAAGCATTGCATCGCACAACCATTACTTGAAAATCGTAGCATGTTTACAAGTCCAGAACTGCTGCTGGGACGATTTCAAGTTTTTTTTTTATATATATATATATATAAACCCTTTTTTCTTTTCTTAGAAGAGGTGCCAAACGCCCAAAACTCAAGATGAAGGATTTCTTTTACATTAGCCCGAGATTTCTTTCAGCTGGCTCCCGCATGCTTCACAGACTTTTCGAACAAGTTCCCACATCACAGTAGCCCAAAAAAATAAATATATATAACATGAAAAAACACAATATCTCAAAGTGGAAATTGAAAACACGAGTCCCATGATCCAGTTTATATGGCATGGAAGAGAGGTCAACAAAGTAAAATATGTCTCCGAAAGCACTATCTTCTTAATCAATGAAACTAGAAAATAAGATCTTGGAGTCAACCATCATTGACTTCACCTCCATCTTAAATCAGTTAAGCGCCAAAAAGTTTTGTTTTTGGCATTTCAATGCTTGGACCCATTGCTTACCAACCCAATACCCTAATGGAAGAGACATTTTTGCCTCTTTTATATATATATATATATATATATATATATATATATATATATATACTGGTATTCCCTTAATTCTATGACTCAGTTTTCTTGATGGCTCTTAGTTAATTGAAACTTAGTTTCTATTGTTTTTAGAAATTAATTAGTTAATCTCTATAATAATTAAATAGTCGTTTTTTGATCAATATTGATCATCTTTAGCTCTATAATTTTTTAAAACAAAAAATGTATTTTTTTTAATTGAGTTTCTCATTTTATCTATCAATTTTTTTATAATTCTAAGAAAATAAATTAAGAAATAACACATTTTCTTACAAAATGATTAAGTTGTAAACGTATTTAAGATTATAGGAACTACGTATATAATTTTGAAAACTACTTTTATAAAGCATTAAGTACTAAACAAGTTATATTTTTTTCAGAAAGAGAATCAAAGAAATTGCTGTCATCAACAAGCATGGATCATATAGTTAAAATAAGTTTGCATAGATTAGAACATGACTCATCTTTTGGCTTCATGCCGTCAAATGAATTCAAAATTCAAAGGACAACATTAAGAAAGTAAGGTTCTTTCTTTTGTTTCACGGGAGGGAAAATAAAGTTGATTTTTTTAATTATTTAATCTTTTAGGTCAAATTTCAAAATAGTTCACGATCACTTTGAACTGAAATTGGTTTTTTTTTTATTATTATTATTATATTCATCATGCATTCAACTAAACAATAACCTTTTCCTCTATCAATGCTAAATTTTATGGAATAAAAAATAAAATACTCCCTCAACAATAGTCCCAATATAGCATGCTTTATAATAACTAACTAATGAAAATGTTTTCAAATTTAGCTCCATGTTTTTTAAATAGTGTTTTTTTGAAAAAAAAATTCAAATTAATTCTTTTAAGGTATTTATTTTTATGATTTTGATATGCTTATATAAAACAAATTTCAAAAAAATAATAATATTATTTTAATTAAAAAATATTTTTGGAAAAACATCTTATTATTATGTTAGTAAACACACAATTAGAGGAAGTTCTATGATAAAAAAAAACTTTTACAAGGAAATCTGTTCATGGATTTTAGACCTTAATTTTTTGCTTTCTCATGGACTTCAAATAACCTAATAAAATTTGAATTTCACAATTATTTTATAGATTCACCAAGTTTTTCTTTTTTTATCTTTCTTATATGTTGGTAATACTAGTTTTGGGGCTGAATTATTATGTTTTGCAAAAAAAGATGTTCAAATGCTAAAATGAGGTAAAAAATAACATAAAAAAGTCATGACAAATCTATAACCTTGGTAATTAGGGGCGACTTAATACGAAATATTTGCCAAATCGATGATCCAGATTATGAGTTTTGAATAACCCGATAAAAAAATAAAAAGGTTATAAAACCCTTCATTAAAAATATTCTACTAAAGGGTCAAGATAAAAAATTAGAAATAAAAAACATAAGAAATGAAGTTGAAATTTTTATAACTAAGAGAGTCAAGTCGTAATTTTTTAGAAAGAGAGAGAGAAGAAGGGAAAAAAAAACCCACCGACGTCAAATCTGACCATAAACTGAGACACTCGCCTCACTAATAAGAAGAGAAGACAACAATAATTCCAATGACATGACATAATGACATATTTGGATGTTATGAGGCATTACACGCGCTATCTGAAAAGCACGGGCACCTCTCGCATGCCCTCAGGTGTGCCACGTGCGCGCCCACCTTTTTGGTTTTTTTTAGCTAAATACAATTTTTTCCTTGAGTTGACTTTTTAATTACAAAAAAAAACCACCGTGAAAAATCCAAAACATCCCTCGACCTCCGACTTATTTTTTGTTAAGGTTATTTTTCATAGTTTCAGTATTTATTTAAATAGTTTATTATTTTTTATATTTATGCAAATATCAAATTGCCCCTCACCTTTAATTATAATAGCAAAAAAAACCTTTGTGAAAATATTTTTATTCCAAGCTTATTTTTTCTGGCTTCATGATATTTTGATTATTTTATTGTGAAATCAAGATGAAAAAAATACTTAGTTATCTCTGTTTGTTTTTGTAATGACAAATGAGTCATGAGAAAAGACCTTAGTATCATTGAAAGCATGTTTTAAATTTTTGGATGAAAAGATAAAATCATTATTAAATTTTCCCATTGAATAGTAACAATGCGTCGAGTATTTTTTGAAGGTGTTTTAGTTTTTTTAAAATAATTAAAGTGTTTTTCTTAATATTTTTTATCTAAAAAAATTTAAATTGATATTTTCTAAATATTTCTTTTTAAATTTAGCATTAAATATTAAAATCATATAAAAAAATATTAGTATGATAATTTTTAAATAAAAACACTTTAAATATATTTTCAAACGATATTTTCTTTTGTAATGACTATCAACTGCCAATAAAATCATAGCTAACCAAAATTAACTAAATCGTCGAGAGTAATCATCACCCCAAATTTGAAAACTTCACTACCCTCCATTAAAACTTGATAATCAAAGCTAGGCACCCCATACCCATCATTGGCCCATAAATAGCCTACCCTAGTACCCTAGACATTCCACCCTACCCTCAGTACGTGCCCTACAAACGCCACTCACTTGCGTCTACCTTCACCTTCTCTTACACAACACACACAATCCAATCTCTCTTCACTTTCCTGTCCTAAAGAAAATCTAAAAGCCTCTCCCATGTTCTTACATTACAAAAACACACAACACTTTCAGAAGTGACTCAGCTCTCTTTCTTGACTTAAAAATGCTTTCTTTAACCAGAAACTCCCTCAAAGAACCCATCTTTTTTGAACTATGAAAGATGGGGTTTTTCCGGAGACTTTTTGGCCCCAGGAAGAAGTCTAGATCTTCAAAAACAACACCCTCTTTGTCACAGTCCAACAAGGTTGATCAAGATTCGGTGTCAACTACTCATTTTGATGCTAGCAATTTGGATGCTAATAAACATGCAATAGCTGTGGCAGCTGCTACTGCTGCTGTTGCTGAAGCTGCACTTGCTGCTGCTCAAGCGGCTGCTGAGGTTGTTAGATTGACTAGTGGTGGTCCTGGTGGGAGAGGTGGTGGTAATGTTGGTGGCAGTCACCGGCGGTTTGTGGAGGAAGTGTCGGCTGTTAAAATTCAATCTGCCTTTCGTGGTTATTTGGTAATTAAGTGTCCTATTTTTTTTTATTTCTTGACATGATCGTGATATTTTTCTTCCATAAACACCCTTTCAATATGAGGCCATTGCGTTTGTTTCTTTGTGTGATTTGGTCTTTTAGTCATTTTACTGCAGAGTTTCTTTTTTCTTTTTTCTTTTTGCCTGACTCTCTTGGTTGATGAGGAAATATAGGGGGGGAAAAGAAATATTTTGAATTATGAAATTCGGTACTTGGGAATTGGAATTATTTGGGGCTGCATGGAGAATTAATTAATTTTCTTGATTTTTTCCAAAACAATTAATCTTGAATCATTTTAGGATTGGCTTGGAACTTGGATTGTTAGATGCATGAAGGTTTCCAAGATTCATATTTAATTTTTTAACTTTTCAAAAGGGAGATTCAACAATTAAGAAATAAATGCAATCCCACCTAGAAAAATTAATTAATTTAATTTCCTAGTTCTGATTATTTTTTTCTTAATTATTATTAGCCAAATTGAACTACCTTTTATCACTTGGTTTTATTAGTTGATAACAACTATTCCTTTCCCAAATCAATTCAAAGGCTATCTTTCCTCGGAGTGGGCCAAAGCCGAAGCAAAAAACAGTTCCTTCCATGGCCAAGAATTGTAACCCACACTAATGTATTTGCCTGTTGGATCTCTCCCTCAAGTAATATCACCATCAAACTCTTTTAGACTATAGTTCAAAAAGAGTTGATTCTCCCTTTATTTTTTTCTTAAAAAAAATCTTCCCTTGCACGTGTCTCATGTCCTCACATGTGTTTGTACCATCTTTGTGACTTCATGAGACATGCTTTCATCACTAGTCCAGCCCCAGTCTCTTGTCTGAGCTTGTGAATTTATTTTATTTGTTTTCTTTAAGATAATTAATTAATCTAAGATGCCCCTAATCATTAAAATTAAGAAAAAAATTGTTTGTTTTGAGAAGTATTTATTAGTTCATAGAGTATTTGACTTCCATTTGGAGTGATTTTTCGTGTATGGTTGGTGCTAGTTGTTATGGCCTTATGGGGTTCACTGTCTGCTTTTCATGATTCTACAGTTGTGTACAAGGAGCCCACGGAATTATGCCAACAGCTACAAATTGCTGTTTTAAACTACTTTCCAATTTTCTTTTTATTATTATGGATACCATTAATTTACCCTATAAAAGCTTTCTTTTTGCTGATTTAGCCCAGCAAATTTTTGAATGATCGTTGAAATAATGCAGCTATTAGTTTGGGAAATAGTTTCATGATAACTGCAGTTTTGTGTTCATCAAAATGTGTTTTGGAATACAAAGAAATGGACCATCTGTGCATGGAATTAGGGTGGTCCATTAATGAGATGTGCAAGTGTGAGGTTCCTGCCAAGTTTTCGTTGTCAAATGATCAGCTGGTTATTCCTTAATTGAAGGAGTGATTAGCACTCAACTGGGTAGGGTTTATAGTGTCAGCTTAGGGCAAACATTCTAATATTGTAGCTTGAATTTGAAGTTTTTCTTCATTTTTGGATTCTAGAGCTTGGCGTGTTACTTTGCAAGTTGTCATTTTTTTAAGAATGTAGCCTTTTAGCTTTTATTATGTTTGTCAAACTTGAAACTTTAGTTCTTTGATTGATGAAAAAAATTATGTGACAGTTAAACTTTCTAATCGGAGTTCACACTATTACACCTCAAAAATTGTGTTCTGTTTAAAAGAACATAAAAAAATATATAAAAAAAATAAAAAAAAATATTTAATTAAAAAAATAAAAACATAAAATAAATATATATCAGAGTGAATTTTTGTATTGAGATATAGTGAAATCTGTAACGAAAAAAAGATACAGTGAAACGTGTTCTTTTTGTCCTCATTATTTTGTCTCTTCTATTACGCTATCTAATCTAGGTATGTAATAATTTTCCAACTTCACCTACCCAAGGACACAGCTTTACAGTCATTTTGGCTGAAAGTTCAAGTCTTTTCCCACACCAGTTGAAACTTTTTTCTCCATCATGTTTTCCTTTCTTTTAAAAAAAATAAATAAATTGATGAGTGTTGAGATAATGATTAAGCCCACAACTCTTCTTTAAGAATTTCATACATTCATATTCTTAAATACCATGCTTATTCTGATCCATTTCATTTAAAATTCCTGGAATTTGGTGCCAATAAAACTTGATCATTAAGAACTTAAATAATTCCATAATATAGCATTTATATTTTTTTTTCTTTTTTTTTTCATGTTAGATGTGGTTGTGGTTCAGGCATGATAGTCCATGGTGAGAATAGTTAGCTGATCTTTTGTTTTTTTCTTTGGGTGATAATGAAGGCAAGGAGAGCACTAAGGGCACTAAAAGCTTTGGTGAAGCTTCAAGCCTTAGTGAGAGGTCACATTGTGAGAAAGCAAACAGCAGACATGCTTAGGCGTATGCAGACATTAGTGAGACTGCAGGCTCGAGCCCGTGCTAGTCGCAGTTATGTGTCGGACTCATCGCATACTACTGGCAAGTCCTCTCATTCTCGTTATGCTGTAAGTATACTTTCTTTTCTGTTTATTTAAATGGTTTTTCCTGTCACTTTGAAATCACTAGAAAAATAAATAAACAAAAGAAATTACTAAAAATAAATAAATAACAGATAGAGAGAGATGTAACTGTGATTGAATACAGAACTTCAAATGCTTACCATGGTCCTGCAGAATTCTCAATACACATCATTTTTGAAGGATCACGCCCGTGTGCCAACTTTCTTGTAAAATATAGTTTATCCTTTGTTTATTCAAGTAAGACAGAAGGTGCATGTGAAAGCAAAGAATGCAAGCATGAGGCATGGTGAAATTTGAAAGTGCTTACTTCCTGCTTGTTGCTAAACTTTAAAAGCATTTGGCTTTGTAAGAATGGTATATGCTATTCGGAAGCAGATTGAGAGACGGCCATGATGAGCATATGAGGACAGCTTAGTGATGCCCTACTCTCTAACATGAATAGCATGTCGTTGACCAAACCCAAGTTCATTTGTAAATTGAGAGTTGTAATTAAGCATACTGAAACTTCCTTGAGTGGCAGAATTTATCAGGCCAAAACAGAATTGCTCTCCATCTGATCAAACCATATCCATAGGACTCAACTAGAAAAATATAAAGCTTTGATATGATTGTTGACACAGGTGCTTCTTTATTTTTTCTGTGATAGTCACCCTTTAACTGCATTTCCTCAGGTCCCTGCAAGTCCTTCAAAGGATCACCTGTTTCGTGTTTCTAGTACCAAATTTGATGGGCCCTCGATTCTCAAGGTACCACTTGATTGTTTTCATAGATTATTTTGAATGATTATCCCGGTGCCATGAATATTTTGCAATTCACCATGGAACTCTGATTGCATTTTTCCTTTTCAATACATGCAGAGATGTGGTTCAAATGCAAACTTCAGGGAGAGCATTGACTTTGACAAAGTGAAATGGGGTTCGAACTGGCTAGACCGTTGGATGGAAGAAAGTTTTTTGAATGACCATGGCAGCAATCCACCGAGAAGTCGAAATGCTGATGATGAGAAGAGTGACAAGATTCTTGAAGTGGACACTTGGAAGCCCCATGTGAAATCCCAACAAAGTTATAGAACATTTCAGACTTCACAGCATGCTTTGGCTTCAGATCATAACAATCAGAGCTTTATGACTTTTGACTCTATGTCAAAACTATCAAAAAAAGAACCGAATCCAATGCCGAGCATCCCTTCAGGAGAAATTTTGCAGTCTCTTAAATTACCTCTAGGAAATGATGAAGCAGTTTATAGGACCGCTGAGAATAGCCCTCGTTTGTTCTCTGCAACATCTAGACCTGGAAGTAGTGGTCGGAGAGGAGGCCCTTTTACACCAACAAGGAGTGAGTGCTCGTGGGGCTTCTTTAATGGATACTCGGGTTACCCCAACTACATGGCTAACACTGAATCATCTCGAGCCAAGGTCAGGTCACAAAGTGCCCCAAGGCAGAGGCTAGAGTTTGAGAAATATGGTTCAAGCAGAAGATCTGTTCAGGGGTATTCTGATTCAGAAACTCGTTCAGAAAGGGGTTTTGCTCAAAATACTGAACTTCAAAACAAAGCTTACGTAGCATCTGGCTACTTGAATAGACTAGGGACTTCCGACTTGAGGTGAAAACCGTACCATTTCTTATCGGTTTTTCTTCTTCCGTTTCCAGTGTGTGCAGCAACATCCTATAGTTGTAATTATTTGATCATTGATCTTACAGACTTTGTCTTTACAGAACTGAACTTTTTAACATTTTGAGTGTTTCGGATTGATGTAATATCCCAAAATTGTGGTTGTAACCTCTTTGATTACAACAATGTTCAAGTGTTATTATAGCTATGCCTATACATCTCGTTTCTTATTGTCTCTAAATTCATGATCCAATTTTGCTGTCATACAAAAACATTATGCAAGAGAACTGACGCTGATGAAAACACAAGAAGACAGCACGAGAAATAGAAATGATGCTGAAAAGGGTTTTCATGGGAGGACCCTACTTTGTATTTTATTTTTGAATAATTGTCTATATTTTATTTAATAACTCTTTAAATAGGTTAAAAACCGATCATTTCCTAAATAGAAAAGAAAACACGACATAAAATTCAAAATTAAGCTAAAAATTCGAAAACAGAAGGGAAAAATAACAAGTAGAATCATTATTTTGAATGAGGATTTTCATTTTCGGGTCTGTAGAATCATCTGTTTAGAACTCTGCCTCCATAAAAAAATGTTTGGTTTGATTGACCAACATTTTTATTTGAATGAGGATTTTGCTTCACAGGAGTGAATCGTGACTGATTTGTATGGTCGGTTAAGATCCGTGACTGTCCTTACCATAGCCCACATATATGTATAAAAACCAAAAAATTGCAGTATGTTAGCCAATAGCAATCACGAAGCTAAGAAGTTTAAACCCGACAAGTATCGAAATCTGTATCTTTACCCCACTGTGGATTCACGGATGCTAGATTCTTTCACTTGTTTTATCAACACTGGATGGTCCCATTTGATCTGTCAATGGTTGTCTGAACATCAAAGTGAAAAGAATGCACTGATGCATCGCAGTTAAAAAGAACAGCTTGTATATGTTGTTTAGTGCCCATATCAGTCAAATGTAAACCTTGGATTCCCAGAGCATGCAAAGGAATCATTATTTTGGAGAATTTAGACGATGCGAACTTTTTAGAAGTGATGGTGACATAGAAAGAACAATTCAGAGAGGGGAATATGGCCGGCGACAGCAGGTGATGGTGCAATTGTCCTTCTTTCGTCTCACTTTGTCTTCAATTTGGGATCCTAGAAATCACGAAGAACATGTTATAATATGAGTATTATATAGGATTGCGCTGTTCACACCCTCTCAAGTATAGCTATCGAAACCAGCTAGGGATCCTACTCGAAGAAAAACTCTAGTTATTGATTACAGAGTTTAACTTAGTTTGATTGGGTTATCCAGGTTTAATCAAGTTAATGTCAAAACAGTTTAAATTAAAACTCAACTCGAGTTACATTATAAATCACAAGTTTATCAAATTAATTCGAATCAGGTTAAAGAACTCTTCTCTAAAGTGTTTATCGCACAAGAAACAATCAGATCTTACACAAATAGCTCCAATCTAGTCCATGAATGAAACGACATTGCATGAGGTGGGATCAAATCTTGAGGTAAAAAGAATAAAAGGCAATTCTTAAAATGTGGATTTGCTTTTACCATTTCCTGAGAGAATAGTGATTTAGCTTGTCTAATCCAATCCAGTTGCCAATTAACTTCGTGTGATCTTGGGACTTTTTAGCAGTTATCGAATCTCTTTCGGTGGAAAGAAATGAAAAGTAGTAACCAAATTCATCACATATCTCCCTTTTTAAACAATCTAATTCTAGGAGTCTTTGGATATGGATTAGCTTTGATTCAGCACTATAGAAAACAACTTTAACTGAATGAATGGATATGTTCAATTTTATAAATTTATCCATTCACATGAAAAAACGATTGGTCTAAACTACAAACAAAATAACCTGATCTAAAATCAGATTATAAATTGAGCAGGTTCATCTAAATTAATCTAAAACAGTATCGTTTTAATATTTTTTTAAAAAATAAAAATAATAACATCTTAAAAAAAATTTAAAATCAAATTAGATTTTAATTGGATCAATTAAATTTAATTTTATCAATTTTTATTTAATTTAATTTTAAATCAAGTTCAGATCAAATTTTAGATCAATTATCAAGGTTGCTTGAATAAGAAACAAACACAATGGGGAAAATCAATTATCAATCCATCATCATACAAGCTCAAACTTGCTATTTTAGAAAGACGAGTAACTTATTTTGTATTTCTTAGTGACTGTACTTGGAGACAAGCTTCTTATTCAGACTCCCATAGCCTGCATCTCCTTTGGAACCAACCTCATAATTTCACTGACCTCAACAACTCAAGGAACACTGCACTTTCCATGTCAATACATAGCATTAGATAACATGAAATGACAAGCAGTATTGAGATTAACAGGCAATTAATGCAAGGTCTGAAGCAACCATGGGATACAAAATAGATAGGCAGCTAAGAATAGCAAATGTATTATGTACTGAGACAGAATCTAGATGGGCTAGAGAAAGGCTTACGAGGAGCAATCTGTATTAGGATCAAGAATGAAGCCAAGGCTTAATCCACAGAAGCCGGGTAGAGTAGCAATTGCTGTAGCATTAGGATTATAGGTAGTGATGAGGCCCATTAAGCATAGACAGATAGACCTCCTATCATTTCCAGATTCAGCAATCACATTGAGGCTCATCATGGAATCACAACATGGTGAGCCTGGAAGTGGGTCTGGTGTGCCATAGGTGATGAATGTAGAGCAAGCCGTGAGGAACCCTGTCACGGTCGTGCAATCGACGTCGGCCGCCACTGTCACAGCCCATGAGAGCAACAGCAACAGGAGCACTCCAGTCATTCTTTTTTGGACCTCCATTTTTTGAAAAATAGACTTGGACCACCCTCTAGTAGTAGTTCAATAGTTAAGAGTTATTTAGTGCGAGGTGGGAAATTAATAGTGCTGATACAGTTTGGTTGGTGTGAAATGAAGAGGGTGTGCGCTCTTTCACACTTGTTGAATGAGCCTCTGGCCACCGTGAGACCGAGAACATGAGTGTATGAAGGAACAAGGTGAGGACCGAAGCTTGCTGTGATCCTGGACTTCGAATAATGATATGGATTATACAATTTTCCCCATGTTAAGCATCTGGTGTCGTGGTGTAGTTGGTTATCACGTCAGTCTAACACACTGAAGGTCTCCGGTTCGAGTCCGGGCGACGCCATATTTGCTCTCATTTTTTTCTCCCGAAACAAGAACTGTACATGTATATATATGGTAGAAAATGAAGCAATTACAATGGCAAGTCTTTTGTACGTTAAAGGGAAAAAAAAGGCAAACAACAAATCAAAGTAGTTTCTAAGCTAAAACTATGCATACATATACAAATTTATACACACGGAAATTGAAATTTTAAACCCACAAATTAAACCACGACCTTCTACCCCACTACAGGTTGTTTTCATCGCATTTCCATCTGGAAGTAGGCACGCAGCTGAGGTAGTGACACCAATGGCAATGATCATTTCCATTTTTTCCCTTGAACAACATCACCAATGCAACTGTGAATCTGCATTTTTTTATTAAAGCATTAGAACAAATCAAGTAAAAACTTGTTGATCGTGAGGACGGTAAATCTGGTCATCAATTTTTCAAACTTTTCAAGCAATGGCAAACTCAGTGGTCACTGGTTTTTCATGTGGCCATCTAGTACTATCAAGTGGAACAATAAGTTAATGTGTTCATGCCCCACAACATCAAACCAGACATCGGTGTTCAATGACTGATGATGTTGGTTAAGGAGCATCTGCTGCTTACTGCTAAGTGAAATAGTTCCAGCTGTTTGCCTTTTTCATGACATCAAAATGGGTTTCCAAACTGGCGAGCGCGTCAGGATTGTATAATATTATGCCATTATGCTTATGATATGGTAGCTTGATGAAAATGAACATTCAAATAACATGGAGAGGATGATAAATCAACGAATTTCCTGGGCCCCAAGATCAATGTGTGTTTAAGTTGATATTTTGAAGTGTTGGACAGTGTGACTCACCCTACAATCAGCAGCGCCACAGAAACCAACCATAGAGCATATTGGTAAGCCTTGAGCTTAGATTTGAAACCAACACCGGAGGGAAGATTCCGACGCCCTTGCCAACCATATTGTGAACGGGGCAGCAGAACAAAGCCTAGGAGGAACCCTGACAGAAACCCACCGATATGGGCAAAATTATCAACATGTGGCAAAATTCCTATTGCAAGGTTAATGGCTGTGATGACCAGAAGTGTAAACAGAGCAGCAGTCTGTGGAAACAACAAATAGCAGAAATTAGGCGAAAGAGGAACGGAAACAACTAAGTTATGTTTATCGTTACAAATGCCATTGTATTCCTATGGTTGCAACTTGCAACACAGTAATGGATACCCAGGAAATGGAACTGAAAATCTTGAACAATGGCATAACACTAAAATGTCAAACAATGAATAAACACCACTGACCTTGTTGGTGTAGATGCTCCAGTTTGTAATTAGTTCTGAAAGCATTGCTCCAAGAAGCCCGAAAAGGGCACCCGATGCACCAACAGAGATGCTGTTTCTAATAAATAGAGAGGAAAGCACACTACCTCCAAATCCTGACAGAAGATAGACAATTCCGATGCGAACTGCCAATTTGTGACAAAAGCATCAGATCGCCTTAAGGTTAGTTGTACTACCAGAAACAGGAAAATAATATAGTACCCATGAGAGCTTAGTTGTTCGTCATGGATAAACAAAGACTACAAGAATCAATTTCATAACAAATCTTTATGTGCAGCCCTGTGATACAGCTCAAGCAGCCCGACGAAAAATAACAAAGCAACTGAAAGTTTCATCAAATTTACAGTTGGTGTTGATAGCAAAGAAGTATTGGCCTCTCAAGAAATTTTGATAACTACTTACCGAACCCAAATTGCTGCTCGAGACGAATGCCAATGAAGACCAGGCTCAGCATGTTTGCAAGAAGATGAATAATACCAGCATGCAACCAGATACAACTGATAAGCCTCCATCCTTGGTGCTTGTGTACAACCTTGGTCCACTCAAGAGCTCCCAATCTCTCTAACCTTTGAAAGTTCCACAAAAAAAAAAAAAAAAGCTTCAAGTAATTGCTTTATGTTTCTCCTACCTTCTTTTCCATATCTTAATGTTATTGACAATGATGAGAACCAAGAGATGACAACTTTTCAATAAGTTAATTTAGTTCCTGAAAAATCCAAAAACATTTAATTTCTTACAAATGCTTCTGATTAGAAACATATTTTCAAGGTTAGAAGTGTTTGAGAAAAAAAAGAGAAAAAGTAAAAGATCTATTTCATCATATCCACAGAATTTCCACCCCTGAAGCCTTAAATCCATCATAAAAACATATAGTATCTCAAACCAATAATCTGAAAATTCATGTCATTTGACTCCAAAGACGACACAGACCAGCCTAAAAACACAGCAATGAAATACAGTAATTGAGATATGGGCATCGGTCTCTAAAGCAGATCACACTAAATTCTCTTCAAGCATCTAATCAATCAAAAACACCTCCCCCCCCATGGAAGCCACGCACGAGGCATTCTAAATTCATCAGAGCAATGCCAAATTTCCAAATTCATTTCCACACACATCAAAAGGGATTAAAATTCCTCCTCAAACTCACTTTATCAATCAAAAACTACTGAAACAACAGCAACCCAGGAATCTAAAAGCTAAGTCATGAAGAAGTTTTAAACCCTCCATAAAACAGAATGACATAAAACAGAAAAGAGACACGAAAAACAAGAACAAGAAAAATGATACAAAGAGTAAAAGGTAAAGCAAAGAATAAGAGAAATTACTTACGTAGCAGAAGAGGGACCAAAGAGAGGATTATCTTTCAAAGGCTCAAAAGAAAACCTCCCAAGAAACCTTGCAACGCACTTCCCTTCAAATCTTGTATGTAAATGTTTAGGACAATTATTGATGTACATCACAACAATGAAGACAACAACATGTGCCACCACAAACATAGGTACAAGCCATGATGTCCAGTAATGAGCTTCTGCATCTTCTATCAGATATGTTGGAGTTGATAAGTAACCGTTGCTGTTGCTGTTGCTGTTGTTGTTGTTGCTGTTGCCTCTGCTCTTAACTCCTCCTCCTCTTTCTATGTCTTCTCTTGACATGTTTGACGTTTCTTGATGATGTTCTTGCATGTGTCTCTTTCTTTAAAAGGAACTGTACTTTGGTTTCTTGTTTTCCTTTATCTCCGTAGAAATGGTATGGTGGTGGAATTGGTGAATTCAATGGATTTTAATGGAGAAAGAAAGAAAGTGGGTGAGGATTTTTCAGGTTTCTAACTGCCAAAGTGAGCAAGGTAACCTCCAATGGACATTTTTCATTTGATCTTGTACGAACACTAAATATGCTTCTGTTTTTGGGCAATCCACCATTCTCTTGACAAGTTGCCTGTTGCTAATTTCTATTTTTCCTTTTCTTTTCTATATTGTTGCATTGAAGTGGAATATATTTTTATAGCTCAGCTAATATTTAAATTTTTTCCCTTCCTCAAGAAATCCCAAGTTTAAGCATTTCCTCTATAATCAAAACGAAAAAATTGTATTCCTTTTTTTTCTACGTAAAAGTGAAATTCATGGATCGAATTTTGCTGTAGAAGCAAAGAAATTCCTCTTGATAGTGACGTGTCAAGATTCCATTGGGTGGATGGATGTCAAAAGAATGGTCGTGGAAGCAGTGGATGGAGGCTGATTCAACGCGGTATTTCACTTTCTGTTTCTTCTTGGAAAGCACTTCCTGTTTTAAATGCTTGAAGACGCGGGTTTGCTTTCACGAATAAGCTAAGAGCTGGATCCTTCATTTCATGGAGAATCAATTTCACCCCAATAAATTAATATATAACATAACATATCTTCAAGACAAAGACATGTAGCCCTTCGTGTTTAATCTATGTCTGAAAATTTAAAAAGGGAGAATACTGAACATGGCTATAAAACCTATTTCAATCCATTACTCAAGTAAAATATATTTTTTAAAAAATACTACCAAACACATTTAATTAATTGTGGGCATAAACTATAATACTATAGTATCATTATTCGCACAACGTGCTTGTTAAAGGAATCGCACTCCTTTCTCCTAAAAACGAGAGAATAAAAAAAGGGCTGCTTCTTTAAATTTCTTTTGATATATATATATATTCCATTTTTCTTTTTCATATTCTGGCTTGCAGCAAGCAAACTCTGCTTCACCGATATGGTAGGGATGGAATATTCACAACCTAGCTATGCAAAATTAGTCAGGCAACCATCTAGATGGTAGCCCAATGGTAAGAGCTTAGGAATAAGGGGTTTGCTCCCTCTTAGGTCTTAGGTTCGAACCCTGTGGTTGCTCATATGATGGCCACTGGAGGCTTACATGGTCGTTAATTTCAGGGCCCGTGGGATTAGTCAAGGTACGCGCAAGCTGGCCCGAATACCTACGATAATCTAAAAAAAAAAAAAATTAGCCAGGCAAAGTCATGCCAACCAGCTGATGATCATTTTGGAATGATCTATCAATGCTGCTAACCCTTTCTTTCTTTCTTTCTTTTCTTTAATTTTTTTTCTTTTCTTTTGAGCTGGAGAATCAAGAATTCTGCCTTTAATGGTTCCTTCAGCAGTTGAATTGAGGAGGAGGAAAAGGAACAAAAATAAGAAGGGAAAGAAAAGGAAGACCAAAGTGTGGAAGCTTGGAGGGATCAAAAGTAGGATTTGACGGTAACCATTTCCTCTTCCTATCTCCATGTGGTCGTATCTTGTGAAATTGACATATCAAGTTTAATTATTTTAATCTACGTGCTCTTTTAAATTGTGTTATTTTAATTTTAAGGGTGAATAATGCCTTATTTTGTTCTTAAGGTTAAATAGACTTTCTATGACTGTCAAATTGTCTTTTAGAGTGGAACATTTACGCTTCATCCGCTATTACTCATACACGCTGAAGCAGGTTGCTTGACGCCTGGAATACGATAACAAGTTGATTGCACAAATCTCATACCATAAGCAAGGTAGAACGAGAATTTCGTATGAAGCCATGTTTTCGATTCTTATCATGATATAGGAACTGCAGTTCGGCATAAGAACCCATGAACACTCAACAATCTCCAAGCAATGGCAGTGCGTGCAATCCATAATAATAAAATTCAACAACTTCCTCCAATCAAATCCTGGCTAATTAACGCTGAAAGAGAAAAGAGTAGGTTAACTCTTAAAGAACATAATGGCAACAATTGACCTTGATCCATGTAAAAATCTCCAATACAAAATTCTTTAACGAGTCAACAGGACAACAAAGAAAGAAGGATTTCACCGCTTTCCTCCACCCCCGCCAAGCTTGGGGCCCTTTGGTGCAGCACCCTTTGGCACGCTACCTTTGCTGCTCTTTTGTACCTTGGCTGTTACCTCAGCCTTCTTGGCTCTCTTCTCATCCTTTGTTTTCTTAATCCTCTCCTTAATTTCACTGCACAAAACATCATGCATTGAACAAACAAGTATATCAACAAGTGTCACCAGTGACTCAACCATCGAAGCACATTGGAAAAACCAACAAAGAATTACATACCGGAGTGCAGCCTCCCTTGCAGCATCACGAACTTCAGGTTTCTCAGTTCGCTTCTTCTGTATGACCTCCAAAGTAGCACCTACAATGGACCTTGAGTAAGGTTTTTTCGTGGCGCGACGCCTCTTCTTAATAGTTTCTGCAGCAATGTCCTGTGATTATCAGGAAAGCAATGTCAAAACCAACATATACCGCATCATGATTTTCTATCTGAAGAAAGCAGTCTTGCAAATAGAAGCATTATGCATTCGTCATTAAAAAGTTCATAGAAACTAACAAAAAAAGTCACCTTTTTATGCTGCTTCCTGTACATAGCTGTCCAGGTTAGCTTTGAGGGCTTCAGCCTGTTGTGGAAGTACCTCTTGCATTTAGAATTGGCAAAGAGGAAGACCTTAATTGATTAAAGAAAGAGCACTTAGTTTCACAGCCTGTACTGGAAGGTGGTGGAAAATAGAAAGAAGATGCGATGCCTTCAATACCAAACTGCATCTTACCTGGGAATCTGAGCGAATAAATCTGATACCCTTGCCAGGATAGATCTTCGCCCCACTGAAGCGGCAGAGTTCAGTCCTGGTCATCCGGGAAGAAACCATCAGTATTATTACAAAGAAAATCTATTGTCAGGTCAATAAAAGAGCTCCATTCCAGAGAACGCATGCTTGATATTTATCATGATTGCATATCTAAAACATCAATGACTTCATTTGCATGATTATGCAAATCTCAGAAATCCATCAAATCCTCAAACCCCTCTGCATATCCCCAAAAACTACCTATTACTCTTGACTGCCAGTTCAATGACTAACAAGTCATATATTCTTGGTAACATCAAGGTGTTGCACATTCTTAAAATCAAACAATAAGAAACCCAAGTATAACATTCCAACTAGAAGACCCTTTCAAGTGCATCGTGCATCACTAAACCTTAATCTCTCATCCCAACTTCAATTTTAATCAGATTTTAGCCATTTTCTTGCCGCCTTCTCTATGTTATTGCTGAATTCCCTTCCTGCCATACACTAATCACGCTCAAGACACTCAAACATAAATCCTAACTCGATGCTCTTCCAAGGAGCTGAACACTCGGGCGACATAACAAACATCTTAGTCTGGTTTCCATTGATCACAATTATATGGCAATTCAACTCATAATGTCATATCAGTATTTCCAACTACCTTAGTAACATATAAACAATAAAAACATTCACTTAAATCCATGCCAGAAATCCTTCTACTCTTCAAATATGTATACTCTACCCATCACCAAAAAGCTTAAAACTTTCATAAAGACTGCATTTTTGAAGTTTCATAAAATTAATCAAGCTCGCCTCCTTTTCCTTGTACTATAACATAAAATAGTGGCTCTAATGCTAAATTTGTAGCTCACAAGTTCAAAATGTCATATATTTGTAAGCAAAACCAAGATGGCTCAAATTCGATCCAACAATTCAGGACACTTAAACACTTGAAAAGACAAAAACCCATAAAAAGAAAAATGCAGAAAAATAAAAACCCATTTTCCATTGATGCTAAATGGAAGAATAATGGAGAGAAAGGGACGTACTTGAGAACCATGGCGGCAGCAGCTACTGATTTTTTTGGCAGGGAAGAAGGAAGACTAGACTAGGGTGTAGTTTTTGAAGATACATTTTTTTTCCTAATGGGCCAATAAAAGGCCAGACTGCAACTTTGAGGGCCTGGTTCTTATGTTCGTGGGCCATTGTAATTTACATTGTTCATAGGCTTGAGATTTAAATTGCCCCCCTCTAATTTGATATTTCACAAATTCATCCATAAATAAGTCTACTTTTTTATTCATTTATTATTATTATTATTCAGGAGCATGGCTGTAAAAACAGAACTGGAACAGCAGATCCACCTAAAACTAGAGTAATTTGAACTGGTTCAAATTAAAGAAAAAATAAAAAAAAGGAAGAAATTCAGCTAACCCGATCAAAGATCCAGGTTATTCATTAACTCGATTAAAACCCGGTCCTTAAATTATTGAAATTTTTTTATTAAAATGATGTAATTTTAATTATTTTTATAATTTTATGAGATCAATTCTCCCGACCTGTAATCCAGGTATTGTTCTAAATCGACTCTCAAGTTGGGTTTTACAATTATATTAAGAGCATGTTTGTTTTTGTTTTTAAAAAATAATTTTGAAAAATTTTAAATTTTTTTTAAATAATTTTTTTTATTTTTCAGATTATTTTGACTTGTTAAAAATAAATTTTAAAAAATAAAATAATATATTATTTTAATACAATTTTAAATAAAAAAAAACTTTAAAAAGTAATATTTACATCCTACCGCGAAAGCTGTCTTCTTTATGAAAGTAAGAGATAGAAATCACGCCCAATCCCAGTATGCTTTCTAAGCTCGCTCACAAAGTGGGGAGTTGGCTCAAGAATTGAATAGGTTGGTGTATATATACAGACGAGCTACATGTTTTGAGGTAATGATAAGCCCTAGCTAGCTACCATCTTTATTACAAGAGTAGCAAGCAAGTGGAGGGAGACGCTCAATATATTTCTTAAGAGAAGGAACAAAACAAGAAACTAGATCTTTATGGTACGCTCTTGGGACTCTTCGGCAATAGGGAGTGCGCGCGGTCTTCATCTCCTGGAGAAAAGCATCGAGTGCGCAGGTGCAGCTCTCGACGACAAAACCAATTCATTTGCTCGTGAAGTTATGGTGGAATGCAGCAAATCCCCAGCCGTGTACTGGCCCTCCTCCACACGTTCGTGAACCGATCGAGAAAGTTAAACATCATAAACTTTTTCAGGATTTCGCTTTTCTTGGGATTGGAAGAAAAGGATTGAAAATGACCATTCAAAATCACACTTGAGATTTCGAAAGGCTTCGTTTCCGATTAACAAAATACCCCTTCCTTTGAGAAATTCAACTGTTTGAGCCATTTCTTTTGGGTGATTTCGACTTCGAAAGGCATGAGCCCCAATCACTTGCAAATGGGCCAATGCTTCATTGCTTGCAGCTAATGCAAGTAATGATGAGATGGTAAGAAGCTTTCACCCTTTTTTTTCAAGTTTTAGCTATCAAAGTATGAGGGGAAAAAAACGATTTGTTGACTGATATTGGACATGTTTTTCACCTGGACCTTCATGTTCTTGATAACTCATTTGAAAATATTTTTTAACTTATTACTTTCTGATGTAATTGGAATCGTTTTACATCGCATGAGATGCATGAAATTTAAGTTGCTTTGAGTCTTGACCTCATTTATGACGAAGAAATCTATTAAATTATAAAGATATTCTTCTTTCTTTTTCATATTGTGGCTTGCAGCAAGCAAACTCTGCTAAACTGATATGGTAGAGATTGAATAGATCATACTCACAACCTAGCTAAGCAAAATTAGCCAGGGAAGTCGTGCCAACCAGTTGATGATCATTTTGGAATGATCTATCCATGCTGCTAACCCTTTCTTTCTTTCTTTCTTTCTTTTTTTATTTTATTTTTATTTTTTCCCTTTACTTTTGAGCTGAAGAATCAAGAATTCTGCCTTTAATGGTTCCTTCAGCAGTTGAATTGAGGAGGAGGAAAAGGAATAAAAATAAGAAGGGAAAGAAAAGGAAGAACAAAGTGTGGAAACTTGTAGGGATCAAAAGTAGGATTTGACAGTAACTATTTTCTCAACCTATCTCCATTTTAATTTTGATATGTTAAAAGAAGCATCTCAATTCAAAAAAATTTAGATGAGATTCAAGATATAATTTATAATATTTTTAACACATCCCTTCAAGTGAAAACCCTTTAAATTTAAAATTTATATAGGTTCATGCTACCTTGTGTTTGATTTTTATCAAATAAATAAAGATGGTAATCAAATTCGAACTCATGATTATTTGGTCATCAAGACTCTGATATCATGTCAAAATAATTAATCAAACCCAATAACTTAAACTTTTAGATGAAGTTCTAAAATATAATTTATATTATTTTCTAACACGGTGATCGTATCTTGTGAAATTGACAAGTTTATGAGAAGAATATGGCTTGATTTTATAGAAAGCCTACATAGCAATGTAAAGTGAAACCAGCGTTGTCAAAATGTGCATGCCTAGGTGATGAGTCAATTTTATTAAGTTTTTATTTATTTATTTTTATGTGGTTCTTTAAAACATATGAATTTGCGTACATATCAGACTCAAAGTGCTTGGACTTGACAATGCATAAAATCTAAGATAACATGGGTTTGGCACGCATATCAGATCCAAGATGCTTGGACTTCGCAATCAGCCAAGTTCAAGGTAGCGTAGATCTGACACGCATGTCAGACCTAATACGCTTGGACTTAACAGTCAGCCAGGTCCAAGATAATGACCATCCTCCCTTGGCATATGTAGGGGAATGACCGTCCTCCTTTGGCATGTATAGGGGAGTAACCAACCTCCCTTGGGTCTATCCCCAAGGAAGAACTCAGTCTTTATAAGCTTAGCTATACTTGACGTCTTAAACTCTAATCTCCCTATATCTTTTTAGGTGTATAAAAATACTTCAATGACCCACCATATTCTTATCAGGTAAGGAATATTTATCAATCATTCAATGCTATCAGGCTGCAAGTCCTCTTTTTATGGCATATAAATACATCATGAGAGTTTCATGATAAAAGGTTCATAATTTCCAATTCTTGACTGTATTTATATTTTCAGAGTATCTTTCTATATAATATTCTTATATTTTCTCTCTCTAAAAAGATACTTATTTAAGCATCAGAAAGTTCTCATCTCCATCAAAGATGATCTTTTGCAGGTACTAATCACGAGCAGCTTTGGCCAACCAAAGATCAAGTCTAAGCTATCAACTACCTTGAATAAAAAAAATAAACAAAATTATTATGATGAATTAATTAACTAATTATCCAACCTAAAAATTTTATTCCCAAACTAATTGAATTTTTAGAACATTATTTCCAGACAAACCATCAAGACCCAAACAAGGCCATTTAACTAGGGGCTTCCGTAGAGTGCAAGTACCAAGGCAGCAAGTAACTAGTAAAAATATATGTTTTTTTTTGTGTATGTTGATATATTTGTCTATATTCTTTTTATTCACCTTTAAAAATAAAAGTAAAACGTAGGATTTAAAATAAAAAATAAAAAAGAATCATCACATTTGGCAGCCACGCTTTTCTAAAGAATCAGTACATCTTTTTGTTTGTTTCTTCTTCACCTCCCTCCCTCTCTCTCTCTCTCTCTCCCTCCCCCTCCCCCTCCCTCTCTAAATATTCATGGTTCTATGCTCCCAAGATTTTTACTTATTTTTTTTTTTATAAAAGAACATTTTCTTAAATCTCAAGTGCATCATTCATCAAACTTCACAATTATTTTTTTTATTGCCATATTTATTGTTTCTGAAACTTCAATTCCAAAATTCACAATATTTTTTTATAAAAACCCATTAACTTTAACTTTTGTTTTTAGATGTGTTTTCAAAATACATTTTATTAAAATATAAAATTGATAATTTTTTTTTTATTTTTTAATAATTTTAATGTGTTAATATATATATATATATATAAATTATTTTAACATATTTTCAAATAAACTAAATATACATTGTTTGACAGCTGACGCCTGAAGACTTACAAAAATCGAATCTTCAAGCATTTTACAATGTTTCCCAGGCAGCAAATTCAGATTTCAGTGCCGTATCAGTCAAGGCAAAGACTAGCTATTAATAATCAAGAATCATCAATCGAAGGCCACATGCCTTGCAAAGATGGGTGTTCAGTTTAATCCTAGCAGGACCAACATGCATACTATAGGAACTTATCAGAACGGAAACCAATGAAGCGATGTTTTCGATTCAAATCATGATATAGGAGCTGCAGTTCGGCAAAAGAACCTATGAACACACAAGAATCCCCAGCATTGGCAGTGCGTACAATCCATGATAATAAAATTCAACAACTTTCAAACCATGGCTAATTAACGCTGAAAGAGAAAAGAGTAGGTTAACTCTAAAAGAACAAAATGGCAACAATAGACCTTGATCCATGTAAAATATCCAATACAAAATTCTTTAACGAGTTAAGAGGACAACAAAGAAGGAAGGATTTCACCGCTTTCCCCCACCCCCGCCAAGCTTGGGGCCCTTTGGTGCAGCACCCTTTGGCACGCTACCTTTGCTGCTCTTTTGTACCTTGGCTGTTACCTCAGCCTTCTTGGCTCTCTTCTCATCCTTTGTTTTCTTAATCCTCTCCTTAATTTCACTGCACAAAACATCATGCATTGAACAAACAAGTATATCAACAAGTGTCACCAGTGACTCAACCATCGAAGCACATTGGAAAAACCATCAAAGAATTACATACCGGAGTGCAGCCTCCCTTGCAGCATCACGAACTTCAGGTTTCTCAGTTCGCTTCTTCTGTATGACCTCCAAAGTAGCGCCTACAATGGACCTTGAGTAAGGTTTTTTCGTGGCGCGGCGCCTCTTCTTAATAGTTTCTGCAGCAATGTCCTGTGATTATCAGGAAAGCAGAGTCAAAACCAACATATACCGCATCATGATTTTCTTTCTGAAGAAAACAATCTTGCAAATAGAAGCATTATGCATTCGTCATTAAAAAGTTGATAGAAACTAGGAAAAAAGTCACCTTTTTATGCTGCTTCCTGTACATAGCTGTCCAGGTTAGCTTTGAGGGCTTCAGCCTGTTGTGGAAGTACCTCTTGCATTTAGAATTGGCAAAGAGGAAGACCTTAATTGATTAAAGAAAGAGTACTTAGTTTCACAGCCTGTACTGGAAGGTGGTGGAAAATAGAAAGAAGATCCGATGCCTTCAATACCAAACTGCATCTTACCTGGGAATCTGAGCGAATAAATCTGATACCCTTGCCAGGATAGATCTTCGCCCCACTGAAGCGGCAGAGTTCAGTCCTGGTCATCGGGAAAGAAACCGTCAGTATTATTACAAAGAAAATCTATTGTCAAGTCACTAAAAATGCTCCATTCCAGGGAACGCATGCTTGATATTTATCATGATTGCATATCTAAAACATCAATGACTTCATTTGCATGATTATGCTCTTCCAAGGAGCTGAATACTCTGGCGATATAACACCCATCTTAGTCTTAGTCTGGTTTCCATTGATCACAATTATATAGCAACTCAACTCATAATGTCAAACCAGTAGTTCCAATTACCTTTCTAACATACAAACAATAAAAACATTCACTTGAAATCCATGATAGAAACCTTTCTACTCTCCAAAAATGTATACTCTACCCATCACCAAAAAGCTTAAAACTTTTATAAAAACTGCATTTTTGAAGTTTCATAAAATTAATCAAGCTCGCCTCATTTTCCTTGTACTATCGCACAAAATAGTGGCTCTAGTGCTAAATTTGTAGCTCACAAATTCAAGTTTTAATGTATTTGTAAACAAAACCAAGATGGCTCAAATTCAATCCACCAATTCAGGACACTTAAACACTTGAAAAAACAAAAACCCATAAAAAGAAAAACGCAGAAAAATAAAAACCATTTTCCATTGATGTTAAATGGAAGAATAATGGAGAGAGAGGGACGTACTTGAGAACCATGGCGGCAGCAGCTACTGATTTTTTGGCAGGGAAGAACGAAGACCAGACTAGGGTTTGGTTTGAGAAGATATATATATATATTTGCTTAATGGGCAAATAAAGGCTTTATAGTTATGGGCTTAAAAAGGCCAGACGGCTACCTTAAGTGCCTGGTTCTCATGTTTATGGGCATTGTAATTTACATTGTTCATAGGCTTGAGTTTAAATTGGCTCCTTGTAATTTGAAATTTTACAAATTCATCCACAAATAAGTCTACTTTTCTATTATTTGTTGTTGTTGTTTTTGTTCCGGGGCATGGTTGTAAAACCCAAACTGAATTAGCAGGTTAACTCAAAACTTAACCAATTTGAACTAGCCTAGGTTGAAAAAAATACAGGAGGAAAGAATTTGGTGAATTGATTGAAAGTCCAGGTTTATCCGCTAATCTAATCAAGATTTAGCCCTCAATCCTTTTATTTTGTATTAAAATAATATTTTTTCTAAAAAAAATTTATAGGGTTGATTTTTCCAACTCGTAATCTAGACCTCACTTTGAATTAACTTTCAAGTAGGTTCTGACAACTATTTTCATAAAGGATGGGAGTTGGCAAGGGAATATAAAAGGTAAGTAGTTACCATATGAACCGAATAAGTGAAGCTACCGCCTTAAATGGAAAGGTAGTCTTCTTAATGATAGTAAGAGATATAAATCATGCCCTATCCTAGTATTCTTTCTTCTTTTCTTTCACTCGTGGTTAAACTTATTCGTATAGAAAGAAAAATGTTACATGGAGTCTCGTTGGTTTCATAAGCTTGTTCAGAAAGTGGGGAGCTGACTCAAGAATTGAAGAGGTTGGTATATATAGAAAAGCTACATGTTTTGAGGCAAATTCATTCATTCTCGAAGTTATGGTGGAATGCAACAAATCCCCAACCTTGTGTTGGCCCTCCACACGATGTTCGTGAATCGATCAAGAAAGTAAAGCATCATAGGCTTTTTCAAAGTTTATGTTCTTAAAAATTAGAAGAGAAGGATTGAAATGACTATTCAAAACCTCACTTAAGATCGAGAATGACTTCATTCCTGATTAACAAAATACCCTTTCCTTTAAGAAATTCAACTGTTTGAACCATTTCTCTTGTGTGATTTCAACTTCGAAAACCAGGAGCCTCATTTTTGAAAGCCTACATAACAGACTTTTTGGTCCATTCATTCTAATGTACCCTTCCTTAAAGAGACTCTGCATGCTCATTCACTAGAACCCCGAGCATGTGATTACTTTTTTCTTTTACGCAATTCCTAACTAGTCATAGTTAAGCCTAAGGACCGAAATGGGAGGTTTTGGGCTATCGGGGCTGTTAGGCTTCTTTCTCATGGAAGAGGATTTACATCCAACTCTTCTCGAGACTCGATCATTGGCAACATCTTCTAACTCATTGAGTGCAAAGAACCTATATAAGATAAGTCTGATCGTCTCCTACTTTTAACTAAAGTTCTCTGCCCCCTATTCTCCTACCGGCTTAACCTAACTGAGTAAGTTGATCAATAGAGCTTAAAGGACTGATCATTATGCCTTCCTTTCTGACCGTCATAAAGGCTACAACTCGATGTTACAAAAGGCACTTTTTCTATAGCATTATCCAAAGGAGCTTTTTCTATAGCATTAACGATCTGGGACTCTTTACCTCGCAGACAACTATCTCATATATATATAAAGAGCAACAGTGGATGATCTAAATTTTGATCGAGATTTAATCACCATAATAATAGATTATGGTCTAAATCTTAGAGTGTCATCCTCCTAATTTTTTAGTTAGCAACACTATTATTTTCGAGTGTCATTCTCCCACTGGCCTACCAAGACATGTTGCGATTAGTGGATTTAGAAGAACTAATTTTTATTGTGTTAGTTAAATAAAATAGTATTAATTTCATATTATCCCCATGGTTATTAAATCTAATTTAAAAGCGAATAGGGTAAGACTTGAGTCTTAGATTAAGAAAAGTTAACTCAATTTAATCTATAATCTTAAAAAAAACTCAAAACATCCTATTTTAATTAAAAAAAATATCAAATCAAATATAGTCAACAAGGTTTGGATAGGATTGATTGGGTCATAGTTAACCTGTGTTTTTTACTATGCTAAAATGAGTCAATTCTTTTCCTTATTTTTTCTTCAACCAAGACCAATCTAGGCAGCCCCGAGACTTGAGATCCTATGTTTATTCACCGGCCATTAATTCAGATATTATAACTATGATTTTCCTTAACTGGAGTTTTTCTCATAAATGACGAATTTGAACCTAAAATTTTTGGATTCAGACATAGTACTTGGATTACTTGTTTCGACTCTTCTATCTGAACTACCAATTACGTAAGAAAATGAATTTTACTTTTGTAGTTTTTTAGTAAATACTAGTTTACAAGACTGCATTACACCGCAACTTGAATTAAAAAAAAACGTAAAAAAATATCTAGGCTGCAAAGAATCATTTGAAATTATCATTAAACTTGGTTCAACAAGTAAACATTGAAAGCTTCTGACTTGACTGTTTACCTAACCCAAGTTTAAAATTAAACTATATAGAAATTATCCTGACATAACTTAATCAACATTACGAATCCCACAATAACTTTGAAATCTCTTTTAATTCATATTATATGAAAAAAAAATACTCATCTTATATCTAAATAATTAAAAGCCATAATGTTTTTGAGATCTCAAGTTTTTGCCTTTATTCACATTTAATGCATGATCAATTCAACAAATGCCATGGATATGCAATTAATTAAGATGTCAAATTAAGATTTTCATTCTTCTCAACGATAATAACTTAGGATTTTTTAGTATTTTATTATTGTTTTATCTCGGGACAAAAAAAAAAGACAATTATCTTTTATTTTGAAAGTATAAAAAATAGTTTCAAGACTATTCAATAAATAAATTTATTTTATGTCGTCTTCTCTTGTAACATCCTGGAATCTCCATGTTCATCTAAATCATAAATTTATTTTATGTCGTCTTCTTTTTTGTGATACTTTTATATTTTGCAACTTTAGCTATAATAATTCCCTTTTAAGATTTATTCTTCTCTTTGATTAATTTTTTATTTGTATTGAAGTTTAGACAGAGATTTTCCTTGCAAAGAAACAATCCATAATCTTCATCACCTATATTAATCCCACATCAATCAACACAAATCCAATCCAATTATCCCAGATCACAATCTTACTACAATAAAGCATTTCTCCTTTATTCTCATCATCACACAACATTTTAATTCTTTATCAAATTCTAATTATAATGATTGGCATCCATAGTTTATAATCAAAACATAATTTAACTAATATTTAAATACTTAATTAAAATACATGTATTGGAAAACATCTCAAAATAAAACGCATGATCACATGTTATTTAGTTTTACATTTTTTGTCTAGATAAGTCTCCAATTACATGCAACACTATATTATTACATGCTTTCTTTGTTTAAAATAACAAAAGACGATATACCAGTCCTATTACTCATATCGGGACTGCGAGGATCCTGAAATTAATTAAGAAATTATAAAGATGATTATATAAATGAGAATATTCAAAGTAATATAACAATCAAATATATTGGTTCATTTAACTCTCTTGGATATTTATCGCATTTCAAACGATCTTAGTAATTATAAGTTATCTTAACTAATTCCATGGTTGATAAAACTCAAGCTGCCCATTATATTTATCAAACCATCTATTTAACCTCGCGATCGTTTTATATTTTTGGCCACCCGAGATGGATGCCTCAATTCCAAAGAATCCCACTGGAAGCCTATATCTCCGACAATCCTTCACGGATGTCAATATCTCTGACAATCCCTCACGGATGCTTATCTCTTTGACAATTTCACACGGATACCCATAACTCTGGCAATCCCTCACAGATGCTAATAAAACTGGCAATCCCTCATAGATACCAATAACTCCATAAATTTTCTAATTTAACTCCTTTCATTTCATTCGTTCTTCTTTTTCTATTCCACAATCATGCTATTGAAATAAATAACCTATACAGCAAGAACATTATAACTAACTTAATTTGAGATGTTTAATACTTACCTGCAATCTGGTTATAACCGATTCCCCCTACTCGCTGTCCTACTTCACTAATTTCTCCTATATCAACAAGATTTTCAATTTATCATCATCTTATTAGGACATAAGCATAATCTATACATATCAAGAAACATTAAACACCACATCGAAATCATTAGTTTATTCTCAATCCGAAATCATTTACTTAATCTTTTATAGTATTCTTCCCTCAATTTAACCAATTAAACTTAACCCATCTTCTCTCGAAAGTTCTCAATCATAATATTAATATAACCATTTCTTTGTTATTCAATAAAATAATTTACTTGTTCTTAAATATCATCCATATAGCAATATACATTTCATATTACACAATTTCACATGCATTTTCACAAGTTAAGAAAAAAAATGTTCCTATTCTCTCCTTTTTCTCTTGGCTGAAATACATAATAAGAAAAGGTAATTTTTCATATTCTTATACTAAAATTTCATGGTTTTCCATATATATATTAAATTAGGGTTTTACATCTCTCTTTTGAATTAAACATATTTTTTTATTTCTTTTGTATCCATCCCTTTTATTTTGAAACACTGACCGAATGCAAGTTATTATCAAAATCCAATTTCCCAAACAACCGTTTAAATTCTCTAACCATTATTTTCAAGTCTCATCTTCCTACTAGCCAGCCATAACCGGTTGCAAACCCTACACTAAAACGATATAATCTCAAGCTCACTGAAACAAAACCCACCAAGGCATGACAACATTAAATTGCCATACACGCGCTAGCAAACACGCGTGGAATAATAAGGGGGCGGATATCACGAAATAGCGTGCCATGTAATAAAAGGGGAAAACGTCTCAAAAGTCCCTAACTTGTGAGGATAGTCTAGATAGGTCATCAATCTATTTTTACCTCAACCAGGTCCTTAATATATCAAGGAATTCTCAATCAGACCCCTTTCACTTTTAGTTCTAAAACTATTAAGTAATCCCGTAAATATAACATGAATTTTATCCTATAATATAAAATTAATTATTGGCTATTACTGTTTTTAATAATGTAAGACTCACCCGCTATATTAAATTATATATATAAACAAAACCCTTTCTTCTTTTTAATTTTATAGTCTATTACATAACGTGATGTTGAATATCTTAGTAGATCTATATGTTTTTAATGGATTAAATAAAAACTACTTAATTAATCAATCATTCTATTAACTTAATTAAACTACTAGAAGGATTTAAATGAGAATTAATTGATATGTTAAGGATACAATCAAGAAAAAAACAAGTTGGAGACTTAATTTAAATTACCCCTAGAAGTTGGGACCTTTTTAAGTTTGCCCTGATAAAAATAGACAAATGGACCCACCAAATGACCTTTTTCATTGCCCTACAAATACGACAAGAGCATCCTTCCTCTCTTCTTCAGTTCTTTTACGTAGTTCTCTTTTTTGTGTCCCTCTTTAGAAATAATAAGAAAGAAAATCTTTTGTGAAAGGAAAGAGGCCATTTGAAGAAAAAAAAGAGAGAGAAAGAAGAAAATGTAAGTGAATTTTAGCTTCATGTCTTCTATTTATTTATTTATTTATTCTTGTATTGTCACATAGTTTTTAACTTTTATATTTCCTCATGTTACTCTTAGTTTTTTTGTTGATCGGTACACACATGTAGCTAGGAATGATCATGAACAACTATCAGAATACTAAAAAGACCTTTGTGAGGCTAATTTTATGCTTCCTCTCTCTCTCTCTCTCTCTCTCTCTCTATATATATATATATATATATATATATATTGCTTTCATGTAGCATTTTTTCTTGTCTCGGTCACATACTTGACTATATATACATTCGTTTTGTCTTTTACCTTTCTCTTATGTGTTGATTCAGAGAGGGAGGGAGAAGAAAGGATTTGATAGTTTTATTTTATCAATAGCTAGGCTGTTTTCGTTAATGTCGAAGAAAGGTTTTTTTTCAATTTTTGTTCGGTGGTTTCTATAACATTCAGCTACCCTTTTACGTGTTTCTCTTTTCTAGCTATGTCACGAAAATTGAAGGAGAAGAAGAGAGGTCAACTGGGATTATTTATTTTTTTTGCTTTTTTTTTTAACAAAAAAAGTGTGAGCCTATGAGATAATTAATTTATTAAAAAAGGGTCAACTTTTTTTTTTTAATATAATTCAACCTTTCTAGTTCTTCACCTTTCTGGGTTAGTCTTTTTCAACAAGGACAATCACTTGGTCCGCATGCTATGTTTCTTGTATGTGTGCATGGAAATATTAGAGGCAATCTTCTCTTGTTGCAAAGATTTTCAACTTGATGAGATGTGCACAGTGTATACATGAAGAAAAGATTGGTTTTTGTTTCTGTTTGTACCTTTTATCTTATTATCACTCCACAGGCCTATTGAGAGAGAGAGATGAGTCATCCATTATTAAGCGTTGACAAAGAAATAGGTTTTCTTGTTTCTATCTTAGAAGAATATGAGCGTGGTTTTTTATTCTAGTTCAAACTTCAAGCAAGTGCTGGAAAGGTCAAAACTTGCGAGACAAAATCGTAGCCTACCTTTGTGGAAGTGATAGCTACCTTTTCAAGAGAAACTGGTGTGATTATTTAAGATAAAAGAGGGGGGGGGGGTGGTTAAAGGTAGTTAAGGGGTTTCAAGGTTTGTGACAGATATGGTTGCAGTGCACTGTAACAACACCATGCCTACTGGTGGTGCTTGGAATTAGATAATTTATGACCCTTGTTGGTCCGTGGGATTTTTTGCAGAAAAATAAGATGGATGGTCGTGGTGATATGGGTCTGTTTGGGGAACATTTTGATCCTTGTTTGGTAGGGAGGATCAAGGAGGATGGTTATGAGAGCAGGTCTGGTAGTGATAACATTGAAGGAGCATCTGGTGAAGATCAGGATGTTGGAGACGATCTAAGACCTAGGAAGAAGTACAACAGACACACTGCTAATCAAATACAAGAGCTTGAATCGTATGAGTTCTTCCTTTGGCTATGTTATTTATGCTAAGAGATCTATGTATTGTGTTTACTTATCTTTGATTGAAAGACTTTTTTTCCTAAAAGAGCTTTGTTTCTATTTGTTTGTGATGTTAATAGTTTCTTCAAGGAGTGTCCTCATCCTGATGAGAAACAAAGATCAGAGCTTAGCAGGAGGCTTGGCTTGGAAAGCAAGCAAATCAAGTTTTGGTTTCAAAATAGGAGAACTCAAATGAAGGTAAATTGATAGACTTGTTTGTACCCTTTTAATTTGCTTCCTTCTATTTTCCCTCTTGAAAATTTTGATTTTGGTCATTTTGGACTTCAGACCCAATTGGAACGGCATGAGAATGTAATCCTCAGGCAAGATAATGATAAACTCCGACTTGAGAATGAGTTGTTGAAACAAAACATGAGTGATCCAATTTGCAACAATTGTGGTGGTCCTGTGGTGCCTGGTCCAGTGTCTGATGAGCAACAGCAGTTAAGGATCGAAAATGCTCGATTGACGGATGAATTAGGTCGTGTTTGTGCCTTAGCCAATAAGTTTTTAGGCAGACCCCTCACATCCTCAGCCAATCCTATCCCTCCGTTTAGCTCAAAATCCAAGTTGGACCTTGCAGTTGGGATAAATGGATATGGCAATTTAGGCCATACAGACAACATGTTGCCAATGGGGCTTAATGCTGTTGGCAAGGAAGTACCACATGATAGATCAATATTTGTAGATCTTGCACTTGCTGCTATGGATGAATTGATAAAGATGGCTCAGATTGAAAGTCCCATTTGGATCAAAAGCTTAGATGGAGGAAAGGAAGTCCTGAACCATGAGGAGTATATGAGGACTTTCCCTCGCATTGGCATGAAACCCAGCAATTTCGTTACTGAGGCTACACGGGAGAGTGGTGTAGTACTCGTCAACATCTCGGCTCTAGTTGAGACATTGATGGACGTGGTACGCTACCTAACTCTTTGTGCTGTTATGAATTTTTCAATTATTTTTCTCTTAAGCATGAGCTCGTTACTAGGATTTGACTTCTGTATTTCATTTTTCTTAGTGTATTTTTGTGTCAAAGACAATATAACTATCAATTTTGAAGCACTTTGTCAAGATTAGAATAGTTTGGTGAGATTGTTTATTTGTTTGTTTATGATCTCACGTCTGCTGAATCCCCTTATCTGAAAGGATGGTGCTGAGAAAGCTGCAAATTCAATCTTAATATGCTTCATTTATTCAACTAGAAATGGTGAAATGCTTCTAGTTTTGTACATGCATGGTAGCTTAACTGCTCTTCCATATATATACAGAATGGATGGGTGGAGATGTTTCCCAGCTTGATTGCTAGAGCTGCCACCACTGATATCATATCAAGTGGCATGGGTGGAACAAAAAGTGGAGCTTTGCAAATGGTATGCCGTTATCCTACATGTTCTATAGTCTTTTGCAGTGAAGCTGGAGTTTATGAGTTTTTTTCTTTTCCAGATACACGCCGAGTTTCAATTGATTTCACCTTTTGTCCCTGTGCGTCAAGTGAAGTTCCTTCGGTTATGCAAGCAACTCACGGAGGGTGTGTGGGCTGTAGTTGATGTTTCCATTGATGCAAACCAGGAAAATCTAAATGCACAAGCCCCTGTAACCTGCAAGAGGCTTCCTTCTGGCTGCATTATACAAGATAGGAACAATGGTTGCTCTAAGGTGATGACTTGTATAGATTCTTCGTTTGTTGTACTTGTATATACTTGTGGTTTCTTTATTCATTATGGTTGTGCACCAAAGATTCTCTCCTTTCTGTAATGAAATATATTATTAATTTACTTGAAAACCTGAGCTTTGATTATCATTTAACTAAAGTTTCTTCTTTGATTCAAATAAATTAAACTCTCCTATTCCAAAGCGAAATGTGCTTACTGCATGCATTTAATCCCATTGCTAGTTTCTAAGACGACGATATCACTTGCATTTGACACGCATGCGCGCACACACACATGTTTTTGATTCCTTGGTCTTGGATTCAGTGCATTCACAATCTTTCTATCCAGGTAAAGCCTTGTGGTTTTCAATCTTTTCTGTACACCTCCTTCATTTGATGTTTTTATTCCTATCTCTTCTGTTCTTCAGCTGTTTACTCTTGCTGTCCGTGAGGTAACATGACCCAGGTCCAATCATTATATTTTAATCTTCTGATTCCAAGTAATCACCTGCTACGACTGTATTATGATAGAATCACCTTCCTGTATATGCAATTGAAAAACCTCATGAAATCTTATTTTCAAGTTCTAAGAAGGATAGTATTTTATATTTTGTGCAATGCTCTCTCCTCATTTTGTCAATACTGTGCCTTGAATTTGTAGCTTTTCTTGTCCTTTCCATGGACTTCCTTTCGACGTGGTATGGAACTGCATGATATATGTTACTTTATTAGTCTGCTCTAACCATTGGCTGTAAGTCTATTTTTCTATGTATTCACCATTTCATTATTATTCTCACCATTAATGGAAGAGTTAAGTGTTCAACATCGCCAGAACTTTGAATTAAGAATAACTCAGCAGCATCAGAATTTTACAGGCTTCATGGTTTACTAATTAATGATAAAAACAAGTGAAACATTTTAAACTGTGTTCATAGAAACGTCTTCGTGGAATTGTTTTTATTTGAGGTGAATAGAACCCAGTAAACCAAAGTTTGATTGCTTGCTAAATAGAGGTGTACTGTTGATAGATGCTAGGAATATGCAGGTGCTTATATGTTCCAAAATGCTGACTGATATTAAAATGCAGGTTACATGGGTGGAACATTCCGAATATGATGAGAGTGCAGTCCATCAACTCTACCGACCCATACTTAGTTCTGGCAGGGGCTTTGGTGCACAGAGGTGGCTTGCTGCCCTTCAACGGTATTACGAGGGCATGGCAATGATTATGTCTCCTAGCATTTTGGGTGAAGATCAGACAGGTCTGGGAATCTGCTCAATCCTTTCTTTATTAATTTGTTTATTTTCTCGAATTAATATTGTTTGTGCCGTCTTTTGAGTTGTAATACTATAATGATACAGTGATAAATCTGGGAGGTAAGAAAAGCATGTTAAAGTTAGCACGACGAATGGTGGATAACTTCTGTTCTGGGGTTTGTGCTTCTTCTTTGCACAATTGGGGCAACCTTGTGGCTGGAAATGTGAGTGAAGATGTGAGGATTTTGACCCGAAAGAGTATTAATGAACCTGGTGAGCCAGATGGTATTGTGTTGAGTGCTGCGACTTCTGTTTGGCTGCCAGTTTCACGACAAAGGTTATTTGACTTCTTGAGGGATGAACAATCAAGGAGCCATTGGGACATTTTATCCAATGGTGGAATGTTGCAGGAGATTATCCAAATCCCCAAGGGACAGGGACAATGCAACCGTGTCTCTCTCCTGCGTTCAACTGTGAGTGGCCATAACCAACTTTCAACCTTTTGGTTTCTTAATTTTACCAAGTGTTTAATTGTATAATTTCTGTTTCTTGCAACTTTTTAGGCTGTTGATGCTGATGCGGGTGAGAACAACATGTTAATATTACAAGAAACCTGGAATGATGTCTCAGGTTCGCAAGTAGTGTATGCACCAGTCGACATACAATCGATGAGTGTAGTGACGTCTGGTGGAGACTCTACCTATGTGGCTCTCCTGCCATCAGGGTTTGTGATTCTTCCAGATAATTCATTTAGTAATGGTGAGCCCAGCAACAGCGATGGGAATCCAGTCAAAAGAGATAGCGATAGCAACAATGGAGGTGGATCGTTTTTTACTGTCGGATTCCAAATTTTGGCGAGCAACCTTCCTTCAGCCAAACTTACAGTCGAGTCAGTCGAGACGATTCATAATCTCATCTCCTGCACAATGCAGAGGATCAGAACAGCCTTCAACTAATGGTGGCTTCTTAACTTAGTACATCTCCTTTTCCTTTTCTTTTCGGACATACAAGTATACAAAGTATTAGGAAGGCAAAACAGATAGAATGGACATGAAATAGAGGGAGCTTGAAGTGGCAACTCTGCACAAGTAGGGTTTCAAGTCAAGAACAAACAGCATGGAGGTGATATGTGTAGGATGACTCAGGATGTTACTGTCCATGCTGAGCTAGTTCTAACTTGGCGACATACCATGGTCTTGTGGTTCGGGTATTGACTTAGTTAGCCTTAGCAAATGTTTTTGTTTTGTCCTCTCGTATACAGAAAAACAATATAGACATTGGAGACTGCTAGTTCTTAACCTTTCGTGTTATGAAAAGTAAAAACAGTTCAAGCTCTTAGGCAATCTGGTGTTTTAACTTACATTTTGCTTCAAAGTTTTCTGCTAAGGTTAGCCTGAGTTCTTGCATGACACCTGATCTTACTCTCATGTGTTTTGTCACTTTTGTGTATCCTTTCTGGTGTAAAAACCCTAATGATTAAAAAGGAACTAGAGTATATTAATCAACGGATTAACCTCGAAGATATTGTGGCAAAAGATCTTTAATTTTTTTTTTTTTATTATTAAAATAGTGTTATTTTATTTTAATTTTTATTTTTTTCAACTCCCGGGTTTTAAAACTAAGGTCTGAAAAGCTCAAAGAGCATCCTTGTGAGAAAACAATCCAATGCAAGTTTCAAAATTTCAATACAAAATCACAATTAGGCCCACCATTTTTCACATCAACAACTTGTAAATTGTAATTACACACACTAAACGAATTTCACTTACCACCTCCAAGGTTTCCAACAATTCATAATCACCCCTCATTACATTCACAACTTTCCATTTACCCCCACTCAATCATTTCTCGAATTCTTCCCTAACTCTCCTCCACTCTAAAAATCTGTCCTTTCCTCTCCCAATCACTCTCTGCTAAAACCCTACACCCTAAAAATCAAAACATAGAAATGCTAATCTTCATTGCTGTCAATCTCTTAATCTCTAAACACAAAACCCTCAGAACACTTGAATCCACACTCTACAACCTTAAACACACCAAACCCATGTCTCAATCGACATCAATTCCCAAAAAACAACAAAGGGTTCGTGACCATGGATTTGACAATTACATGGAAATCGAAAAAAAGACAAGAAAAGTCTTAAAAGTTTCAATCTTTAATACTTTCTCAGTACAAGCAAACACTTCCCATGTCACGTCTTGACAATCTCGCTGGCAGGTTGGGGTTTAAACACTTTGAAGCTGGTGCTTTTATCCTCAAATTTCCTCATGTTTTTGAGGTATATGAGCATCCAGTTCAACGTGTGTTGTATTGTCGCTTAACGCGTAAAGCATTCAGTCAGATTGTGCAAGAAAAGGAGGCCCTTTTTGGCTCAAATTCCTGAAGCTGTTACCAGGTTGAGGAAGTTGATAATGCTGTCTAATTCGGGCCGGTTGCGGTTGGAACATGTCAGGATTGCAAGGTATGAGTTTGGTTTGCCTGATGATTTTGAGCATTCTGTTGTTTTGGAGTATCCGCAGTTTTTTAGATTGGTTGATGCTATTGAGACTAGGAATAAGTACATTGAGGTGGTTGGCAGAGGCCCTAGATTGGTGGCTTGCGCAATAGAGAAAGTTAGGGAGCTAGAGTATAGAGAGAAAGGAATGGATGCTGAGGATGTGAGGTTTAAGTTTATGGTGAATTTTCCACTCGGGTTTAAGATAGGGAAGTATTATAGGATTGCGGTGTGGAAATGGCAAAGGGTTCCTTACTGGTCACCGTATGAGGGTATTTCAGGTTATGATTTGAGGTCAATTGAGGCTCCGAAGAGGATGGAGAAGATGGTGGTGGCAAGTATTCATGAATTGTTGTCGTTGACGGTGGAGAAGAAGACTACGATGGAGAGGATTGTGCATTTTAGGATGGCTGTGAATTTGCCTAAGAAGTTGAAGGACTTCTTGCTTCAGCATCAGGGGATTTTTTATGTTTCAACTAGAGGGAATCATGGCAAGCTTCATGCGGTTTTTCTTAGAGAGGCGTATAGGAAAGGGGAGTTAGTTGAGCCGAATGATTTGTACTTGGCGAGGAGGAAGTTGGGTGAGTTGGTGTTGTTGAATTCAAGGAAAGCATATGTGTATAGGGGGTTGGTTAGATATATGAGGAACAGAGAAGACGATGGGATGGAGCATTTTAGGAGAGAATGGGAAAGACGGGGAGAGGGAGGGTGATTTGAACTTAGACTTGAGTTGTGATGTTGGTTCTGATTCGAAAAATGAGGAGGACAATGTTGATAACATTGAAAAGGCAGAGGAGGCTCAACTAACTGGTTGGCTACATAACATTGGTGGTATAAGGAATCATTTTGGCTCTCAGTTGGGAAGCATCAACAATTACTGAAAACTTACTACTCCTGGGGATGATGAGGCAAAGGAGTGAATCTCAATCATACGCATCCAAGATGTTAGAAGAAGCGAATTAAATGGAATTGGGGTCATTGAGGAGGACTTATATTTGCGGGAATACTATTGGTTTTCTAAGTGGCTTCTGTGTTGTTTCATTGGAATGTTATCCTTTTTGTGAACTGAAGTTACAGTAAAATTCACTGTGCTTGATAAACTGTGAAGGCTTCCGCTTATTTTTTAATAAATTATCTGGCCTTTGCTTATCCACATGCATATTTGATCAAATGGTTGGCATATTCATCTTTCCTTGAATTGTTGTAGAGTGTTGCTTGCTTATAAATTGAAAAATTTGTCAGATTGTAGCACTTGTCAGACATGGAAAATGTGTGTTAACAATGAGCTATCAAGCCTTAGTGCCTATCTATATTCAAAGTTGAACATGATCAAAATATATTTCAAATGACCTGAAGTAATTCTATTATATTGTCTTGCATGATGGTTTCTTATTCCACCACAGTGGTCACAGTAGGATGGCTGTCACCTCTCACCAATTTCTGGGACCCGAAATATTCCAAGTACCATCAGAAAATGGGCTTTGAACTCCGTAAGCATTCTAATCTAACAACAGCTAATATTTGGTAACAATTGCCCAGCTGTGCTTGGCAGGTACTAATCATCAATCTGTGAGCTTTTGCATCCATTTACAGTGTTTATCTTGTCTCTTTGCAGTTTTGCCACTGGCTGTGCTTAGAATTAATCATGTGGTCTAACAATGGTTTTTTTTTTTTTTGCTCAATTGTATCTCAATGCACTCCTCTTCTTCTTTCATAATATTGCTGGGTTTTTTCCCCAAAAATTCTCGTGATTTTAATAGCCCTTCTTGCTTGCACAATTCATGGAGGTAGTTGACTCCTTGCGAGGAGATGAACTCAACAAGCATTGCCAAGTTTTCATAGAAGGATGTGATAGGCAGCTTTGTTCTTGGTGGCATCGTTTTCCTTTCATGAAGGAACGTTGGATTGGTTAGCTAAAGGCTACCTCAGTTTTTGTTTACTTTCTTGCTCATGTTTGCAGTTTAGCCAGCGACTGAGATTCTGATGACAGCTCACTAACAGCGCCTTCATGGGCAATCAATTTTATGTATGCATGGCCACTCTGGTATCCAAATTAGTGACCCCGGCCCCAGCCTCAACAATTAATTGACTTAGAGGACATTTTATGCAAGAGGAAGTGTTCAAATTGCCTATGTCATCCAGGATCTCGGTGATCTCATGCCCTGACTTCAGAATTAAGGTTTCTATACTGACATTACAGCTTGACTAATATATCACGCAGTAATATAACAACTGATTATAACTGTCTCAATTCAAATTAGTTGTTTGCTTTATGAACGTATATTCCTACATACCATTTGCATTCCCGCCTATATGATGTGATTTAATTGTACATTGTAACTGTCTTGTACCGTGTGATTAGTTTTATGGAAATTCTCAGATTTGGTGTGATAGGTCTTCGGCTTCCCTTCTGTTTTGCCTCCTTATGAACAAAGCAGAATTTCCTTTTTAGTTAGCTGATTAAGAAACCCTCCCCCCACCAGAGAAATTAACATTTAATTTGGTTGAGATCAGGTTACTTAGAAATCATTGAACTGTTTCAGATTTAGGAAGACTAACATGTGATGTATTCATGTTTATAGTGCTCGTATGCATATGCAAGTGTCTGTATATGTTGGGATCCTATCAAACTCTCCAAAAAATTGCAGTCCTCAAATTTTAGGAAAGAAAAGTAAATCAGATAAAGAACTCTAATTATTTAAAATGCAACATACCATAAGATACCAAAAACTTTTGTAGTTACAAGTTCCCTTAAACATTTCCCACAAGCCAGCAATTCTTGGTTTTAGATTCCAATTGTTACATATCATCTCTAGCTCCTTGCCATCTACTACCCTGTGATTCCACCATGTTGGTCGATTTGTAGGCGGTCACCAACTTCTGGAGTCCAAGATTTAGCAGGAACCGAATGCTAGTATCTTCTTGTTTTTTTCTTTTATGTTCGAAGTATAGTCTGAAACGAAGGGCTTTGAACTCCATATGCATTTCTAGTCCAAGGATAGATAATATGTGATATAAATTGTCCAGTTGTGCTTGTGCAAAAATCAACCATCAGTGCATGAACTTTTGTATTCATTTCTTAATGTTTATTTGGATCTTTGCATTTTTGCCATTCACTATGATTAAACAAATAGAAGATATTCAATCATTTTCCCCATTTGTATCTGAATTCAAGCAAGCACTCTCCCCATTTGTATCTGACTGGTAAAAAGTACTGATTGTACCCTTTCTTGCTTGCAGAACTCCCGGAACTAGTTTGACTCATATCTTGCCATGATTTGAGATTTCCTTTTTATCATGCGATCAAGGAGTGGATTCAACGAGCATTTCAGCTACATCATATGGATGCGACAGCCTTTCTTCTAACCATGTCAAATGTATCTTCTTCCTGACATTATTTTTGCTTCATAAAGGTTCCATGGATGGTTATCTGGAACCTATATCAATTTTTACTTACCTAAATACAAGCCTGTGTTTCTTGCATAGCCAGCTATTGAGATTCTGCTGACAATTCACAAAACTAAATGATGCCGCAACAAGGATATAAGCAATCTCTGGCATCCAGTTTAGGATCCGCTATAGAATAACTTGGCAGACAGTTTATGTTTGAGCAACTTTACAGATGGGCCTCCTTCATCCAGTATCTTGGTATATTTTCTTACCTCAGACTACAGCAAACACCCTTTTGCTAACCTTGTACCATGCTGAAATTACTGCTTGACTGATGTCCAGCATGTCTTAAATTGGACGCTGTCTGGCTTGGATCTTTTGTAACATGTGACTAATTTTCAATCTAGCATACTTTTACTGAATCAAGTTTGCAGGTTTGGTGGGTGTATTTGACATCAAACCTGAACAGATATCAATGAAAGAAAAGGCCCTTATCAAGTGACTGATGCAAACGTATGATCCACGTCTGTTTTCACTTGGACTAACCCTAGTTGCTTCTCCCACCTGTAACCATGGAAAACTACAGATACCAGTATCTAGGGGTAGATCAGCAAGATTCAAGACTACTGACTACCTATCATGAACAATTATTAAATCAACTGCCATGTGTTAGCACCATCAGTCTTTGAAGGGGCATGCTCATAAAACCTCGATTTTGGTCCACCACCAAAGAGCATTCATTTCAATGGCCATGAATTTTGTTAAACACATCATTAACAATACTTTTTTTCTTTTTACACATTTAGATGATTAATGAGGTATGCTTTCTTCGTGATTATCAAGGTTCAAGATTTCAATAGTTGTCAGAAATAAAATTTTCATATATTTTTTTTTTAGTTTTATCATGAATTAATTATTTTTAATCAGATAAAAAAATGGATTCAATCTTGATGTATGAAAGTTGTCAAAAATATTAGCATTTTCTTACTTTCAAGAAATAGGTTTGTCTACATAGATTATATTCTCATGTATCCTTTCATGTTCTATAGATAAATCTATGCTGAAATTGTGTGCCTCCATTTATTCTTCAAGCAATTATTAGACTTGGAATCCAATTTTGTACATGGAAACTTGTTATTATCCTGTACTACACATCATTTGAATTGCAGGTATTTTCGCTAATTAAGAGATTAAGAAGAGAAATGTGTTGCTCCCATTAATGTAGTTCAAATTTTAATGATCTTCCATGGGAGAAGAATTTTAAAAATTAATAATCAAATACATAAATTCTGCACATTAAAATGAACTTTGAAGGCACTCTGCATAAAAAATTTTCTTGCGAAGAAACCTCTCTTACACGACGAACTCTCCCCTTCTCACTCTGCTACTCGGTTGCAATTTGGCAATAGTGCTAGGGATCGGTTTATTTTGCGTATAATACCCTTTGAGATGTATTTTCCATATCTTTTCATGTTTATTTTTGAAATTATGTTTGTTTTCTATAAAATATTTTATAGGAAAACAATCAATGAAAAACATTTATAGTTAATCTTTAATTTTAATTTATTTGATATAAAATATTTTTTAGATTATGAAATTCTATAAAATATTTTACGAATTGTAATTTATTTAAAATATCATTTAATTATTTCAACAATTATCACCATCTTTTTATCCATCATTCCAGTTATCTCATTTCTCATCAACACCACCACAATAAAAGATATATTTTATGAGAAAAATTTTTCGAGCCAAACATTAAAAAATATTTTACATGTAAAATAATTTACAGGAAAACATTTTACATGTAAGATATTTTTTATTTATAAAATATTTTATGTAAAAAAAAAATAGACCTAATATCATGTAAACTTCTACTTTCTAAAATTCTAATACAGTTTGAAATATTAAGATAGTGTTTAGTTAATATTTTAAAACAAAAACAAAGCAAGATGGTTGAGATAAAAAAAAAGTGTTTATGTCTTTTCTATTTTGAAATAATATAAATATTATGAATATATATTTAATTTATATGCATCTTTGTTCATCCAATTAAACATATTTATGCCCTTTATGTATTAGTTTTTTTTTTTCAAACATATTAACCAAACATAATCTAGAAAAAACATATATTTGCAATTTGCCAGTTTTTTCTTTATCATTAAAGGAAGAAAATAATACTCGACAAGGAATTAACAATTTTTCTACTATTGTTTCCACTTCCCATCTAAAATTCTAAATTAAAGGAGGAAAAAAAATAATTTTAGAAATTGGTCTCCAAAATTTCCCGGATTAGATCACCTCCCTCTCAAGTCCATCTCCAATCAAACGGCCCACATCTCACCAAACTTAACCTAATAATTTTTGCGTAAATCCCGATGTACGAAGTAATCTCATGTGGTGTCCTCCACTTCATCTACAATCAACAACCATTAATTGCCGTCTGATTCAAGCATGGTTTTTATAAATGCTATATATATATATATGTATGTATATTATATTAATATTAGAGTACGTATTTATTATATCAGATTTTAAAAATATAAATATACATGTCTTGGGATAAGTTTGGATTGTGTTTTGGATCAGATTTGATAATATTTATATTTTATTTATTATTCTTTAAATTTAATAAAATAATAAATATATATACATATATGTGTGTCTATATATATATATATATATATATATATTGAGGTTTAAAGCTAAATGAATTTTTAAATGATTAAAAAAATAAACATGGCCTCAGAGTGTCATCTCCACATTTAATGCTGTTCGGGTCCCACGGTAGGGCCTTTGATTACATGATTGATGTGGTCTGTATGATCTTTCCTGTCAACAGATTGTATGCTCTCTGATTTCCTTTTGGCCCCATTTTTAATTGACTTTATTGTCAAGTTTTGTCCCACAAGTTTGGAATAAAAATATATTATCAAAACCTGGTTTATTTGGATAAAATCAATTATACTATAAATATTGGTTCATATAAACCCTAATTTAATATTCTAATTGCCATTCTCAAATTTTACAGAAAAGGGGATCGGTATTTTGCCAACCAAAAAGGTAAAAATCAAAGAATTACAGATATCAAATTTATTTCCACCAAGATCTGAAGCCCAAAAATATAAAAATTACACTTTTGACAAAATTTCATCTACTATTATTACTATATCAGTTAATTTTCTTACCATGACAATTAGCAAATAAGGATCCTATCTTCTATATGCAAGTAAATTACACTGGTCAAGCACATTGACATTAACAAAATATTTTAGATAAATATTAACTATATATAAACACTCTTGTTTAAAAACTTGATCAGAGCAAGTTAAGTTTATACATAATTCGAGTAATTTAATAACTCAAGGTTTAGATTATTTTAATAAAAATATAAAAAAAATTAACTTGTTATAATCCAGTTTAACACTCAAATTAATCTGGTTCAACCTACTTAAATTTAGACTTGACCGTGATGGAATACTAAATTGACTATGGATGCAACCTTTTTTTAAAAAATCTATTGATATTCATTGTTATATAGTTTAAAATATCTATATAATTTAATATTTGATATATATATATATATATATATAACAGCCACATCACCAAATTTCCACCTCCATAGGCAAAGACTCAAAAACACAAATCAGAAAAATTGTTGTTGTCCGAAATTTTTTTGTCCGAGACAGACGGAGAGGGAGGGAGGGAGAGAGAGGGAGAGAGAGGGAGAGGAGGGGAGTGGTCAAAATGGGGAATTCATTTGGGTGCTCAGCTTCAGGGGAGAGGTTAGTTTCAGCAGCAAGAGATGGAGATTTGGTGGAAGCCAAGATGTTATTGGATTGTAATCCTTGTCTAGCTAAATATTCAACTTTTGGTGGCCTTAATTCTCCTCTCCATTTTGCTGCTGCTAAAGGCCACAATGAGGTAAAAAGGTGAAAAAAAGGTAACTTTTTTTTCTTTTTGGATTTTTTTTTCTTTTAGTTAATGTGTCTGATTTTAATGTTCTAGATTGTGGGGTTGTTGTTAGAGAATGGAGCTGATGTGAATTCCAGGAATTACTGTGGCCAGGTAAAGAAAATGTTGTTCTTTTATTTATTGTGATTTGATAATGGTTTTTTTTTTTCCTTGAAGTTCTTGGGTGAAAGTTTTGATTTTGATTTTCTTTTTGTTAAGTATGTTAGTGATTTGATATATAAACGTGAGAGAATGTTCATATGATTTGTTGGATCAAATTTGATAGTGGGTATTTTTTTGAAGTTCTTGTGGTGAAAGTGTTGATTTTTTTGGGTTCAGTATTTTAGTGATGGGGAAATAAATAAAAGTTGAAATTTTTGTTTCATTAGAACTTCAAGTTTGATTGTAGAATTTTGGATTTTTGTTTCTGTTAATATTAGTTGTGGAGATGAACGAAACCCAGATTTTGATTTCATTTGGATGTTGCTTGTTTTTGAAACCAGATTAATAAAAAGTGTAATTCTTTAATTTGAAACAAATTAACTGTTCTGTTTCGATATTTTTTTTTTCTCTCTAGTTAGTGATATTTTTTGTGATTTTGTTTTGAAGACGGCATTGATGCAAGCTTGTAGATATGGACACTGGGAAGTTGTGCAGACACTTTTATTGTTTAGGTGCAATGTAAGTAAATTCAGTTTCAAAAGAGAAACTTTTGTTGATTTTCCTGTTTTACTTGGAAGTTGTTCTTTTTTTTAATTGATCTGTCTTTGTGAAAATTGTGGCTTTATAGGTCACAAGGGCAGATTATCTTAATGGAAGGACTGCTCTACACTTTGCAGCTGTAAATGGGCATGCAAGATGTATAAGATTAGTTGTAGCAGATTTTGTTCCTAGTGCCCCTTTTGAAGCTATGCATGCTCGGATAGAAGGTGATACTGGGGATGGTTCTAGTGAGAAGAACAGATTTGACCAGAGGTATTAGTTCATTCAGATTGTAAAGATTTTCACCTTGATGGCATATTGATTCTGGCGTCATTACTTTGGTGGGAAATAGTTGTTGTCTGATGTTTCCCTCTTACCATTAGATTTATTCTTTTAGTGGTTTATACCACAAAAGTATTTGACTTATGTTATGTTATTGTGCAGTGCGCTGTCCAGGTTTGTAAATAAGGCGGCTGATGGTGGTATCACTGCTCTTCACATGGTTGCATTGAATGGGTATTTTGATTGTGTACAGCTTCTACTTGATATTCATGCAAATGTATCATCAGAGACATTTCATTATGGGACAACGATGGATTTGATAGGTTTACTTTTCTGCTCTATGCCTCACAATTTGTTTGCAAATCTTTCGATTGTGATTTGTACCCCTGAAAATATAATTATGTCGATTCGTAGGGGCTGGAAGCACCCCCTTGCATTATGCTGCCTGTGGGGGCAATTTAAAATGCTGTCAGGTAAGAATAATATCCAACAAGAAGAAGCTTGCCTTTCCTGTCTTGAACTTTATGAACATTAGATGATAGTGCTGCTAATTCTCCAGATCCTTCTTGCAAGAGGTGCCAGTCGGACGACATTAAATTGCAACGGGTAAATTGCTTTGGGTTTGTTTTGTGTTATGACTGATTGATGCAACAGCTCTGGAATTTATTGTGAAAAATTGACATAGAAACTCCTATGTTTTCTTCAGGTGGCTGCCTGTTGATGTTGCTAGGATGTGGGGGCGTCATTGGCTTGAACCATTGTTGGCAACAAATTCTGAATCTACAATACCTAGATTTCCACACTCTAATTACCTAGCCTTGCCTCTTTTGAGTGTACTTAACATAGCAAGGTACTTTTTCAACTTAATATATATGCTCCCTCTCTCTCTAGCACACATGCTCATATAGAGGTGTGCATACATCCATGCTAAGAAGGTGATGGTTTAAAAAATATCATTGCAACAGCACTAACTAAAGTCTCAAACGCTTGATGTTTATAATTTTCTAAATTTGGGTACCGTTCAGAAATAAATTTGAGTCCATTAAAATAGCCTAGTTTCTAATATTAAACTGATAGAGTGGATATGGGTCCTCGGCCCTTTGTTGCTTTCTTGGGCAGCTTATTGTTTAAGGAAAAGTAAGTTTGATGCTTTTATTAATTCTGCAACAAAGAGCAAGAGATACGAACTCGGTTAGGAACAAGCTGCTCTAGCTTGGTTCACTATGAGCTTGTCATCCAAGTCTGGCTAATATGGAACCTGTTTTATTGGGATACGAGTACCTAACAGTTAATGTCTCATGCTTGCTGAATACTGTATAAGCTAGATGTTTTCTTTGTGCAACGTCTTATAGTATGAATTGGTGTAATGATGCTTACAGAATTAAGTAAACCCTTTGTCGAGGCAATGTGTGAACTGTGAAGGATCAAAACTTGAGAAGGTTTGTACTTTCATGTTTTGTTCCATATCCTGCTATCAGTTGGTGCTATTACTACTTCTAGGAAAGGAGGAAAATGAACAACCGGAGAATTTATAAGCTCTCAGCAGAGATGTAAATAGTAATTAAAAATCCTAACATTCCCCGTGTTAAGATTGCTTGAAGGCTGAAGCAGCACATGTTAGCTACCCTAGGAATGGAATTATCTGTACATTATTGCATCAAGACTGACAGTATCTTGTGTCAAGAGTTTCCCTTGCTGATTGCTTATTACCAAATCATTTGTCGACTTGTTGCACATGCTAGACACTCATATGTGATGTTACAGTTTTTTAGATCTCAACCCAGAAAATCTAAGCTGACTACAGTTACTTTTTTGTTAACCTTGAATTGAGCCAATGCCCTGGAGTTTGATATGATACTGAAAATTTATCAGTGTTTAGTTAAATAATGTTAGCCTTGGTTAATGAACACTGAATATGATGCTTTCTGAACTATTCTTTGCAGAGAGAGTGGGCTGCAATGCTCGACAAGGTCCTCTGATGACCCTGATATTTGTGCTGTTTGCCTGGAGAGAGCATGCAATGTGGCCGCGGAAGGTTTGTTCTTTCTGTCTTTGAATTTATCAAGGTTTTCCTTGTGTTGATCTCTTGGACCTCGATCCTCTTTATTAGCAATGCTACCTTGAACATTTATATGCTCATGGTTCTTCCGGAAGCATCTATTTTCCTTCCATCAATATAAATGCCACAGCTTTCGAAGATGCACCTATTTAAGCAACATAATATTTTTGACTGGGAGAAAAGAAATTAGGTTCAATGCCAATGCTTATCGCCGGCCTATGAAGAATGTGATTGATTTGTCAATATCAATTTATTTTTGTTCTGGTTTCTATTTCCATTATCTATGAGCTCAATCATGTCAATGTATTCATATCTATAATTGCTGCATCTTTTTGAGGACTTATTGTATATGCTGCATCTAGGTAGCAAGAACCTTGTTCTCTCTTTCAACCAATATAAATTTTTCTATTGGTGAAGATTGAGGACTGTGGTGTCTTTAAATCCTTGCATGAAGGTTCTCAGTTCATCTTTTGCATAAGCCAAGTGCATTGTTTTCTTGTGTTTTTCCCTTAGTTATAGAACTGCGAAAGATTTCATGCATCTGTCCGTCCGTCCATCTTTAGTTGTGAAGATCAACTTTCTGCTTCACTTTTTAATGTTGGCATCCCAAGTATTATGGGATTTCTTTCCCTTATACTAGTGCACATAGTTTTAGTATCTCGGAAATTGTCCCTTTGATAGAAATCTGAACTTGGAAAAAAACTTCATTTGTCACTTTAATTTTAGAAATATTTTGAGAACCTTTCTACTTACGTTCTCCATCACCTTTGCAATCTTTGGTGAAATTGATTGTTCGTCCAGTATGCCATTCGTTTCTTTCTTGTTATTGATCGGCAGTTCTTCGCATATTTAGGGTGCAGGCATGAGCTTTGTGTAAGATGCGCACTCTACCTGTGCTCAACATGCAATATCTCATCCGAAATGGTAGGCCCTACTGGCTCCATCCCATGTCCTCTTTGCAGGCATGGCATTGTCTCTTTTGATAGACTGCCTGGTTCCTCGGCAAAGGAAATGAAGCTTCCTCTGTCTCTTGGCCTCTGTGCTCCATGCATGCTTCATCCTCGTGACATGGATGGGAAATCGCTAGCATGTTTACCAGAGGTCCGAAAGAATCGAGTGGCTTCAGTTTCTTCTGATTTTCTCTGCCCGGTCACTTGCAGCCCATTTCCTTCTGTTGCCATCCCTTTATGTACCTGCAATGATGAACCATGCCCATCTCTTGAAACCCAAGAGGCTGAATCACAAGATGAATCCTCTCACCGTACACAAACATCTGTAGAGCAGGTTAAAGTGGAAGGACCAAGGCTTGAGAAAACAAGCTGTTCGAGTATGTTTTGGGGTAGAAGGAGCTGCAGCAGAGAGCATCAGTGCACTTCAGAAATAAATGCATGACTTGTTTTGCTGGATGAATGGTCTAGATTGAATGTTTTGCTGACACCAGTGTGTGCGCAAGGTTGTGATATTTCGTCATACCAACACTGAATTTTCAAAATCCATGTTTGCTTCCAGTTTTTCTCGGCTGGCTACATGGTAAATGGATTTAGGATTGGAAACAAGGCATTTGACTCTGCCCTTTCGATGTATTTTTAAAATATTTGGTGAGGGTTGTAAAAATTGCATGGGGGGTTTACAGATCGATTGTAATTGTATGTCATCAAAGAAGACCTTTTGTCCCTTGTTCTTCCTCCCTTTTGTTACTAACTGCACTGCATCTGTTAGCCTTATTAAACAATGCTTCTGTCTTTGATTGGCCCGGGACAGGAGAGATTTGAAGAAGTAAAGAAGTAAATTAGATTATCATGAGTAAATTAGAAAATAGTTATAATCTTGATTTTTTTTTTAAAAAAAAAAACATTATCTTCGGTTTTAATAAACGAACACAATCTTTAAATTTTTTATTGAAAAAGAATTTTTTTTAAAAAAATCTTTTTGAATTCACCCTTATCTTTGGGGATTTTTTCTTTCTTTCCCAGCATAGCATTCGCAGAAAGTGAATGGAAGAAACCGCACCCAACTTGACACGTCTGTCTGCACATATTAATTTCAGAGGGTAAAAACTTTATTAATTAGAACAATAATGACTGGCATTTTCCATATGCCTTGACTGGCAAATGACAATAATATCGTACTACCCTCTAACCATTATGATCTGTACTGTGCTTTTTCTTAGACATTTGGGTATCAATTTTGACATTAATTTGGAGTCTAATAAACTTTTGAATTCCTCATTCTCTATTTTTATTCAAATTAGAGAGGTGTCATCATCCCTGTGAACGTTCAACCAATCTTTAGAAACTCAATTTTTTAAATTAAATTTCATGTATATGGTGTTCTTCTTTCTAAGGTTGTTGACAGAGGTCTTTCTTTCTGAAGCATCCGATCTTTTCTACTCTATCCTTGTCACTTCCATTGCTAGTTTTTTTCCCTTCTCTCAGTACCTTTGTATATCAAAACTAAATCCATCTCTCTTATTCAGGTAAAAGCAGTTCATCTACAAGATTTTGTTTCATCCTTTTGTTTACAGGTTTGATTTTCAACATTTCTAGCCTTCTTTCGGGTCATCAATGAAGGCATCCCTGGTTTATCTGCTATGACTGTTGTGCATGCAGGCGAGGTCATGATATCTAGTCCTACGATAATGTGCCAGACATGAATTGTTTCAAGGCCGTTTAACCTCTTAGCTATCTTCATTCTTGGAGATTCAAGCCTGGCATCGAAATCAAAAGCTTGGTGTGTCAATTTAATTCATCTCCAACTGGGCTGCCACAGACACATGCAGCAAGCCAGCAAGTGGGCAGTGGCTACTTTCTGCTAAATTCTGATATCTGATCTGATGTAAAGTAATGACTGTCAATGGGCGATGGGGCGTGTGCGACTAGTCCATTTTTTCACAATGAGCTCAGCATTTTTTCTTCTAATGATGACAAACTCGGACTTAAAATTTGTGGGATGATGATTCTTTCACGTGTGATCGTATAGTTATTAAACTGATATATTATGTTGATAAGGCAAAAAAACGACTGATCCTCGCATAATTAAACGAAGGAAAATTATTGAGTTACTGCATTAATGCAAAGTCACTTCACAGCCATTGTCAATCTTCCATCTTTAGCTCGTAATTTAAAGTTTCAGAATCTTTGCAATAAAGCCATTAAATTTTTCTTACACTGACTTAAAACAACTGTAAATTTTCCCCTTTTTATAATGTTGAAAGCGTGCACGCATCTACGCATTGATGCATGGGATTGGGAAAGGGATCATAGCTCTTCCTCTTTCCTCTCACTCAAACAAAAAAACCCTTTAGTTAATGCTTTCTTTGCTTTTCTAAGAAAGCTTCAGTTCAGCTGACGTTCAAGTCCTGCACGCAAGGTTTCGTGCTATGGAGTTGATGTTCTCATTAAAGTGTTAGTTGTTGATGGTTTGGCAAATCACGCCCGCTATCAAGAATATGTTTTTGAAAATTTAATAGTAGTGATTTAAAATGTTTTTTATACAGAAATATATTAAAATAATATTTTTTATATAAAAATTAATTTTAATATTAATACATCATATCAAAATAATTTAAATATATATATAAAAGTAAATTTTAAATAAAAATAAATTTTTTTTTAAAAAAATATAATTTAAATCGTAATCTGACTCGAACTTTTGGATCAATGCAGAACATACCCACCTTTGATGCTTTGTGTCATGCAAAACCATACCATTTTGATACAAGTGATACTGTGATTGGATTGTTTGATGAGATCTTGGGATGAACTTGAAATCTAGACTGATATGGGAATGGATTAGAAATTGAAATCACTCTCAACATTCTAGGGATTAATTGAAACAAACCAAGGTGGTGAAGTTTAGAAGTCCCATAAACGTGAGGGGAGCCCTTATGACATTGAGAAATTTAGTGGGATTTTGGAAGTACATAATGTCTCTCTCTCTCTCTCTCTCTCTCTCTCTATATATATATATATATATATATATATATATATATATATATAACGGGAATTTTGAATTTCCTCCTCCTTGATTTGTGGGTTCTACAATTGAATTTTTTTTATTTTTATATTTGTTTCAAACTAATTTTTATGTGTTTACAGGTCATTTTAATGTGTTAATGTTAAAAATAAAATTTTTTTAAAAATATTTTTTTAATATTTTTTTAAATAAAAAAAAACACTTTAAAAAATAACAGCTATTATAATATTCAAAATATCATTAAAAGTTCATATGAGTCCTCGGGAAGTTAAAAGAAAAATTTAATGATGTTTAGAAAGTAAATATAAGTAGCTATTTCAATGATTCATAATAAATAGATTGACAAATAAAAAATGAAAGGGAATCAAATCCAATACTCATAAAAAAACAATAAGAATTTTTTTTTTCCTCTTGTTTCTTTTTCCTTGTGTTTATCTTTCTTTTGAAAATTAATATGAGTTGTTTTTTTATAAGCAACATAAAATATCTCACTTAAAATACTTGAATGGAATATACTTGAATAATTATTAACTTTATACAATTGAGACTAAATATCATGTATTAGAAGATTAAAATTCAAAAAGAAAACTGTAAAAAAAACAAAATTCATAGAAAAAATAAGAATTTAGGAATATTATGCTTATCTAAATTAGATTAGGGGATTTACCCATGTTGCCTAATCAATGCATTACCATTTGAGTTTTTGAAATTGGGATGTAGGACACAAATTCTTAAAATTTTTTTTATTAATGTGGGTGTCTAATATAGCTTGTGTGTACCTCGATTAATCACACGGGTCCTAAAATTAATGACTATATAAGCCTCCAATAGTCCTGAGAAGACTTGAACTCATGATTATTAGAAAGCAAATTCAAAACTTTTCCAGTTAAGCTTTGAGTTATTTGTCATCAAATCAACATAAATCTATATTGTTTCGGTGATTTTTATAAATAAAAGAACAATGTTTATGATATGAATTAAAAACAATTCTTGGATTTGACCTATAATGTCACCAAATTTAGACCCAAGCAGAATCTCTGGTACCATGGTATAGATTTCAATCTCAGGAGAAGCATATGACATGGTTTTTACACGGAAAAAAGAAGCAGGAGATACAGGTTGCAAAATTGAAAGCGATGAAGGTGCAAAAATTTCCATTCTTGGGGCTTGCTTCCTGTGAAGAGACAACTCACTCCTCTGGCCTTTCCTCCACGATACTCAGCTCACCATTCCCTCTTTTGCACGTCTCATGTCTCATCTTGCACATCCATGTCGCTTTCTCTGTGAGCATCTCAACATCAAACACAGTTCAGACACTTAGAAAGACAAAAACAGCCCCACAAGTCCATAGCGACTACCCAGATTTATATACATCAGACTTGCAGACGGCGACAGAGGCTGGAACTTCCCCTTTAAAATGCTACAGAGTGCTAAATTCTGAAGCTGTCCCTTCAAGGGGTTGTTTGGTCAATTCACAATGTTACATGTTCCTTCCCCATGCACGAATCTTGAGTTTTGGACTTCCCTTCTCTGAAGAGAAAATGGCAACAGATGAAAATATAGGGTTTTGTAGGGTCCGCTTGTTCAAGATTCTTAATAATTCGCAAGCATGGAAAAAATTGCAGTGATTGATTAGATGGTGTATGTTCCTTTACAACCTTATATTCATAGTCGTGTTTGACCCGTCAAATATTGAAAAATCATAGTGATTAATTAGATTGTGCATGTGTTTTCTTTACAACTCTATATTATAATTATAATTTTAAAATTTGATATAGAAATTCATTTTAAATATGACGATTAGTTGATTCTAAAAATTAAAAATTTAAATTAATATCATTTTAATAATAAAAAAGACAGATTGATAGCTCGATTAGAACAGTAAGTAAATTCAAGTTTTTGATTAAGTTAAAAATATTTTTTTTAATCCAGACTATCTATATCTCAGCTCAGTCGAATTATAGATCAACTTACTTGGTTGGTTCAGTTTTTAAAACTATGCCAAATATACATGATATATCATTAGTTAAGTGTTGGTATTTGAAGGAAAAATTGAACTTAATACCCATCATGATATGAAATTAATGTAAGTAACAGGACAAAATTAAGGCAATTTATGTTCTTCATTGCACATTTTTTTCTCTTTAAAGGTGTTTTTTTTAAGTTAAGTGATTTGATGTTACTGCACATTATTTTCGATTAAAAAAAATGAGTAGGTAATGATGAAAAAAGAAGTAAATTTTCAGTGTAAATTAATGTTACTTGAAAATCTCACAATGATGTATAAAAGCGTAACATCATATTAAAATTTTCCTTCCTAGAAAAACAATGATTTTCATGTCGATAATTATTTTAATAGGATTTAGGGTAATGTTGTGCAACCCTAATAGGCTATAATTAGAGATGGTATCAGTCGAAATTAATGAAAATCCAATACAATGGAGGGCAAAAAAAAAGCTTTGGTTCTTTGAACTTCCCCTCATGTTGATGATGCCGATTGAAACAAGCCTTGATAATTGGAAGTAGAAGAATTATTTATTCTAAGATTGTCGATTTTCAAAAATAAAAATTCGATTGTCTAACCAAAAAGGAATTAATGCTATACCAACTATTTTATTTTTTGGATTTTGGTGTTCAATTTATGATTTCAATATATAAAATGTACTCTTTAATTTAATATATAATATATAGCTCCACACTCACACAACACTAGTACTAAGAACACAATTGTATGTTACTCATAGTTTTTTCATCCCCCAACCCCCTGGTTATATGATTTGTTCGAATATGTCATGGTCGGCTCAATGACTCATCAATCCGAGATTTTATAAGATTTATCCCGACTTGATGAGTAAACTTAAAGGGTATTTGTTTTTAAGGTAATTTTTGTGGTTATGATTTGAAAAAATATGATCAGTTATGGTTGATTGGATTTAGATACGTGTTTCGTAAAAATTATGGTTGAAATTTATATGTCGTAAAAAACATGTATAAAATATTTGGTGGAATTTTTACGAAACTCATTTAAAAAAACATGTAAAAACTACTATATAAAAACTGCGTTTTAAACTTAATTTTTTAATGGATCCCACAACATAAAATATAATTTAATTTATTATCAAACACATAACAAATATAAAAATTGACAGAAAACAAACACAACGATGACTCATTAATCCAAGATTTTATAGGATATGTCATGACCTGTTGAGTAAACTCAATGTCATATTAATCTAGGATTTAATATGTCAAATGAATTTGGTGATTCATTAATCCGAGATCTCGGACAGATTCAGTGAAAAAAAATAAATTTTTTTTAACAAAACAATATTGTTTTGAATTATTTTTAAGAGTTAAAAATTAGATTGAGTGGGGTGTATTTCTCAACCATAATTTTGTATATTTCTAACTATGATCGGATCATGCGTAAATATCATGAGAGAATAAGACAAGGTGCAATTCAACAAAATTTACCTTTTGCAGTTCACTCCCTAGAAAATAAAGCATTGTAGTTCTGAATTTTAATCAGCAACATTTATTTATTCTGACTCAAAGTTCTAAATTTAGAAAACAAATGATGAACCGAGAAAATGAATGCCATGCGTGCTTATTATTTTGTTGAATTATGTTTTTGAAAGTATTTTTTATTTTAAAATATATTAAATTTTTAAGTGTTCTTTTATATTTAAATTATTTTATTTTTTTAGTATTTTTAGATTGTTTTTATGTGTTAATATAAATATTTTTTTAAAAAAATAATATTATTTTGATGTATTTTCAAACTAAAAATATTTTAAAAATAACTGTTATTACAATACCAAATATTAACTTAATATTATTAATTTAAAATCTCATTTACTTTTAGAAAAATGTTTTTTTGAAAGAAGATCAAGTCAAATTTTTTGTATGTTTGACAGTGTGGTTGCGGTTGCTTTTCAAATAACTTTTCGTATTGAAATACATGCTAATGATATTTTTTATTTTTTAAAAATTATTTTTGACATCAACACATCAAAATGATCCAAAACATATAAAATATATTAAATTCTAACAAAAAAAAAAAAAAAAAAAAAGAAGCAAATTTGAATTTTTTAAAACACTTCCAAACGGTTTAACCAATGAGATAGTAAATACTCCACACTTGGTCAAAATTAATATGCATTGAAACACAAAGGACCAACGTAAAGTCTTATAATCACTATAGGGACTAGATTATAATTGACTTAACACTCATGTCATGTGAGCTGCATGCATTCTCAGTTTCTCTGACACACGCCCTCTCCCTCCCAAAAAGCACCACGGCGTTTTAGCTTCTTCTCATTCTCACCATCTCTATTACTGGCTACCTGCTTTCAGCTTCTTCTCTCTCAAATGGGTTTTTCTTCTCAGCTCCTACCTCTCATTTTCTCCATGTAAAACCTCAAAAAAAAAAAACCTTTCCCTTTTCTCTGCAACAATGGCAATTTTCTTCAAGCTTGTGTTTTTTTGTCTTCTAGTGTTGACACAGTCTCTCGTTTTGGTTTCAAAGTACACCGAAGATCAAAACACTGATAGGAAGTCTCTTATTTCCTTCAAAAATGCTCTAAAAACCCCAAAAGTCCTTTCTTCATGGAACATAACGAGCCACCATTGTAGCTGGGTAGGCGTTTCTTGCCAACTCGGCCGAGTTGTTTCATTGATTCTGTCTGCTCAGGGCCTTGAAGGCCCACTCTACCCTTCTCTTTTCGATCTTTCTTCCTTAACCGTCCTTGATTTGTCCTATAACCTTCTTTTTGGTGAAGTCCCTCATCAAATTTCAAACCTTAAACTATTGAAACACCTTTCTCTAGGTGATAACCTTCTATCAGGCGAGTTACCGAGCGAGCTCGGTCTGTTGACTCAGCTCCAAACCCTACAACTCGGTCCCAACTCGTTCGCCGGGAAAATTCCTCCGGAGCTTGGGAGGTTATCCCAGCTCAACACTCTTGACCTCTCAAGCAATGGGTTCACCGGGTCAGTGCCGAATCAACTCGGTAAGTTGACTGGGCTTCAGTTATTGGACCTTGGCAACAACCTCCTGTCAGGGTCTCCTGTAACGCTCTTTAAACTTGAATCTTTAACATCCTTGGATATATCAAACAATTCCTTTTCTGGTCCAATTCCACCTGAAATAGGCAACCTTAAAAACCTTTCTGATCTTTACATTGGTGTCAACTTGTTTTGTGGTCCTTTGCCACCACAAATTGGTGACCTTTCAAGACTTGTGAACTTCTTTGCACCTTCATGTGCAATCACTGGTCCTTTGCCTGAAGAAATTTCCAATTTGAAGTCACTAAGTAAACTTGACCTTTCATACAATCCATTGAAGTGTTCAATACCAAAGTCTGTTGGTAAAATGGAAAGCTTGTCAATATTGTATCTTGCTTACTCTGAGCTTAATGGCTCTATACCTGCAGAACTTGGAAATTGCAAAAACTTGAAGACTTTGATGTTGTCTTTCAATTCTCTGTCTGGGGTTTTACCAGAAGAGCTTTCTATGTTGCCTATGTTGACATTTTCTGCTGATAAGAATCGACTTTCTGGGCCATTGCCTGCTTGGCTTGGAAAGTGGAACCAAGTGGAATCACTTTTGCTTTCAAATAATAGATTTACGGGGAAAATTCCAGCTGAAGTTGGGAATTGCACGGCGTTGAGGGTGATTAGTTTGAGTAGTAACATGCTGAGTGGGGAGATACCAAGAGAGCTTTGTAATGCTGTTGAACTTATGGAGATTGATCTTGATGGGAACTTCCTGGCTGGTGATATTGAGGATGTGTTTTTGAAGTGTACTAATTTGAGTCAGTTGGTTTTGATGAATAATCAGATTAATGGATCAATTCCGGAGTACTTCGCAGAGCTTCCTTTAATGGTGCTTGATCTTGATTCCAACAATTTCTCGGGTACCATACCTTTGAGTTTATGGAACTCCCTGAACCTGATGGAATTCTCTGCTGCTAATAATTTCTTGGAGGGTTCTCTGCCTGCGGAGATTGGCAATGCTGTTCAGTTGGAGAGGCTGGTGCTTAGCAACAATCAATTAGGGGGTACTATCCCTAAGGAGATAGGCAATCTCACAGCTCTTTCAGTGCTCAACTTGAACTCTAATCTGTTGGAAGGGAACATTCCTGTGGAGCTAGGACATTCTGTTGCACTCACCACATTGGACCTGGGAAATAATCAACTTTGTGGATCAATACCGGAGAAACTTGCAGATTTGGTTCAATTACATTGCTTGGTTCTCTCTCACAATAAGTTATCAGGGTCCATTCCATCGAAGCCTTCTTTGTATTTTCGTGAAGCTAGCATTCCTGATTCAAGCTTCTTTCAACACCTTGGCGTGTTTGATTTGTCACACAATATGTTGTCTGGTTCAATACCTGAGGAGATGGGGAACCTCATGTTTGTAGTTGATCTTTTACTTAACAATAACAAGCTTGCCGGTGAAATTCCTGGATCACTTTCAAGGTTGACAAATCTTACAACCTTGGATTTGTCTGGAAATATGTTAACCGGCTCCATTCCACCAGAACTCGTTGATTCTTCCAAGCTTCAGGGCCTGTATCTGGGAAATAATCAGCTCACTGGAACCATCCCTGGGAGATTAGGTGTTCTGTGCAGCTTGGTGAAGCTGAATTTGACTGGTAATCAGTTGAATGGTCCAGTTCCTCGTAGTCTTGGAGACTTGAAAGAGCTTACTCACTTAGATTTGAGCTATAATGAGCTTGATGGTGAGCTCTCTTCTTCTGTATCGCAAATGCTGAATCTTGTGGGGCTTTATGTTCAGCGGAACCGGCTATCTGGGCCTTTAGATGAACTCCTATCAAGTTCCATGGCATGGAAGATTCAAACTATGGATTTGAGTAATAATTTCTTTGATGGAAACTTGCCGCGATCATTTGGAAACCTTTCATACTTGACATATTTGGATCTTCATGGAAATAAATTCACAGGAACCGTTCCTGTAGAGCTTGGGAATTTGATGCAACTCGAATATTTTGATGTTTCAGGGAATAGGTTATCAGGGAAAATTCCAGAGAATATATGTGTCCTGGTTAATCTGTTTTATTTGAATTTGGCAGAAAACAGTTTAGAAGGACCAGTACCGAGAAGTGGTATTTGTCTAAACCTGTCAAAAATTTCTCTCGCTGGCAACAAAGATCTCTGTGGGAGAATCTTGGGTTTAGATTGCAGGATCAAAAGCTTTAACAAGTCGTATTTTTTGAATGCTTGGGGACTTGCTGGGATTGCAGTTGGATGTATGATTGTCGCTCTTAGTACAGCCTTTGCTCTGCGGAAATGGATCATGAGAGACAGTGGGCAAGGTGATCCTGAGGAAATTGAGGAAAGAAAACTGAACAGTTTTATTAATCGAAACTTGTACTTCTTGAGCAGCAGCAGATCGAAGGAACCTCTGAGTATCAACATAGCCATGTTTGAGCAGCCTCTTCTGAAAATAACATTAGTTGATATTCTTGAAGCCACCAACAACTTTTGCAAGACGAACATCATTGGAGATGGAGGTTTTGGTACTGTATACAAGGCCACTCTACGTGATGGAAAGACAGTCGCGGTCAAGAAGCTGAGCCAAGCCAAGACACAAGGTGACCGAGAATTTATAGCTGAAATGGAAACGTTGGGGAAGGTTAAGCATCAGAATCTTGTCGCATTGCTTGGATATTGTTCTTTTGGGGAGGAAAAGCTCCTTGTTTATGAATACATGGTAAATGGGAGCTTAGATCTCTGGCTAAGAAATCGAAGCGGGGCTCTTGATGTCCTTGATTGGCCAAAGCGCTTCAAGATTGCAACTGGTGCAGCATGTGGGCTAGCCTTTCTCCACCATGGATTCACCCCCCACATCATTCACAGGGACATCAAGGCCAGCAACATCCTACTTAATGAGAATTTCGAGCCCAGGGTTGCTGATTTTGGCCTGGCCAGATTGATCAGTGCTTGTGAAACTCATGTTAGCACTGACATAGCGGGTACATTTGGCTACATACCACCAGAGTATGGTCAGAGCGGGAGGTCCACTTCAAGAGGAGATGTTTATAGCTTTGGTGTAATTCTTCTTGAATTGGTGACCGGGAAAGAGCCAACAGGACCAGATTTCAAAGAGGTTGAAGGGGGGAACCTAGTTGGTTGGGTGTCTCAAAAGATTAAGAAGGGGCAGACTGCTGATGTTCTTGATCCAACAGTTCTTAGTGCAGATTCCAAGCCAATGATGCTTCAAGTGCTGCAGATTGCTGCTGTTTGCCTGTCTGACAATCCAGCAAACAGACCTACTATGCTTAAAGTGTTGAAGTTCCTGAAAGGGATCAGAGATGAGAAGGTGTAGATTATCTTTGTGTCTGATCATATAAAGTTTGTTGTTAATAACAACCCCTTAACATGTTTAGGAAAGAAATCTGTTGGAATCTGCAGTTGCAAAAGCTAGTCCAGTTCATAATTTCAATTCGGAGTTTTTTTTTTTTCAATGTTACAAGAAATTAAAGTTGCGCTTGGATAATCATCTGAGACATATAAAAGTGAATCATGTTTCATTATATATATATATATATATATATTACTATTTTGTTTTTTTTTTGTTTCTAAAGCTGTGGCTGTGGCTTTTTCTAGAGCTGCAAGTTGTAGAAGAGAATGTAATATTAGCTTTTAAGCATTACCGAACACTTTATAATTCTGCTTTTGAAAGAAACGCTATGGAAACTAAAAAATAAAAAATCGCACACGATGCACTCATTACAAGGAATACACTAATTTTTATTTTAGGATGTTTTTTATTTAAATATAATTATTTTAAATTAATATTAATTTATTATTTTTTAATAATTTAATATGCTATATTAAAAAAAAAAAGAAGGTATTTTGATACTTTTTTAATCCAAAAGTACCTTAGAAAAACATTTTACACCCTATCGAACCTTTATAACAAAAACATGCAAAAAATCCAATACAGATCTAAGTTTCAAGCTGGCAAATCATTGAAATGACTCATTAAGCTGAGATTACCAAATTGACTTTTATAGCTATGCTTCTATGTTGATGCAATCTTAATTTCATACTTCTTTTTAAGCAGATTTTCCATTCTTTTTGGTATGAACTGGAATGCCTGCCTGCAACTTCCTGTGTGTTTATCAGCCTGAAACGGATATAAATCTAACTAAAATTCCATAAATCATCAACAGTAATCAATTAATATTCCAGGTAAATTACAGTTGCCTCAACCTGAGCGTGTAGCTGACAGTACCACAAGCCTATCAGCACAGATCTTCATTCAGTTCTCACACCTCCCGGGTTTGCTTTCCACTCAATCATCACAGCACAGAATCAGCATCAGCATCAGATTCCATAATGGAATCTCCAAGGAAAGGCACTGAAAAGTAAAAAGTAAAAAATAAAAAATAAAAAATAAAAAAGCTTACTCTTGCTGATAGATGGAAAGTAAACATTTTGATTCAGGATCATCTCCATCTACACCGATCTAGTCCATTCCTGCTAAACAGTTGAATCTGTGTTTACAGACTAATACCAAATCATTACAGTAGCAGGACCGAGCCGGTCCAAAGATATTGCAACTCCACAATCAACAATGGAATTCCCACTCAATCATTATAACAATATAGAGTGATAGCCTGGGATGGTATTTAGGGCTTCTCTATCTCATAATAATCCTAACAACTGTAATTCTATCAATCGCACATCCGTTGATTTAACCTGTGGCATTGTTCAAGCCATGGTGCATCTTGATCACCACCACCACCACCATTACTATTTCCATCTTGACAACCATTAGTCTCAATTTTCAACCCACCACCACAGCCAGGTTGCCGCAACTGCAACTGCATCCCCTCCCCCTCCCCCTCCCCCCTCCTCCATATTTCCACTTCCTTCCCTCCCTCTCTTCACACCAACCTCCACCCCAAAGATCCTCGCCCCCTCCCGTTCTTCCTCCTTCATTGGCAACAAATCCAACATCTTTCTCACACCCTTCCCCTCTCGAGAATTTGCATAATTCGACACCAAACTAAAAATATTAGCACACAAACTCTTCATCTCCGTCAACTCCCCTTTTAGCTGTACATTCTCCTTCCTCAACCTCTCATTCTCATCAATCAAATCCACCGACAACCCCGGCGAAGAACTCCTCGAAATCACTTGCTCATCCGAAGAAGAATTTGACGACGTTTTCACCATGGCCGGAACCACCGCCGGGATTTTCCTCCTTTGTATATTGGCTAACAAATTTTTTTCTCCTCTCCGAAAACTTTCATTCGAAAACTCCCATCGATCCGGTACTACCTTCCTAAATCCCTACAAATAACCATAAATTAATAAATAAAAATAAAAAATTATACAAAATTCAGCTTGATTTCTATTAAAATAATACTAGAAATTATGCAAAATTCTGTCAACTCTCTATCAACAACAAAAAAACACTAATAGAAACTATAAATTTAATAACTTCTATTAATTTTTTATCAGATAAAAACTCTGATAAATTCTATTAAAAAATAAGAAAATAAAGCAAGACATACATAAGTGTTTAATTGTCGAACGAAGCTTGAGAAATTATTATGCTTAAAATATTTAGGCAGCAAATCTCTGGCGAAAACGGTTGGATCCCACACTATGAAAGAGGATCCGTCTTCATTCCATGAAACGACATCGTCTATGGTATGATCGTCAACTATTTGATATGTTTTTGTTAAGAATGGTGTTGGTATTGTTCTTGATGTTTCTCCTCCTCCGGTTGTTGGAGTGTCTGTACTGTTTTGCTCCACCAGAGGCGGTGGCGACATGGCCGTGGGATGGAGCAGAGAGTTGAGGATTAGTACGAGAGTTCTAGAAGATTCGGTTTTGTTAAGGGGGTTTTCAGGGGAGGAGAGGAGAGGAAATAATGGAGAGAGAGGAAAGAGAAGGTACGTTACGTTTCTTCGAGAAACTTCCTTTTAATTTATTGAATTACTAAAAAACCTAAATATAACTGTATTTCCTTTTTGGCTTCTAGAAGATAGTTTTTTTTTATTATATAATTTATTTTGTAAGACAATCATATTTAATTTTTTTTCTAGAAGATATTTTTTTTGTTATAATAATCATTTTTTTTGTTATAATAATCATATTTAAATTTTAAAAGGTTAATGTTGCTCTATGAACATGTATCCTTATTTTTATGTTCAAATAGTTTATGTAATATTTTTGTATTTATATTTTCTTTCTAATATGTTTGTTATGGTTAGGTGTTTATGTCTGTTATTGCTACTAATATTGTTAAATAATGACAAGTGTTAACTGAATACATAATAAAATATTTTAATTATGTATATTTTAATACTTCATTTAAAAAAAAATTATTTTGATTCTTATATTTTATTTTTTCCAAATAAATCTTGAAGTAAAATTTGTTTTTATTCATACTTTTCTTATTTTTTAAGTTTACAAAATATTTAAAACATGATTGAATTTAAACTTAATTTTAATAGGTGAAAAAAATAATAATATTATTAGTGTTATTATAGCCGGTCTGACCCGACAAGTAAATTAAGTTTTATATTAGAACAATTAGAAATTTGGTTTAGTCCAATCTAGTTGATATTTTGATCTAAACCGGGTTTGATTTTTTTTTAACATATATTTTTAAAATAATATTATTTTGAATTAACTCGGTGAACCTGGAATAACATAATTAAGTAATAACTTGGTCTTGAATCAAGTTATGGGATTAATTAATAACCTTGATTGTTATAGTTAATGTGCGTGTAAAGTTGTGTATAAGATAAAGTTGGACCGAGAATAAATTGATTATTAAAAAAATCAGGGGGGCTAGGGAATGACGAGGAAAGTGGGTGGGTGCGTGCTTGAAGGTTGGAAATTTTGAAACTATAAGCAGCCGAAATTCAACGATTCACTCAAGGAATTAAAGAGATAATATTCAGAATAAAAACATGTATTTTGGAGTGGGTGCTGCTCTTTTTTTCTCATCATAGACTTGTTTTCGAAGCTTTAATATAACTTCCAAGAGAAGACTTTGAAACTTCTTGATTTAGAATTTTGGTAGGGTGTGGTACGTGTACTGTGGTAGAAGTTAATTATTAAAGTATTTTTTATTTGAAAATAAATTAAAATATTATTATTTTTATTTTTTAAAATTTAATTTTAATTTTAGTATATTAAAATAATCTAAAAATATATAAGAAATAAAATTTAATAATTTAATGATAAATGAATGCATACTGCCCAAGTTTGTGAATATTATCCTTCATAAATTATTATTATGTAAAAAGTTCAATATCCTTTTTATAAATATTAATGTACAGATAGAGTATTGATCATATATTCCGAAAATATTTTACTCTCACATTTATCCTCGTCGGTTCAATCCGGAATCTAGGGTTAGAACCTGACCGAGTTAATGAAAAAATAGAATAAGCCATGATCCGGTGTAACCCGGCGGGTTGACCTGGCGACCCGGTTGACCTGGCTAAACATGGTAAAAAACTCGGTTGCAACTTGTTGACTTTTATTTTTTTATTAAAACCACGCCGTTTTGATTTTCTTATAAAATAAGGATTGACCCGGCCGACCCGGTCAAAACCCGGAACCCGAATCTTGGACCGGACCGGATTTAAAAACTATGTATATCACTCTCTCGTGTCTCTTCCCGAATTATTCGGGAATGTCACTACTATAAGCTTCTCTTCAACTCTTCAATATTTTTTCTCTTCCTTTGAGAATTCTACTGATGGATCTTCTGTTCCAGCACCCAAAGATTGCTCCCTTTTTGGCTATGATGTGTTTAGGGCAAATTAAAACACAAGAAAAGACTCCACCCTAGCTATGCAACTAAGATCGAGTAGTAAGTAAGTACTCGATCTTCAATCCCAATCTGGATGAGTCTATCTATCACCTTATCATCACTTTGTATTATAATTTATCTTGGAATATATATATTGGCCTGTACGTTAGGGGATCCAAATGAACAACAATACGATCTTGTTATTTGTGAATGTTTTCAGTGACTCCACGGTATAATATGATCCACAAACTTAACAAATGGCCAGCATTTGTGCCTGACGATTATGTCAGCAGCCGTTTCTTCCTTCCCCTTCCGTCCGAGAGGGTAAAAAATCATAGTTTTTAAATTTCAATTCGGTGTTGATTCAATGTAAGTTCAAGGTGAATTCATCTGGTTATCCTGTATCAACATAATTTTTTTATTTTATATATATAAAAAATGATATTATTTTAATTTTTTTTTAAAATTAATGAGTTTTGATTGATTTTTTCATGAATTAATTAAGTTACAAGATAATATGAGTTTTAAATCAAGTCATATTAAATCAATTTCCTTTTATTTTTATTAAATTTAAACTTCATCTAGGTTATAGGTGATCAACCTATTATTAGATTAGATTTGGTGATATTTTAAAATAGTGCCAAAGATCTTGCATTTTTTGAATTGGATCTTTTTCATCCAATCATTCCCTTTCGGTCCCCTAGCAAGGATCCAAATCTGAGACACCAATGTTTTATCAAATTATCACTATCGAAGAACATTTTCTATATAAAATGTTGTGAGCAGTCACTTTCCAAGGAAGATATCAACAAAAACGTTCAAGACAGGGAGCACATGCTCCTGTCCATGAGATAAATAATCTTACCTATCTCTAATGGGTCATATTTTTAACCCTAATAGTTCTGGTTGTTTTTGTGTGTGAAAAATATTTTTTTATTTATTTTAAATTAATATATTTTTTGATATTTTTATATTATTTTAATGTGTTGTTAAAAATAATTTTTTAAAAATAAAAATATATTATTTTATTGTTTTTCTAAATAAAAAACATAATGAAACTTTCAATTACAACGGTAACTGGTTGTCGGCTAGAGATGTGAGAAACAAAGTCCCTTATCAATATTTCATCATCGACTGTGACTGAGGACTTGTCCTTCACACAAGATCAAAAACCTGGTTTGGTAATGCTGTTGGTTGCAAAATTATGAAATTGATGATTTTTGCATTACATCCGCACCTGACTGCAATAGTACCAACACTGTGTCGAGGAGATCTGCATCGGTTTACATGCAAAGTTGAACAACAATTTGATCCAAAAACCTAGACTAAGAAGTTTTGAGGATTCCCCGCTCACATGAAGAGCTCGACAAACAGATCTATGACTAAGGCAATGCCTGGTGTAACTGTTCTGATAACATGGAAATTATCACAGTAACAGTAGTTGACATTCAATTATAAGAAACAAGCAGATTTTGTCCCAGATAGAAAGCTCCATAAGCCAGACATGCAAAGCTATAATCAAATTAAGCTGTGGTGGTTTGCTTGGACATAATTAAGAACATTAATTCCTACCTTCAACTTAATTATATGACTGGGGCATTTTATGGATTCAAAAGCTGGTTAGGGCGATTAGCTAGGTCACTAAAACCACCATGCTTCAATTCTTGAGGAAAAGATTGAACCATTAGGCAACAGATGCCAACTTATAGCTTTCTAAAACCCTCATTTTGCCCTATCATCAATTCCATAAAATACGAAGCAGCAAACCAAGTGACATAATAAGTAATAACCAATCCACCCTTCATCAAATGCTGCAGTCTCCTGTATCGTCACAAGTTCAAGAGGTGAAACGTCAAATTTCTGCGAGTTATAAAGCATGTGTCTGAAGGCTTGATTTCATATTTTCAGCATCTCCGAGATTTGACGAAGAGTAATCATTGCGACTTGAAATATTCAACTTTGGCAATCACAATAGAGAAGTATCAAGACTCACCATATTCAGCAGATTCACCAGAGAATGTATGAAGGAGCTTCTTGCAGACATGAAATTCCACTGCATTAATCCTTCAAAATCGGAGTCCTTTCAACACAAGCAAGAATTGCAGCAAGGATTGAATCATCATCCTTCTTTCAGATTTCTGTGAATTGGTATTCATGGACACAGAGAAGAAAGGCAGGCAGGCAAAGCAAGTGTGTTTAGGTGCAACAAGTAACAAATATAGCAACATGCACAAATGGAAATCTCATTGGTCATGGATTATGAGTGAGCGTCTTGAAGCTAGCTAAAACAAGCAAATTCAAATAAAGTAATTTTTTTCCAACTAAATGTCATACACTGAAAAATCATATAAAGGAGGACCAGTAGTCCCTTTCTCTGATCTTCTGTAATCCATAAATTAACCCCCATAGTGTTGCCCAAAGCGCCTTCATAAAATTGGATGCATAGATTGTCTGAAAATATATAGTTCTTGTATATTGTTTTCGATCAAATCTCAAATAGTTCTTGTAAACGAGTCATCATCAATATTCTGAGATAATTAAGCTAAGACTACAAGACATAAACAGTGTTCGTGCAGAAACACATTGCTGGCATGTAATCTTTGTGCCAAGATAACAATTAAAGCTTCATTCAAATACATTTGCACTTAATTTGGTCTTAAAGCCAAAATCTGGAAGAGACTCGAAAGCGACAAGCACCAAAGCCTAAACTTACTGAAGTCTGATTAGGTAAATCCCACATTCCCAATTAACTTCTCGGCTACTCCAATACTACCAAATATTTGAATGCATTCCATATCTATAATTTACATTCTTGCTATAAAGAACTTGAGCGAATGGATTAATATCCATAGGCCGTGAAGGACCCCAAGAAATAAATCATTCTACCAAAGCATCCACAATATTTATAGAGAGAGAGAGAGCTCCTGAACCATTTCTCACAAGGCATATACTTGTCTTTTTATGTATTCTTTGCTTGATTAATACTTCCCTACCACTTGAAGAAACGTTTAACAAATTAAGGTGAATTATATTTGTATATATTTTGCTAGGCTTGTTAGCTGTAGCTCATTATTGCAAAACAAGGACCCTTGAGCTGCAACTTTATTTTTGTTCTTTTGATATAACAAAGTATTGATAGATTCAAAGGAAGGAGGCATGCCTACCTCCACAGTAGTTAATAACAAAAAGATATATATGGACAAGCAAAAAAGGGCAAAGACCGAGCAAGTAAAAAAACCATCAGCAATTCTATTTGCCCATGATCAGCCACATGATTTGCTTCCCTCAAGACATGCACATAATTAACCTCCACAAATGCAACGCATGGAAGTGATGTGATGGAAAAACCAGCTAGCTAGCAAAGAAGATGCATAAATGTATCTCATTTGGATTCTTATGAAATGGTAGATGACAGTTGGACGTACAAATAACTGCTACTTCAATTCACTGCTCGAGTACTATGTGCTCCCCCAAAATCTTGTCATGCAATTTTTTTTTTTTTTGATGAATCTTGTCATACAATTTATTTATCTACGCGGCAGTATTTAATGCTTTTTGTGCGATCAACTGCGTAAGTTTTGTTTTTTTGCGTGGCCAACTCTACCATGAAGACGAGGTTGGAATAAGTTATCGAAGATTGGTGTAACTCTTCTTCTTGTCTCCTGTCTCCATCCCCTTTCATATATATATCCCATCCCCCTTCATCTTTTACCATAAGAGTAGATTAAACAAACTCAAAAGAAGAGAAAAATGCATATAATTAATTAATAACCAAACAAATAGTACTGATCCTAACCCACAAAATATCTTTGCATTCTAAATGAGTACTCAATCTACAAACTAAAAGAAAATAAAACAATATTCAAGTTGTCAAGGACATTATTGACATCCCCATGATCATATGCAATAGGCAGAATTATTGGGCATAACACATGTGGACTTAATTATATGTATATCCTTTTGAATTAATGAAATGTTAACTTGTGTGGATGCATATATTACATTTTTTGTATTTGTGTGCCTCGCTTGTCTTGTAACATAGAAGTGGAAAAACCTCTTGGTAAAGAGAGAAAGCTAAGTTTGTCAGGGAGCTGGGTTGCTGTATATATAAGGGTAGGGAAATTTTGGCGAGAAAAGTCCGACCATTTGACATATATGAAGCAACCTTTGTGCTAATTCATCGTCAGATGGTCCTAATAATCTATTATTAGCTAGAGAGTAGCTACACTAACATGATAATGTCTCACAAATCATGCATTATAATGCTACACCAACATTACAACAGACAATACAAGAAAATAAAAGAGGCCACTACAAGAAGAATCTTTTTTTACATCAGTTGGCAGGATCCATGGGCGGGGCAATTGCTACGATATTAATAGGGAGGTTATTTTCATCTTGATCACTACTACTTCTGTTTTCGAGCTGAGGGACCACCTGTGGGGACACATAAATAACTCATCAGTGATGATCATAATTAAGAACACCAACCTTAAGTGGGGTCAGGGTAAAACCTTTCCTATCCATCTGATCATGATATCAAACAGTCAAAGACTCTCTACCTCACAAGCCTCTTGCGACAAGCAGAAATGTAAAAGAGAAGCCATAACTTTCTTCAGATGTTAGTAATTGTATGTGACCAACCAACCTGATCCTGTGAAGGATCATAATGCTTGTGGTGGGACGAAAATCTCCTTGTTGATCTCTTGTCAACTCTACCCTCCATGGCTCCATTCTTGTTCTTGATGGACCAACTACATAATTGAAAGACGGAATATAATTAACAGACCAAAAGTGCAAAAAGAGAACGTAAAGCACTGATCAAAGAATCTATCTCCTACCCCCAACAAATATCTTCAAAAAGGCATATTCCTTTGTCTTGGACCTTCTGTCCAACCGCATTCCAACCTTAAATTAATCATTAAGCATATAATTATAATTCCATAATGAACACTCTTTCTACACCATTATCATACTACTAGTTCAAATAATATCTTTCACCTGCTAAAAAAATCTCCCCTTCTCTCCTCCTTCAACCTACCAACCCTTCCCCTTCCTTTTCTTTATTAATCAAGGCAATTTTGGTGCTTCCATTACAAAGCTAAATTAGCGTGTTTAGCATTGTGGTAGGTTTTGCATGTTCGCAAGAAATTGGTTTAGAAAAATTATAAATTTTCGTTTTTTCCGTAACAAAGGTCTCAGAAGAGAACTTCTAGTAGGGTAGGACTCATGCAAAACTATACTAAGAGTAAATTAACCAAATACTTTGATCAAAGCAAGAATATTTTCGAACATACTGCACACTGCCAAACGGAACCTTAATTAATTAAGTTACCACTTTCTAAGACATAAGATTAAATCCAAGTATATATCTAATTAGTTAAGTTACCTCTCATTTTCCAACACGAGATGAAACCATATATACAAAACATATCCAACCAAACATGCTTTGATCAATGATCATCATCTCCAACAAGACGAACACACACACACACACACACACACACACACACACATCCTTAACAAGATGACATCAATACTTAAACTAAACAAACCATGATCAACGTTGATCAAGAACCTCAAAACCCACAAACGGTTATCAAAAAAAATGCACGTCAGGTGCACACAACCAACCAGAAGAGGTTATTATATTTACCTGGGGTGCCATGTTTCTTCCTTCTCTGTGATTTCAAATCACGAGTTGAATCTGAACTGTCCGGCAAGTACCTGTCTAGACGAAGGACAAGGCCGTTGTTTTCAAGCATTGTACGGACAAATGATGCCTCCATTATTGATTTCAAGAAGTGTAAATGTTTCTCATGTGTCCAGTACTGTTTAGTCGTGCTGTTGTTTTCGGGCACGTTGGGGTCCATGCCACCGGAAAATCAGCCCGTTAGGATCACCGGCCGGAAAACAGATTTGTGGGTGGGACTTTTTCTTGCTCTGGTAGCAATTTCCAAGTGATTTTTTGGGGTTTCGTCTATGGTTTCATGACCAGGCATGTAGAACACGTTCATAAAGGGTGGCTTCTTGTTCTTTACGTCTGTCTTTTGTGTCTATGCTTGTTGACACACGAGAGTATTCAATTTTGTACTCGCTTTCCTCAAATGGACATGTATATTTTAAACTTTTTTCTTCTCCATTTAAAAAATTTAGAACAAATGGAGTGTTTTTTTTTTAATTTTAAATCATAGAATAAAAGATTTAAAGCCCAATTAATTTAACGAAGACCTTATTAATTATGTGGTTAGATGTTTAAAGCTTTGGGCCACATGCTATATCTACTTGTGGTAAATAATTAACAATGTAATGAAGAATATTCATCGGAAATAAAAAAAATTGTTTGGTTTATTTTTGATTGGATATAAAAAAATTGTTTGGTTTTGATATGGAAATTAATGCTAAAATATTATACGATTATTACATAAAAAAATAAGATCGATGTATATTTCAAAGTATTTATATTTAATGACACATTTTAAAGATTTTGTTATCTTTTTAAACTATTTTTTATCATTTGTTTTTTAATTGGAAAAATAATAGTTAAATAAAAAGGTAATATCTTAAAAATATTGAATCTCACTATCTTGTTTCTAAATTGTCAAGGATAGCTTAGAAATTTGTGAACAGAATATAATGATATTCTTTTGAATTTAAAACTTAAACATGGATTAAAAATTTGTATTTTACTTAAATATTGACGAAGCTATAATCATGTTTTATTTTCAATTCACAAGGCTAGAGTAAGAAACAAAACTAAATCACAAAAAAGAATTAAGATAACCCCACATTACCGATATATGATAAAGCAGTCTCATTAATTATATAGATTTCACTGTATATTATTAAATACAAATAGTTTTATGTTCGAGTTATTTTTGTAGGGTTTTTTATGAAATAAATTATTTTTATGATTTGAGTTTGATTACCATTTATTAAATTATTTTATATGATGTGCTCACTCAAATAAAAACATTAAAATTCATGTACTCAGTCAAAATATATATATAAAACAAAATCCGAAATACACAGTGTAAGCAATGGATAGTTGAAGTTTTTTCAAGGGATCGGAGAGTGTGTTGGCTTTGAATGTAGTCGAGCAGGTGGAAGTGATGGAGCATAAGAGTGAAAATGTCTGAGGGCTAATTCGGTGCCAAAAGATGAAAGTTTCGGAGCCGAAAAAAGAAAGATATTTTGGGGACAAAGAAAGAAAGAATCCTCCTTCCATTAACGAGATCGGGAAAGCATAATACACACCACAAAAAAGAAAAAAAAATAAAATCTGATGGGAGTTTTATTACGAGATTCCGACTTTTATCCTGTCGAGGGTTTGATATTTTTTGTTTGTGTTTTATGTAATTTACGCCTGTGACCTTCTTCATCTTCCCATGTTCACAAATGTTATTTAGTGCTAGCCTTTGACACGATAAAAACCAAATAAAGAAAATTAAAAAAAGTTGGTCTTAATTTAATAGGGATTTGGAGAAATTTGTTGGTGGGAGGAACCACTGGTGGTGGCTTTGAAACACTCAGAGGGGATAAAACACAAGGTTTTATTTCAAGAACAAAAGCTTACAAAAGCAAAAATAAACACAAAAGCTTAATACACACCCTCTCTCTCTCTTTCTAATGTTTCTCTCTAATCTCCCACGCATAATAGCATAAGCTCAGCTTGCTATTTATACACGAATTCAAAACAAGAAAATTCAACCTTCAAGTGTGAAGGCGGCCGTGACGGTGGTGTGAAGGCGGCGCGGCCGCGGTCAAGTGGCCGGCGGCTTGGTCGGTCCAAGTGGTGGCTGGCTGGCCGGTGGTTGCCTTCCTTGACCTTCTAGATTGAGTTTAGTATTCAACAAATCTCCCTTTAAACTCAATCGAGAGATGTCATGCCAAGCATGAACTTCATTCTGATAAATGTTTCCCTCTTCAATGGCTTTGTATTTTTGCACTTTTTCTTTTGCATTCTTCTTTGTCTTATAGACCCCTTTGACACCTATTGTTTTCTTGCTTTCTCGGTGGATAAGTCGGCTTCCAGTATCATTCTTCTCAATGGCATGCATTTCTTCATCCATTGCTTCTATCTTCTCTTCGTGATAGCTTTGTTGAAGCTAAGTGGGTCATTATCTGCAAAGAAACAAAATAGAGTTGTATCTTCGATGACTGCGTGGCATCGTACAACTCGTCAAGATTTCTCATCCTTCTTGGTCCTTCCGACGATGAGGATGTTGATGCTTCGGTGTTGATGATGATGCTCCTGGTGAGTTCCTCCTGTTGAATACGGGGAATGTGTACTGGACTTTGTGGTTCAGCTTCTGGCATAATCATTGGACTTTGTGGTTCAATTCTTTGGCACAATCGGTTCTTCGACAAGATCTGTTGGTACTTCTTCACCTTCAAGGATCAAATCAATGTTGATCCATTTGATCGCTTCTTTATCATCATTCCATTCCCAAGATTTATCTTCTTCAAAGATAACATCTCTACTCATAATCACTTTCTTCGTGATGGGATTATACACTTGTATCCCATCCTTCTTTCACTATATCCCACAAAGATGCATCTCTCGCTTTTATCATCGAGCTTTCTCCTTCTTGCATCCGGGATCTTTGCATATGCCACACAACCAAAGACTCGTAGATGAGTAACACTTGGTTTGTGACCACTCCATGCTTCTTCTGGAGGACAGATTACTGCAGACTTCGGTGGGCAACGATTCGATAGATACACCGCACATGATACGGCTTCACCCGCATTGCTTGGGCAACTTCTTTGCTTTGAGCGGACTTCTTGCCATGTCAAGAATCGTGCGATTCTTCCTTTCACCTACACCATTCAGATGTGGTGTATAAGCGGCGTTGTCCGATGTCCGATGCCTTGTTGTGTACAATAGGCTTCAAAGTCATTTGTCAGTATATTCTCCACCTTGATCGATCTCACGGTTCGATCATGTAGCCACTTTGCTTCTCCACAATTGCTTTAAAATCTTTAAAACAATTGAATACTTCCGACTTCCTCTTCGTAAAGTATATCCACGTCTTTCTACTAAAATCATCAATAAAAGTGAGGAAGTACCTATTCTCCCGATCGACATAGGCGTAATTGGGCCACACACATCTGTGTGTACTAACTCCAGTGGCCTCTTTGCTCTCCGGTTGACTTCTTTAGCAAAACCGGATCTCGTGATGTTTGCCGAGGACACAACTCTCACAGACTTTATCTGGATGATCAATGTGAGGCATACCTTTGACCATCTTCTTGCTTGCTAGCATCTTCAAGCTCGTGAAATTCAGATGTCCAAGCCTCAGGTGCCAAAGCCATTCTTCACTGTTGGTGATGGCACTTCATTTGTTGAATACTAAACTCAATCTAGAAGGTCAAGGAAGGCAACCACCGGCCAGCCACCACCACTGTGATCGACCAGCCATGCCGCCACCACCGGCCGCGCCCGCCTTCACACCACCGTCCACGCCGCCTTCACACTTGAAGGTTGAATTTTCTTGTTTTGAATTCGTGTATAAATAGCAAGTCGAGCTTATGCTATTATGCGTGGGAGATTAGAGAGAAACATTAGAAAGAGAGAGAGAGGGCGTGTATTAAGCTTTTGTGTTTATTTTTGCTTCGTAAGCTTTTGTTCTTGAAATAAAACCTTGTGTTTTATCCCCTCTGAGTGTTTCAAAGCCACCACCAGTGGTTCCTCCCACCAACAAAATTAACATCTATATTACGTTGAATAATACAAAGAGACAGACTTTCAACTGCAAAAAGCAAAGAAATTGGTGATTAACTGGTCAAAAATTTTGTTTGGTATCTAAAAATTATTAGTTCGAGTCTCACAAACTTTAAAATTAATAAAGATTTATATGGTTATTAATTTTAAAACCTGTAAAATTAGTTGAGATCGTTGTAAGTTAATCCGAATATTTATATTAATTTTTTTTTTTAAAAAAAGTTGGTGACTTATGTTTCCTAGTGCCTTCCAAATTCCAAAGGAAAATATATTCTCATGGGCTTTTAACCTTGGGTTAAGGTATTTTAGAATTTCGTTAACCCCAAACAAAATTAATTGAGTCAGTCCTGTGAATTATCCAATCAATTCAGGTAATAGCCTGTGCCTATTTTACTTTATAGAGATTTTTAAATTTATTTTTTAGATTTTTTTACGTCCATTAAATTTGGATTTACCGGAAAGCACTTATAAAACAGACTTCTCTACGTCCAAGGATGGCAAAAATTTAGAATCTTGAGTTCAACTAAATATTTGCTCAGAGACGTTGAGATCCAGGCAATGGCATTGGTGGACGAGATTCGGAAAGCGCAGCGCGCTCGAGGTCCAGCAATGGTCCTAGCAATTGGCACTGCAGTGCCTGTAAATTGTTTCTACCAGGCTGACTATCCTGATTACTTCTTTCGAGTCACCAAAACTGAGAACTTAACTGAGCTAAAAGCCAAGTTCAAGCGTGTGTGTATATATATATATATATATTTGCGAGCATTTTTTTGCATTTGACATTAATCAAGATCATCTGTGTTGTGTTTTGTTTTTGTGTAATTTTCCTAACAGGTCAAAAATCAATGATCAATAAACGTTACATGCACCTCACAGAAGAAATGATCAAAGAAAACCCTGAAATTGGTAACTTTATGACTCCTCTCAATGTACGTCAGGATATAGTACTTGCAGAGGTGCCCAAGCTTGGAAAGGAAGCCGCTCTGAAAGCTATCCAGGAATGGGGGCACCCCATGTCAAAGATCACACACCTGGTATTCTGCACAACTTCAGGTGTACACATGCCTGGTGCAGACTATCAACAAGGCTGCTATGGGGGTGGGACTGCCCTCCGAGTTGCTAAGGATCTTGCCGAAAACAATGCCGGTGCTCGAGTTCTTGTCGTGTGCTCTGAAATTACAGCAATTACTTTTCACGCTCCAAATGAAGCTCAGTTAGGTTGCCTCGTTGGGCAAGCTCTCTTCGGTGATGGAGCAGGAGCAGCAATCATCGGCTCAGATCCTGACACGCTGGTTGAAAAGCCGATATTTCAACTTGTTTCGGCAGCACAGATTATGATTCCTGACTCGGAACATGCAATCGAAGGGCATGTACGCGAAATGGGGCTACTGATCCATTTATCAGAGGATGTGCCTAAACTGATATCCGACAACGTTGAAGCGGCTCTACGTGAAGTTGTTACCCCAATTGGTGGTGTTTTAAGTGATTGGAACTCATTATTTTGGGCTGTGCATGCGGGCGGGCGGGCAATCCTTGACGGAGTAGAAGCAAAACTTAAGTTGAAAAAAGAGAAACTTGGTGTTACCAGGCACATCCTAAGGGAGTATGGTAATGTAGCGAGTGCTTGTGTATTATTTGTACTTGACGAGATGAGGGAGAGATCTGTCAAGGAAGACAAGGCCACTACAGGAGAAGGATTGGAGTGGGGAGTCCTGATCGGGTTGGGACCTGGTCTAACCATGGAGACACTTCTATTGCACAGTGTCCCTCTTGCCGTCACAAAGTAAGCAAAGATCTTGACTGGCTTGTATATTGCCTTCCTTCCGCTGCAAGGGCAATCCAAGCTGATAAGATCCCCCTTTACTAGCATGGTTGTAATGTCTTACAGTATAAAATAAAATAAAAGGGTTTTTAGCTCTTTTGCTTGTGTTCTATAAACGAACTAGCAGTCAGAAAACAAAGAAATAAGGAAAGCAAACATCCACTTCTTTTCTCCTATAACATTCATTGTGCTGTAATTTCCCATCCAAAAAGAAAGTCAATTAATTCTTTTTCATTCAAGATTGGTATGGCGAGATCGAATGGCCTCAGGGCTCTCTGTCCTAATTAAAGCCTCTCCTAACTTGCCAACATAAACAAGGTCCCCTGGTAAACACTTTCCACGGGCATTAAATGCCTTAATTTCACCTCTCCACCATCACCACCCTCTCCCTTATCATCAGCCATGGTTTGTGCTGGCACATAACAAACCACACTAGCATGCTTCAAACAGGATCCTGTCTCAGGCTGAGCAGTCAACAGCTACACTGTAGCACCATTAGGTCTTGCGAGTGAACATAAAGCATTAACAGTGGAGAGCCCTCCAGGTCCAGCAGAGGCTACGACAAGGTCATTTGAAGTGATTGGTGGGGTAGAGAGGCCAAGGTGTGAGCCAGCCGCATGCATAGAGCCTTGAGCACTAGTCCCTCCCTACTCAAGTCAAATCATCACCAGCAGCAGGAAGAGAGATTCATTTATTCATAAAAGATGACATCTTTATTTCCTTTGGAGGCACAAGATCTATTTACATGTTCCAAGCAAAATCATACAACATTGTCAAAAATCGCAAAGAAGAAGTTCAATCACTTTAAAACACATGACACATGATTTAAATAAAAAATTATATATAATTTAAATAACTTAAAAATACAAAAAAACCAACAAAAATGGTTAGTAGAGTGTTGTCCTTTTTATCTTAAAAGGAAATCTCAAACACACCTCCACAAAGGTACAATCCAGGCAGAATGACCCACGTTATTGTGTTTTCATTATCGTAGCAGTTCAGTATTTCAGGCAACTTGCAGGGTTTTTTCTTTCTGCCAGTACTTATTTTGTTTTCATTATCGCAGCAGCAGTTGGGCGGTGGGTTAATTATGTGGTTTCTTCCAAACTCCCTTTTATCAATGAGAAGTAAAAAATTAAGGTCTGACCTCAATTAGTGAGAAGTATGTCAAAGATGCTTTTCATCATGTGAAAAAGATGGTCATGAGATAAATCAAATAATATAATTGTGGATGCTGTTGAAATTTTTGGACAAAACTGGTCTCCTCATCAAAGCACATTGAAACACCGCAACCCATCTCTTCAATTTTTTTACTGCATCATCTTCTCTAACCTTGTATAAGCCACCATTTTCCCTGCAGATTTGAATTAATATTGGTCAATAAGGACACCAACTTCTCTTTTAGTTTCCTATGCTTTCAATAAAAAGTTGTGGTTGATGCCATTCTTTTGTTGTCCTTTCACTAAATGCAGGGCGGCAAGTTATGGCTTCTACAAGATGAATAGGTTGGTGAGGGGTAGAAGTTTTGTGTTAATAGGGTCATTTGGTTTATGCAGAAAAAATGGATTTCTTGTTGTGTTGTTGGTACTTCTGTGGTTCTCGTGTATCAACTATGTTTGGAAGGTCTAGAATATTTCAATTCATAGTCTTTGGTTTTCATGTATCAAGGTGAGAATGATTGACAGTATCATTGAAGTTTGGAAACAAAGATGAAAAAGTTTACAAATTAATTAAACGCGTGGAGTGGATTTTGTACATGGTAAAATTATAAATAATTTAATGAAATAATACAAAAATATTTTTCTTTATATAATAATAATTAAATCTATAATATTTTTCATGGATTTTGTCCACGGACATGCCTGATCCAGCTTCCATGTTAACCTTGGCCTCAGCTCCCTGTCTCTTAACCTGATTTTGCTGGTTTTTGATTTTTATACCGACACTATAAACATAAATTGACTCGCAAGTCAACAGTCAAGTCAACTCGTGATTTGAACAGCATTGCATGAAAACACACAAATCAGGTGCGATACATCTTGTTTTAGAACAAAATACCATAAAAGCACCAAAACAGTCAGTTTCTCAAGCGTCGGTTTGGTTTAAGAGCCTCTAAACCCCATTAGCTGGAGGTGAAGAATTTTGATGCGAAGTTGCAGCACCTTCGATTTCTATATACCTCACACCATCACCATTTTCTTCTTCATCCTCCAAGAAAGAACCCTTCCGCCTTAGTTCCTTCACTTTCCGGAACTCATCATAATGTGCTCGTCTGTGCTCCCTAAAATTTGAACTCCTATCCGTTTCAGAATCTGACAACAGAGGAACATAGAAAGTTCATAAAAGTCATGCTAGGTAATGATATGGTAAATGCAAAACAAATAAAAACTACCATAAAAATGAGGGAAAGAAGGAAAAAAACACAGGTTGCCTGCTCCAAATTTGCATGATGTTTATATATAATGGTGAAGGCGAAATCCTAACCAAAGAGAACTCATATAAATTCATCAGCTTCAAATGAGATGATTGCCGGAGTCTTAAATCTTAAGTCTGTTAAACAAACTTCTGAGGAAAATTGGATGAAGAAGCAAACAGATCCCTTCTCAACTTGCAACTGCACAAGAGAAAGGACCAGCATTTTGAGCAGTCACTTCACGCAAAAGTGCAGAAGAATAGGACTTCTCCAAATTCTCTCTCAGATTCCCATTTTGATGGGATTGAAACAGGAAGATGGCATACCAGTGCAATAGTAAATGCAATAATACAATGTTGATTCGAAGATTTTATGGTTGTCTATACAATCCAAGAATTTAAGTTTAAAGTAAAAATCTTCTACTTAGAGCAAAGATGTAATGGAGAACCTTCTTCATCTTGTTCCATAGGATCAACCTCGTCCTCGGAGGAGGTCCAGCCACTAGATCTTCTAGATGGGTTTCTACTTGAGGAAGCCATGATATCCAATGCAGTCCTCAATTCTTCTGCACGCATTGTATCCTCAGCAACCTCATTAAAGCTGCTGCCCCTCCTCGGAGAAAGAGAATCTATGATAAGAAAAAAAAAAGCCGCAAACATTCAGTTAGACACTGTTTGGGAACGCGGTGCAAACCGCATTCCCAAAAAATTCAATTTTTTTTTAATTAATTTTTTTGTATGTTTTGGATCATTTTGATGCCCTGATCTCAAAAATGATTCTTAAAAAATAAAAAAACATCATTTTGATATATTTCGGCACGAAAAGCACTTTAAAAAGCAACCACAACCATACTCCCAAACAGGCTAATATTTGTAGGGAAGATGGCATAGTTTTACTGATAAAAATCAAAGAGCAAACAGTGATTACTATGCAAACTTTTAAAGCAGCAAATTTCATGACAGCTTTGTGTAGAATCCAGTAATGTAAAGGAGAACTTGAACCAAAAACTTGGGAAACACCAGACAAAATTCAGCTCATGAAGACTTGACCACAACATATGCGCTCTTAAGAGTTAACACCAGCAAAACACAACTGTACTATTGATGCACATTCAAAGACAAATAAATACAGTTTGATAGGGTATTGCAGAGAAGTGAGAAATCAACATACCATCATCAACATCAATCATGGGGTGATACGGGGTCTTGGGTTCAGTGATTTTCTGCCTCTCAGGTTTATTTGCTTCGATCTCCCCCAGATTATCCTCATCCCATTTTACTCGTCCTCTAGTACTACAAATACAAAACAACATAAACATCACATCAAAACAACTCACAACTACATAAAAATACACGTAAACTAAACCAAAACGATAACATAAAGCATTGAGAATAAATCATACTACAAACCCCATTTCTCCATAAAATTTCTCAACCAATCAAAATACTCCCAAAGAACCCACCAAATGTACACTGTACAAACTCCCATAAACCGTGTTCCATCATCATTACAGAAAAATCCCAAGCCCGAAACCCAAAAACCAAAACCCAATTTTCTTTAAATAACATAAAAACAACACAAATGATTAAAGAAACATCCATAGATGATTAAAGAAAACAAAACCCATTTTTTTGTTTTTCCAAGATATTTGAGAATACTAGCATGCAAGAATGCAAGCAAGAGAAAGCTGAAAAAATTACTTCATCTTTTTGGTGGCTATAAAGCAGCTGCGGATTGATCTGATTCAACAAAGACAAAGCAATTTGTTTAATTCTTGATAAAATCAGATTAAACATAAGGTTAAATAGTCGAACAGATCATTAGAATTAAAAAATAAACAAAAAAAATAAAATTTTCTTTCTAGGTTTAGAAAAAATGACAGATTGTGCATGATTTATGAAAAGTTAATTGTAATGAAGCAATGATCAAGGGAAATTATCAACAGAAGAATTAAAAAAATTGATTATAATAATTAAATTACAAGGAAATGAGAGAGCGAGTGAGAGATTATTACCAGTTTGTGAAAATGTTCTGCTGATTTTGTTTTGGTAGCAATTTTTTTTATTGCGCTTATCGGCCTTTGCTTTTGTTGACTCTCCTTTTGTTTCCGAGTCTACCCTTTCTGATACTTAACGGTGTGTTTGGGATTTGGATGAGTTGAGGGAAAGTTGGGGTGTTTGTTTTTACGACGTACTTTTAAAACATTTTAATTTTAATTATTTTTTTTATATATATTTTAATTATTTTATTATTTTGGTGTCAAAGTAAATTTTAAAAAATAAAAAAATATATTATTTTAATACATTTTCAGATAAAAAACACTTTGAAAAATATCATCTACCACAAGCTAAAACACACTCTTTGTGGATATACTTAGATCGAGTTTAGGCTATAATTATATTTAATTAAATTTTTAATATTTTACAAATTATAAACTCAACCTATTTAATTCTTTCTAGACTTGAGTAGGTTAAATATGTTATGTTAAGCTAATTGTTTTTATGGATATTACATATATCCATGGGTTAGGTTTATTTTATAGATGTTATAACACCTTTAATATTTAGTCTAATTTTTATACCTTGTACAAGTATTAACAAAAACTTTAAAGCTAAAATGTTTTTAAATAAGATAAAAATAAATCTCAATTGACAAACTATCAAAATATATATATATATATATATATATATATATATATATATATATTTATTTGATTGATTTTAATAGATTAAAGCGGATCAGATAATACAAATATGGACTGGTTTTTAACACCCGGAAGGAAGCATTAACGAAGCACTTTGGTTAGCCCTCCTTCAAAATCATCCAAACACGACCTAAACTTATTGAGGAAGCCCACGAAGTGGCAATCTGAGAAAATCCCAACTGTCCCAAGGCATGAAAGAAAAAAAGAAAGAGAAAAAAAATCTGAATATATAAATAAATTGACTATCAAAAACTAAAAACAAAATAAAAAAGAGCAGAAACCCACAGATTTTGTTAGTTAAAAGAAAGAAAGAAGAAGCTCTCTGAAATCGCATGCAGATTTAAGCAGGAGCAGATCAGAGCAGCAGCTACTACTCTTACATGTATGTGTCTTTGATTATTTCCATGACGTGTTTAAAAATTTATTTTTTTCTTTCCTTTTTCTGAATAATATAGGACCTGACATGATCATATATATATATATTATCTGGGTTTCAGTTTTTGTTATGTTTTTGTGATTTTCAATGCTGAAAAGCAACTGGGATTCTCTCACTTTCAAGCTTGTCTTCGGTTTCGATTGTGGATTGCTTTTCCTTTGATGGTTTTTGAGATGGGATCTTGAGATTTACTTGTAATTCAATTGTTTTTAGTATTTTCTAATTTAGATCGTGATTTTAATCAACTTTTTATGGTTTTGGAAGATGAAAGTTCAGATTTTTTGTGATGTAATAAGAAGGAAAAGGGTATTTGTTTTGATTAGTTTTTGTAACAAGTCAATGATGACATGAGCAGAGATTAGTGGCGTGTTGGTGGCCAATATGAGGAAAAATGGGGAGCGCTTGTGGAAAGATTAATTATCTGCTGAATTCCCATTTTGTCAAAAGTGATATTTGAGTGTGTTGAATAACTTTTCTGGCTATTAGAAACTTAAATCAAATGATAAATAATACATATATAGAAACAGCATCACGGATAAAGCAGATTGAGTTGGATTTCTCAATAATGTGGATTATTTCATTTTGTTTTTCAGGATTGTTAATTGACGAGCAGGAGAGGAATCTGTTTAAAATTGTGAAATCTTGTTTCTTTGAGACTTGAATGTTAGAAGGAAGAAACTAATTGATAAGATTAGACAACACAGAGATGTTCTCATTGTTTTATGGCCTTTGGAAGTATATATTTAGTAAGACAGAGTTTCATGTGCTCATTCTTGGAATCGACAAGGCTGGGAAGACGGTAATGCTTCTTTTTGCCTCATTAGTTGAATTCATGTTAAGCTTTACAAATTTGTCATCTCTTCATTTATGTATAGCTGCCAGAAAGTTCACTTATTGTCAATGATTTGTTTGTGAATTTGTAGACATTGCTGGAGAAATTGAAGTCAGTGCACTCGAACTTGGAAGGCCTTCCTCCTGATCGAATTATTCCTACTGTTGGACTAAATATTGGTCGTATTGAAGTGACAAATTCAAAACTGGTGTTTTGGGATCTAGGAGGTCAGGTATGTGAAGTTCATAAAAAATCAACTTTCTGAAACTATCTAAAATCTATGTAGGTGGGAATTTCATTTACTTTGGTAAGGCGGAAGTGTTTTTTCCTACTTTGTAGTTGAGCCAATTCAATTGCATTGTAGGTGCTCTGCTGAACAGCAGGATTTGATACCAGATTTTAAATCCTCGATCTTGTGTAAAAGAAAAATATTACAATTGTATATTATGCCATGCTTATTGTTGTTAATTAAAAACAATAGAATATTATGCATAAGCTCTCTCTAGTCATTACTACAGCTGTTATGTGAAATGGGCTACACATAACATGAGATTTCAGTTAGATAAGTGATTTTATTCCTTAGTTTTGCTTTTTTATTTGATGTATAACACTGTATATGCATCATGCTCAGTTTTTGAAGTGTTTTTTACATAATTTTCTTGTTAGCCTGGTCTTCGCTCAATTTGGGAGAAATATTACGAAGAGGCACATGCTGTGATTTATGTAATTGATGCTGCTTGCCCATCACGTTTTGAAGATGCAAAATCTGCGTTGGGTAAGTGACATTCTACGGTTAAACTGGGGAAAAATATGCTGCTGTATGATGTGGCTGCAGTTTTAATAGTAGTGAAGAGCTTATTATTGGTAATAGAAGGATGCACTGATACCTTGAACTATTTTAACAGAAAAGGTTCTTAGGCATGATGATCTGCAGGGAGCCCCTCTTTTGATATTAGCAAACAAGCAGGTATAACCAACTGCACCTCTATTGATGCAAAGAATATGCATCGTGTTACTTGCTGATCTTGCATATTATTAAGCAAAATGAAAGTTTTTGTTTCTTGTACATCAAATTAATGGCAGGATCTTACTGATGCTGCATCAGCAGAAGAGCTTGCTCGATATCTAGACCTTAAGAAGTTGGATGAAAGGGTTTACATTTTCGAAGCTGTTTCAGCATATGATGGGTAAGTACATGCTATAACTTCAGGTTCATTCTGACAACTAATCTCAGTAATCAAACACCACATCACAGATTGATATTTGATTGCAGGATGGGGATCAAAGAAAGTGTAGAATGGCTCGTGGAGGTAATGGAACGAAGCAAGAGAACTGAAATGTTAAGAGCTCGTGCTGGTGTAACTGGCCCTGGTGCTTAGAGACTGTCCAATGCAGTTGTTTCTCCTGCTTTTTGTAGCAGCTGTAAATAAACAGAGATTGGATTTGATTTTACATGACAGAGTCCATCCATTTTTCAATCTCCCCTGCAGCAGCACACCTTCTTATCTACTATGCCCAGTGCCTGTTTTTTGACTGCTAAATGTTCAGAAGATACTTTAATTCTATCCTTACACTGCAATGGAGCAAGTCAGAGGAGGGAGGACACTCCATATCTGCTAAGAATGACCAAGGTTGTTGGTGCATTATGTTACTGCATTTGCCTTTTGAAATGCTTTTACTACCAAAATTTAAAATAGCCGAGGTGCATTAATGTCCTCATATAAAGGTATTAGAGGAGTTCAAGATATCAATTGTTCCATTTTACCAAAGAATTCTAATTATTGTTCATAAATTGAAACCCACAAGATGTTCTTAACAGATTCAAGTTCATGGAATGTGTGCCTTGTTGGCTTGTTCTATTCAATCTTAAGTGAGTTTCTCTTGGTTTTTCATGATGAGAACAACGTTAAGTTTACAAGAGACGCCTGATTCTTTTACTTAATTACGGCTGGAGAGCCAGAGGGATATATATTCATAGAAAACCCACCTCAATAACGACTTGTAATGCTGAAAATTCATGTGTTGGAACCCAGATATAAGGATGCCAATATTAGACGTTCAGATTTTCATCCTGGTAGAAAAGACATCTGATGGATAAGCTATAAAGGATAAAAATCCACATTTCTAAGCTGGTTTTTTTCGAGAACGACTACACAGTTAAACGAAAATGAGATCTTGTATCAACTTGGCGAGGTCTGCAAAAGGGCATGTCTGCTTGCATTCTAACTAGTTCGGAACAGGATGACCTGCACCTCTGGCTCTTTCCTTCACCAATGATTGCGGTTCTTATAGGAAAGAAAGACCAAATGAGGAAGAAGAAATGTCAAGTTTGTGCAGAGGAATAGTTATATGAAGATGAAGAGATCTCTTTAAGGTAAAACAAGCATAGAATGAAATAGCTCGAAGCATAATACCTCCCAACTAGATTCTGAGTCATTCCTCAAACAGACTCCAGTAAAATTCACAAGCATGCACACTAAGCAAAAATCAAATCTTCAAATAAAATGACCCTCCATGGTGAACAATGACTAATAAGTAACTATTATCTCCCCTTTCCACTGGAATCACACACAAACTCACCTCTAATTAGCACATAATCTGAGCTTCAATTGCGACAAATTTAACAGTGATGAACAGGACACAGAATCCAAAAGGCAATGAAAATGTAATAACAAGCGCCATTTTACACATTTTTCAAGCATTCACAAGCAGCAAAACATAACATCAATAACATGTTCATGTATTAACTTACTGGATGCCTTGGGCCTTGCCTTAAACAAAATCTTATGCCTGATAATCCCAATAACATCCAATTCAACCTTAGATGACGGTAAGTCGCTCTTGTTGTTGCTGCTGTTGTCATCAGCCTGATCGACATCCATAAAGCCTTTAACTTTCTTCAAAACCAACAGTGGCTTCTTCGAGGTCACTTGAGACCCTGTCAATTCATGATACCCAACAGTAAAGGTATAGCTTTCCTGAACCAAAACAACAAAAACCCACTTCACAAAATCACTTACAGAAAAAAAAAAGATTAAAAACTGTTCTAATTCTCGCACCAAAAAGAAAAAAGAAAAAAAAACAAACCTAGATATAAAGTCTTTTTTATTTAGAAAGATATTAAAATAATATTTTTTTATTTTTTAAAATTTATTTTTAATATTAACATATCAACCATCTAAAAACATTAAAAAAAAATAATTTAAAACTATTTAAACAAAATACAATTAGTAACAATGAAAATCTTGGAAAGTATAGGAGTAATATTAAGAAAGTTTCAACCATGGACAAAAGTAAAACCTTTTTGAACAATGAGAAGTTGTGCATTATTACTTCAGTAATTTTTATTTTTTTTTGAAAAATAACCCTGACCAAAATTTTTTGATGAAATATCATATTTAAAAATTTATTTATAAAAATAATACAGTTTGTTGAGATATGCAAGTTTTATTAGTGTTTATAAACTAATCTTGAGACCCACAAGTCTCACATGTGAGATAATAGCACGTATAAATTTTTTTGTGACGTACCAACAGTTCCAAAAATAGTTTTTATTAGTGTTTATAAATTAATCTTATTAAAATCTTTCTAATATTTCTAAAAATATTATCCGTTGATCTTCTTGCTTCTTCATTAACCGTTGGATCCGGCTACAAAATTTTGTTGACCATGCAAAATGTTCATGTAAAACACTATCTCTCACAAGATTAGGTGCTAAAATAAGAGCAGTCCTGCATGTAAAACACTATAGGATGGCTAAGATGAATTACATGCAACAACAGTCCCACAATGGACAACTACACTAGAAAATTTCTAACAGTTACAACAGTCATCGAGTTAAAATTTGATTACAACTACACTAGCACAAGGGTGAATCGGTACAACTAACAAGAGAACTTGGGATGATCTTAGTCTGAAAAAATATAATCACATCCAGAAAAGTTCCCTGATCTGTACAATTGAATCACAGGGGACTGCTTATCTTCGACGTTTATTGCTTCTCTCTTCACTATGCAGGCATCGACTAGGTCCAGCTGCAGCTGCGTATCCTAAATTAACATGTTTAGTGTGTGGCAATGCAGGCCCTACCAAAGCTGCTTGATTAAATGATGGCTTCTCTGAAGAGCCAAATTGCTGGCACAAAAATTCAGTTTGGCGAAACTCACCTACATTTGGCAAGGTGAAGCCTCTACTTTCTTGCGGCTGCGAAGACCTAACTTGCGGCGGAAGGTAATCCTGAACCATATCAAAGTCCAATGGAAGGGCACCAGTGAGAGTTTTTATTGCAAATTCGATGCAGGGGTCTGACCATGCATCTGCAAAAGGTAAGACGAGAGGAGATACTGGCTTCTCATCAGACTTATTGCTAGTTCCAACCGCTCTAGCATGTTCCTCTAGAATAGACAGATTTCCATTATTCCCAATGTCTTCCTTGCCAGCATGGTTGTCCAAAGTAGCCATGCCCACAAATTCATTGTTGCTTGATCCTGGTGACACTTTAATGCTATCAGAATCATCAACGGATGTTCCAGTGAGAGTTTTTATTGCAAAGGCAATGCATGGGTCTTGCCATAACTCCTCAAGTGGCAGGTCAAATGGCAGTCCTTGCTTCTCATCACCAGTACTGTAAGTTTCAATCTTTCCAGCATGTTCTCCAGTGGCGAGGTTCCCAGGAGGGGAAGCAACATCATATTGATGCTTCTTGTCCCCCTGCTTTCCTGATCCTGCCTTTCCAGCATGCTCCACATCCACAATAGCATGTTTGCTCTCATTTGAATCCACCGGTATTTCTGTGCTTTTGGAGGTGTCAAATGCATGCTTTGTATTCAGCTCAGTATCAGGGTCACCACAAGAAGCCTGCTCACTTGTACTACCAACGATCTCATTACTTGGTTCAAGTGCAGCTCGACGAGCTCGAGTTGCTGCCTTCAGTTCTGGTGTTGGAGCTAGTGGAATGCCAGCAAGACGCTTTGAGGCCCGACGAGGAAGGTTAAGATCAGTTTTCTTCCTGGATTTTCTAACTCCAGTCTTTTTACTTTCCTTTTTTGTCTCCCCAACTTCCACTGATGGTTTATCCTGTAGAACAGCTTGCAAAGGATCTTCAGCCTTAACAGAATCACTCTTCTCTTCTGTTTGGTTGGAACCCTTATCCTCAAGAAATTCTGGGCTGCTTGATTCTGTTCCTACTCCACCTGCATCGTTAAGAAAACTCATACTTAAGGTTTTAATAAGCAGATTCAGAGTCAACAAACCCCAGAAATCCACCCAACAGATCCCACTCAGGATACCCAAACAATTGCATGTCCTCTGGCAATTTGTCAAGTTACACTCATAACCAACTATCAAGTACTCAAAAGGGGAACAATTTCCCAACCTACTCCTTTCCATCTCCAACACTCAGCTCTTTATTGAAAGAAGCAGGGGGGGGGGGTAAAGCAAGAAGGGCAAAAAAAAGAAAAAAAGCAACTACACACATTTTGCTTGGTAAGAAGATAGGAAATTTATGAACATACACTGACCAGAAGTCTGCTTGGAGAGAATTGTGCATTCTCCTGCAGAGGCTGAATTTAGTATCTGTTCATCCTTAACAATTCCACCCGACTTCAAGCTCTGGTCACTTATAATAGAACTAGGTGTTCTGTTGACAGCCAATTTTTGCTTCTTGATTACAGAGACAAACTGATCAGAAGTACGCTTCGAGATAGCTGTGCATTCTCCTGTAGAGGCTGAATCAAGTACCTGTTCATCTTTAGCAATTTCACATGACTTCAAGGTCTGGTCACTTACAATTTGACTTGATGTTCCATCGACCTCCAACTTTTGTTTCTTGGCTATGGAGACGCACTGATCAGAAGCATGGTCGGAGACAGTTGTGCATTCCCCTGCTGAGGCTGAATTAAGTGTCTGTTCATCTTTAGCTATTTCGAATGACTTCAGGCTCTGGTCACTGACAATTGGACTTGGTATTCTGTTGACTTCCACATTTTGTCTCTTGGCTACAGACATAAACTGATCAGATGTATGTTCAGAGCCAGTTATGCACTCTCCTGTAGAGACTGAAGTAAGTATCTGATCATCTTTAGCAATTTCACATGACTTCAAGCTCTGGTCACCTATAACTGGATTCTGTTTTTCATGGACTTCCGACCCTTCTTTCTCAGCTACAGCTGGTGACTACAAGATAGAAAAAGGAAAAAACACTCAAAAAGTCAACAAATTGAAGATACCAAATCTAAGCCAATCAATAGTTTCAACTGGCATCCCAAGGAACATCAGAAATTAAATTTGGCTAATCATCAATGTCACTAAATGCACCAATTCATGCATCTTACACAACAAAGTATATTGTGTAAGTGTTGTTCTGGGTATCAGTTTTAGAAGTAAGAACATACAGAGTGACATCGCTAAGCAAATAATTGAACACACAAGGGATGGAAAGATTGGGGTTACCTGAAAGCTTATACACTTTCACACTACAGAAGCAAAATAACTTTTAGAGGCAAGAAAAGGTGGGCAAATTAAAGGTAAAGTCGTTTTCTGCTCTTATGCCACTATTTACACATACACGGACATGATGGGGAAAGAGCAACTTGGACCAGCAGTTAGAATTCAAAAGAGCACTCAACTGTCAGAGGCAAAAGGTTGGTGCTAATAGCTTTCTTGACTCGATCTTAAAAAAAGAAAAAGGGGAAAGGGTAAGTCATTTCTAATGCCATTCACCTATTGACAGATTAGAAGAAAGATGATAGAGCTAGATGAGATTGACCAGCTCATGTTCCAGATAGTATTCCACTTTTGGAGATGATGAATGGTGGTTAAATAGGTCTGAGGATGGGTAAATAAATCACACTTGTCTTACCATTAAAAGTATCCGATTCAGGTTGCGTCTATTTTCATTATTCTGGTTGGTCAACTCAGATTGGACAATTTGACAAATTTAAATCTATAGACTGGCCATCCTGAACTGACCAAAAGAGAGATTGACCAAACTAACAAAAAAAAAATACTAGATAAAACTATACAAGGAAAAGGTTGGAGAATGCAACTAAAGAAAATATCTGCTTAATTGAATGTATAAAGATGTGAGAATAGAAAGGTATTTATTGATGCAGCCACAAAAGTTTTATCATCTTCCAACTCTACATCATGGTTTTCTCTATCGTTTCGCTTGAATGCCAGCCTTCCTACGACACCACTTTCAATGTAGCGACATGCATCCTTCATGGAGCGGAAAACATACCCACTAACAGGGTCAGTATACAACTGCAGAAAATAGCGATAAGTTAAATTCTATACGAATCTTTAGAGGCTTAACTGTATTAGTAACTCGATAACTTTAGAGCATAAGTAGTAAGCAAATTGAAGTTAAAGAGCCAAGCGAGTATTTATAGAAACAAGATTTGAGAGAATTGTGGATAAAGGATGATGTTCATGTCAAGGAATAAGAAGCTTGTAGAGAAGTTTTTCCATAAGGAGAAGTACAGGCTGCATACCGAGTCTCTTCTGATTCTTCCACCCTTCTTTGTCACTTTGATTTCCTGGGTCCATCCCAGAGGTAACCCTTCTGGCACAGTCTTCTCAATTAGAACCTAGATTGCTTGATAATTAGAAACTTTTTTCCCTAAATTGAAAATATAACCAAGAAAAGATAGAAAGACAAAAAGGGCCAAAGAGAAGCATGCTTCCTCAGACCTCATTTGAATGCGCCGGTCATTGCTTCTTACCTTTTGTTCAGAATTAGGATGGCTGCCGTTGAGATAACGAGAAACCTCAATCTTGGAGTTGAATCTACATCCACCCGAGGGAGGAAAGTAAAACTGCAATAAATACAATGGTTAAAGATAAGATTTTCAGCTGATAGATGATTTAAAGCTATCACTCCATTTAACATCGCTTTATTGCTGCATTTTTACTTTATATAACTTTCAGCAGATAATCAAAGTCAAGCAGAATCATATCTTGAAAGACATGGCCATGCCTACATTAAATAAGAGGTGAGAGAAGCTCGGATAAGAACACTATTTCAAGTTGCTGACAAATAAAAAGCCACCCAGATAAGATGTTGCAACCCAAAGACTGTCACCATTCCTCTAGAGAATACCCTTCCATCTCAATAACAAGAAATTGTGAATATTGGAGGATTAAGCAAAACAATAGTAAGCCTTTTACTGGACGCAGAAATCATTTTGCCTTCCACATACTTTGTACTCTAGAATAGCATGATACAATCAAATAAACATCTTTTGTAAAATTGAAAAATTAAAATGTTCACACTTATCTTACTTGTGTGCATGGCTTTTCCAAACAAAAACAAAACCCTAATGCATCCTTGAGTTATACGTTTTCTAGTTTCCACAATATGGGGGCAAGAGGAAGCTATGGGAAATCACTATTGGTCTAAGTTCCCTATCTAATTGTGTTAACTGATATTTACTTTTCGGAAAGTTTAATGATCATTTTCTTGTCGAGACATGAAAATGAATTTATAGTACTGCTTCATGGTATCCCAATCCAACAGCACAACAAAAGAATTTCACTTTGCTAATTTATTCTTTGTACAGCTCAAGTTTGAGACTTTCATTAACACAAATTTTGACACCAATTTCTAGAAGTGCAGCAAATGTGCAAGCAACTCATGCTATCCAAAATTCAACTCAAACTTTCCATCCTTACATAGTACTAAACACTACCAATTACTGCATCACCTAAAAATCAACTTACCTCAACAGAAACTAAAAAGAAAAATCCATAAATTAACTTGAATTACATCTGCACAAACCTCACCAACAAAACCCTAAAGCCCCAGAGATCCAAAAGCAACAGATAACAAAACCAAAAGGGTCATTTCTGCCGCAACAAAAAAGCAAAGATCTTAACTTCACACGGAGCTACATATCCAAAACAACACAAACCAACACAGCAAGACTAAATCTTGAATTAACAAAGAATGAAATATAATTAAACAGTATTCAATTACCTTATCTTTTTTACCATTATTTCTCACTTTAACTTCTACCCTCCAACCTTCTGGTAACCAGTCATCAGATTTGGGGTCCCCCATCTTCCCCACCGCTGTCTTTTTTTCCGGCAGTGATCACCAGCAACTCAAAAAAACACAACTACCACCGTTTTTTCTTGAACTAAATAAATAACTGTTTTTTTTTTTTTTTTGAGTCAAGGGGCTTTGCTTGGAAAGGAAAGACATGGGAAAATTTAGGACAAGATGAGTGAGGACCGTATCCCACGTGTTGCCAAACTTCTTGTCTTCCTATTTGACCACACACAACATTAGCATTAAACAAGTCCCTCTCATCAAAGGGGAAAGAGCATGTCTCTAAAATTTTAGATGCTGCCATGTCAAAGTGAAATAAATGCGAATAAGCAGTCCCATGAAAAGTATAAGAATACTCTATTTTATTATTATTTTTTTAGTTTTCTCTCTTCGCTTTATTTCTATCTCATAATCACAGTAAATTTCTCGTATCTTAAGTTCTTAACTACTCACATGTTAGTTTCCTCCCATGTTAGCATTTTGGATTTAATTTCTTTTTAGTAATTATCTCGGACTTGAATTTAATGAGTCAAAATAAATAGAAATGATTAAAAAGAAATTAGCATGTTTTTTTTTATATAACTTATAGGTAAAGTTGCAATTTACACAGCATTGATATCTTGTGATTTCTCGAATTATTTGATGGTTTGAATATATATATATATATAGTTTAGGACACTTGGATTTTAATATTTTAGTAGCAGATGGTGAGGTGAATTTTTGTTTTATTTTTCATATAAAATTAAATGATCATATAACACAGCATGTCATTGATTGTGTGGCTAAACATTCAAGAACTTTTCTTTTCTTTGTTCCCTGGCTACTCTAATTTCTTCAATGTTTGGAAAATTAAGTTAATGGATAGCGTGATTTTGGAATCTGATGCTACTTGCAATGTGGTCCAATTCTGTAGTTTTCTTGGATTTGTCTTTTGGAAGCATCATCAATCTTATCCTGTCTCCATGTTTGGTCAGATTATCTAACACCCCATTGACCGAAATTAGAAATATTCTAGATTTTTTTTCTTTGCTATGTCACGGGATAGATTAATTTTTTTAATATAAAAAATATATTCAAATAATGATAACTTGAGGGAATTCAAATTAACTTAACTAACTAACAATCTAAGATAATCCTAGAAAAAAAAAAGTTCAATGCCTAATAGCCTAATATCAAATGATAAAAAAAAAAAATAAAGTTAAACCGGGTTAATATTTGAAATCTAATACCTAATGCCTAATAGCTAAGTTATAAAAGCATGATAAAAAAACACAAATATGATATGAAAAATCAATGAAATTAAACAATGAGTTATGAAAATTGCCAGAAACAAAAACAGTCAATCAAATAGATAACTCAAAATAAAAGAAATTGCAATCATAAAAATGAGAATCAATTCAATAAAAAAAAAATTAAAATCAAATGATTAAGGATGAAATCAAAAAATAAAATTCAATTAGAAAAAAGATTAAAAGCAAAATAAATAGAAATAAAAAAAATGAAGATCAATTTTTTTTAAAAAAAGCATAAAAAATCAAATATCAATGAATCAAATTAAAAAATAACTAAATTAAATTCAATACAATTAAAAGATTGATGACTACTTTGTAATTTTGCAAGGCCATCACACTTTTTAAGGTGGAGGAGAAAGAAAAGAGTGGGGAAGAGAAAAGTTATCATTTGAGCTCCGCCGTGTCCTTGCAGTTAACCCAACCACTTTTTCTTAATTGATTTATTTATTTTTCTTTATTGATTTATAAAAAGATTATAACACCCTTGACTCCATGCGATAATTGTAAAAAAAACAAGAAATTGAAAATTACCCCTTTACATTAGATAAAAAAAAAAAAGTTGACCCCAAAAGCTATAAGGTAATTAAATTGTATAAAAAATGTGAAATTTAAAAAAAAACCCTGTTTTTTTTAAAGATATAATAGTAATTACACTATGTAATAAAAATATAAAAATATAAAATTATCTCTGAGTATTTGTTTAACTATTTGATTTTTTTAAAAAAAAATTAATTATTTTACTTGAATTATACTGTGCAAAATCTACATGAAACTACAATTATCTTTTAGTTTTATTTGTAATAATTGTAATGACTTTAAGCCAATCATCGGCAAGACTTCAAGCTTAAGATGGGGTTGGAGACTTTTGACATTATGCTTTAGCCTTGCTGAGATATCTAGCAACACTTGTACTCGTTCCTAGACCAGGTTGACTCACCAGACAAACAGAAATCGGGCCTCGGGCCTTTAATATGTGTCTTTTGGGCCTTTAGTATTTACCTACAGGATGTGTCTTTTGGGCCTGCAGGCTCGGAGGAAGGACAGCCTTTTGAGCCGGATTGATAAAAGAGGTGAGTACTAGATAGTTAATGTGTGAATAATCGATTTAAACATAATTGAAAGAGATTTAGATTTAATGTGTGAAAATAAGGATATCGTAGTAGATAGTTACAGCTTTTTTAGTTATTTTTTAGATCAAGATTTTGTACAATTTAGATTGAATTAGACATAAGTTTTAACCTTTGATGGTACGGATTAGAGGAGGAATCATCCCAATAAATATATATCTCATAACACTAATTGAAGAATCCAAATAAAATGAACTAAAAAATCCCCAAAATAAACTTAAAGATATCCTCTAAAAGAGGAAAAAAAATCCAAAAAACATGGTTAGGATAAGGAGCATGAGCCTACGGGCTAGGAACATGGGCGCATGGATGCTTAGTGCATGGGTATTATACAGTGCATGCACACCCAATGCATCTCAGTGGGCGTATGCCCAACCAGTGCTGGGCATGCATCTCATCGCCTTTGTGGACTCAAGCTATTACACTTAAGCCTAGCATGTTTGGATCCAGATAGCGTGTCTAGACCTACTTTCACCTTTAATAGCCGGAGCACCTTGCCCGAGCCTAACACTCATCATAAAATTTTTCTTGAACCCCACGTGGGTTCCTCAATATTTTTATACTGATCCAATATGTATTATTTTGAATAGAATATAACTCAAAATATCACAATGATAAAATTACACTTCAACCCCCCTCCCCATAAAAGAAAAGGATTCATGAGCTATAAATGCACCATAAATGCTTCAAGTCAAATGTTCATAATCTCTTTATTTTCAATATTTTTAGCATACGTATTTTTAGAGTCTATCTTTCTAAAATATGATCGCACTTTCTCTCTCCACAAAGCTATTGACTTTACCATTAAAGAGTCATCACATTTATCAAAGATAACTTTTTGCAGGAACCACCTATGATTACCTGACTTATCAGTCACTACATGCTATTACTACAGTTATCGGTTACTTGCATTACCAAACATCACCTACCACTACTTACAAATCCTCTAAACTTTTAATATCAGGTCACCGGATACATTGATTAAAAAAAATGAATCAGATTACTTGAATTAAAAAATTAACCAATTATCCAACATATCATTTTTATTCTTAAATATTTTGAATTTTGTTACTCATCACTAACTAAATTATATTTAAAAAACAATTAAATCACGTGATTATTATATGAAATTATCATATTTTTAATACTATGGGAAATTCAAAATAATGTTTCGTCTTCGTGAATGCTGTTCGATAAATTTGTACTTGTGATGATATCATTAAAGCCATGGACTGCGAACTTGGACACAAATGTGTCACATCAAAAATAAATTACGGAAACAAAAAGAGCAATTTCAGGAGTCAATAAAAAAAAAAAAACCTTCTTCATTCTTTCCGTTGATTCTCCTCTTGTTCCATCAATTGCTCTTATTTTTTCATTGATTTTGATAGCTCATTATTTTTGGATAATTTTTTATATGCTTGTCTTATTGAATTGCACTCCTATGTCTGCTTTTTTTTAATTATTATTATCATATCTATGTTATATAGTTATAAATCTCAGCTCAAGAATTAATTTAGAGTAAGATTTGAGCTATAAATTGAGAGGTTAATCCAAGTGACATTAATTTTTTTTAAATCAAAATAATGTTATTTCAATTATATTTTTTTTAAAAAAAGTCAATGAGTTAAGGGCGGAGTTTTACCTCGAGTTTACTAGGTCGCGGGTCGATCCAAGTTTTTGACCGAATCAGGCCGGGTCACTCCTTTTTTTTTCAACTTGAAACGGTTCAGGTCTCGGGTTGGCTTGCTATGTCTATCCAAGTTTATAAACCCTAGCTCCATGGATCAAAACATTGTGCCAAATTCATGATATTTGATGCAAGAGGCTCCTGGGGCAATTTGGATTCTGGGATTGAAAATGACATGCAATTTGATGAACGAGCATGTTGAAGCATGTTTGAGTAGTTTTCAAATGCATAATGGGCCCTTATGTAGTGAGCCAATGTACTTAACAAATAAGAACATGGTGAGGAAAATAAAAAAATAGGAAAGATGCAGATGTGAGTAATTTAGGTACATGAACTGAGGGCAGGAGGCCAGGAACAATGGCTGCAAGCATTTGAAAAACAAAACAATTCAAGAGTTGTTCATGATCATCCAGAGAATCTTGCTGCAAAGGAATATCATAGCATAGGATAATAAACCTATTCATAAACAATTAAACCAATACAAAGATCAATAATTTTGGTCAAAACAGAATTATCTAGCTACTTCTTGATATCCATTATTCTAGTAATGCTCCGTTTGGAACGAGGTTGCACCTGTACCTGCGTGCAAGCATCAAAATTAATGCTTTTCATTTAAAAATGCAGGTTCGCTGTCATTCCTAAACAGGCACTAAGTTTGTATAGTCCTCACCAAGAAAAAAAAGCTTTAATATAGTAGTCTTCAAAACTGGATGTATAGAAATGATCTAACATGGGAAATTATGCATAGATTATTCTAAAAAACTAATAAAAAAAACAGTATTTTGTAGTTCAATAAATGAGAACAGAATGGAATCATGTTGATCCAATCAATTGTGAAGTGGATTTGGTCCACTAGGAACAAGCCTGCGTGATACCGAGTGAACTTCCTTGATCTTGTTATTGCTGGATTCTGAAGCCTTAAAAATGGCAGAAAGGGCTTGTAGAAACGTAGAAGAATGTTTGGTTTCGGACCCTTGTTCTATTTCTCCGTTTCCGATAGATCGTTTGATATCGCGGCAAGTGGTGCCATGGACTAGTACCAGGAACACCATCAGGAAAATGAGGAACAGTTGAGAATTTTTATTTTTCATGATGTGAATGGTGGGGATAGAGAGGTTGATAGACGGGATAATGGATTTTTATAGAAGAAGGAACAAGGCAGTCTTCTTGTTTTTGTGTCTGGTGAGGCAGGTTCTCAAGTTTATTTACAGGGGAGCCATGTCAGGCCAGGCCTCTTTTTTTTTTTTTTTCAACATTTGACATTCATACATTATCAATCCAGAATTTTTCAAATACTTTGTTGAGGGCACATCTGGCTTCACTCCCTCAAATCACATGTTGACATTTGAACAAGTCAAAATGAGTTTGAATTTTGAAAATTATTATATAAATTGGATGTGTGTCTGGTACTGTAGCATGTAGATATTTTTTTTAAAAAAAATTAATTGAAAATATATTAAAATGATGTTTTTATTTTATTTTATTTATATTAATACATCGGTTTAATATCTTTTTAAATAAAAAATAAATTAAAAAATACTTCAAAAAATAAGTTAAACCGAAGCTGCGCAATGTTATAACATATCCATATAGTGTTATCGATTCGGTCCCCATGAACAACACAAGCTGATGATGATTTCTTTCAAGATGTTAATTAGCACCCTGAGAAAGGCACCGAGCCTTACAGTACTCACTTGAAGGAAAAATTTCTCCTGAAAATACATACAAGAATTGAATCTCAAAACCTAATGGATCGAAAACAGGTCCCAGGCTGGTTAAACATGGCAGATTTTCAAGTCCTACAAGAAGACTTAAACACCGTTTGGGATGTTCTCAAAAAATTCAATTTTTTTTATTAAAATTTAATATATTTTGGATCGTTAAATAATTTTTTAAAAATAAAAAAATATCATTGACATGTATTTTGACACAAAAATTTATTTGAAAAATTTAATATGTTTTGGAGTATTCTAAGTGCTTTTTCCCTAGATGAAATCTTAAGAGTTTGTTTTCATGCTTAAATTAAAATTAGAAGATGCTACTTTTTTTAATTTTCTTTTTCTCCCTCTCTAGTTTTGAATTTTTTTTTATGTTTTTTACTAGTTAATTTCAGTTTAGTTTCTCCTATATAAACTAGATTGATTGGTTTAGCTACTTGTATAAACTCTCGATGTGTTATTTTTTTCGATCAATTTTATGAATTATTGAATTTTAAAAACATCACATTGCGAGACGTGAAATCTGTAGATTAGGGAAACAAAGTAGAGATTACCAGCAGTTCACCGGCTTTGTATTTGTTAAACCTGATAACTCCAAGTTGATTGTGTCAGCGTGCAGGCTTCGCCAACTTAGCCAGGACAAGATGATATAAGGATCAATCGACACAGCTAGAAATGAAGTCGATTCACAGTTTTTTTTGCGTGTGAAGTGATTTGACCTGCTGCAATTTTTCTATTATGAATGAAATAAACATAAAAGGTTACACAAAAATCAACACCTTAAATATTGTGAAAATTTAATCTGGTGAGGTTGGACTAATCAAGCATGAAGCATAATTCGGAATCTTGAAGAGGCAGGAGGATGGCTGAGGGAGTAGGTGGGCACCCACTACACATAGGGTGGGCTTTTGCCAGGGAAAAAATAAATTAATAACCAATCTATAAGATGAAGATGATGCAGAAAGTAACAGAGCATGACACTTGTACCAATCTTATAATATAGTTGGTGAACTGTGAATAAGAAAATGGGTTCGGACAACTTATCCTGTCTAGAATTGAGCTCAATATGATGCATCATTTCCCCCCCCGACGACAATGGTATCCTCGAGCCAGTTTCTGCATCAAATCTTTTCTCGAAAAAAATACTAGAAGCATGTCCTCGTATCGGTTTGGCGTAATCGGAAGAATAAATTTCTCTTAGATGCTGGTTTTAAAGATCGTCTTCAAAAAGTTCAGAGATGGAACAAACCTCCTTGATCACAAGACCTATCCCTCGGGACTTGTTATGATGCATCTTGTTAACTGCTGACTTAATTCACTGCCTTGAGCTAGTTCTTGGAGGGCATTTATTCCGAATTAAATTACTCTTTAATAATGTTTACCATGCATATATAACACAGATCAATGTGAAGATTTCATATCTTTCTGTTCTATGTTAAGTTAGTCATCCACATGATTAATTTCAAGATATTTCCAGTTAGTTTCATTTAAGTTTTCCGTACCATCAAGCACATCTGACCATCATCCTACCAACAAGCAGATAGGGACTCGGGAGTGGATGTTCATAGCTAGAATATTTCAGTTTCCTGCCAATATGAATTCATGGTTTAACTATCAGACGGCAGCCCAATACTAAAATGTTTTTGGAACAAGTGCTGATACTACTCGTGTTCTGCCATATGGATTACTGATGCAAGATGCCAAGAATGATTGTCTTCGACATTTGTAAATAGTATTAAACAAGGTAGTAGATTTGTATGCATGCATGATCCACTTTCTAGGTTGAAAAGGATGAGAAAAGAAGAAAAAAGGTTGCAATCTAGCAACTAACAAGTCAACTGTCAACCTCAGCCTAGTTTTTGTAGTCTTTTCTCCAGTCCCACCTAAAAGGCTACACTGCCCCCTTGGGTAATCAGTGCTTTGATCACTGGCTATCTCCTTGCTATCTGAACACCATATTTGCTAGATATATAATTTTCTTGAAGCAATCCAAGTTAACAAAAGATAATTGATCATATAGTTGATAATTTCGACTAAACTGTATGATCATCATTTAAATATACGTTTGGCTAAGCTTGAAATCACTTTTCAACCATCAAAAGTATCGAATTGATGCTTTTCACGTGGTTGAAACGGAGCCTCATACTTCGATGCACAGTTTACAATTGCTACTACTACTGCAACAGGCTCGTGAGAAACAAAATGAGCTTAGATTAGCACTACACAACTTCAACATGGTAATTAATCCATGATGTACTCTTACAACTGAATCTAACTTTGGTTCAAGGAAAGAATGAAAGAACGACAAAGGTTCTTTCATTCTTGACAAGAACCAAGTGCATTTTTCTGTCTCCAGGACAACACTGGGAGCTTCTCATGGAAACAGATTACAAAAATTGAGAAATCCAAATCAATTATGAAGTGGATTAGGTCCACCTGGGACAGCCTTATGAGATCCTCCAAACAATTTGTTGACCTTGTCATCTTTGGATTTCACGGTGTGAGAAATACCAGGCAGATCATACTGTGGAAATGGAAGACGATACTTGGTGTTAATTTGCTGTTTTTCTTCATAGGTAGTCCAGCTGACATGCCTACAAGTAGAAGAATGGAGCGAGGCTAGCAAGATTGTGCTGAAAACTAGAAGCGGAAGTAAAGGGCTATAGGTCCTCATGATTTGAGTCTTGATGAGGGAGGCTGTTGAGAAGGAGCTTCTTTGAGAGGGTTTTCAGGCAGAGGAAACAGGCAGCTTTGAGTAATTCTAGTGGGTCTAATGTCTACTTATAAGGGGATCAGGCAGCCTGATGGGAAGGACGATGGGGCCAAAATTAACAATCAATCATATTTGAAAGGCATGAAAACCCATTTTCTATTAGCCCTGCCTCATATAATTGACAACCACGAGTTTCCGTAAAAGGGTTAAAAGAAATGGCCAAGTTTTTCAAGAAACAAAATGATTCATCTCTAACTACTCTGACCATTAGGATTGGGGTAATGAGTGCATGTTGAAAGCCCTACAATTCATTTGATTTTTCTTCGTAAGATTGTCCTCATCTAAGTACAAAATCTGTTGCTGGAACTGATTTTCGCATCTACGTAGATTGATATCATCTCTTCGATCTGGTTAGAGATGGATCATTCATGCTTTAACTAATATTTCATAATTTCTTTTTTTAATTTCCCATGATCGAGAGAGTTGAAATCTGGCAATAGGAAATGATTTGAGGTATTAAACATGAAATTAGCTGGCAGGGCAGGAATTACGAGACAAATCCTGCGCACTGCCATTGCGTTGAGGGAACAAAGCAATAAATAAAGTGTACGCATTTGATATTGAAGTTTGATGAGATAGCTCGATGATCACCTTCAAACTGCCAGCACAAAGAAAGCGAAATTTCCTGCTTCAAAAGAGTTAAAGAGCCATAACTGTGGTCAAACAGTTGGCTTTAGTTGGTATATTCGTGGGAAGACTCGGGTCACTCATTTAACTGGTTAAACTATAATTAACTTATTTTTTTAAAATTAAAATAAAATTATAGGTCAACTGAGTTTTGATTAGATTATACAAAATAAACTTTTTTATTTACTGTGAAACCTGATCTAAGTCGGATCCTAGATCGTTGTCCGATTCTAGATCGTCGGATGAGCCGGGTTGGTTTAACAACCAAACAATGATACAGATTTATAAACAGTCTAAATTATACTTTCTTCAAGAAAATATATTAAAAGATACGATACATGTTCAAATAAATATCCATTAAATGAATCCCCACCACACTTCAAATCATAGGATACCTCCATGAGATTTTTTAGGCTCACTGTCGTGCAATAGTTGCCCCAGGACACAGAGGAAGCTATTGATTATAACTTGGAGAGGAAAATTGAGGCAAGCAATGATTTAAGGGCTCTAATGTGCAGTAGTGCTTACCTCAACCCAGTTTCTAATTTCATTATTATAACTTGCAAGTTGTGCCTTCTCTTAGACTTCCAGCGCACTTGTACAGGAACCATGCATGGAGAGCTTGGCAGAGTAGATTTAATTCCTTATGGTGGGGGCAAATATTCAGAAGGGAAGCAAACTAGTCGTTGATTTCAAGAAACAAAACACCAATCACCAAGACACAAGTAACCCGCTGGATCAGAAGGAGAAACTTGTAGTTGTAAGAAATCCTTGAGGTGGGGCCATTTATTGACAAGTAGGCAAGTTTTGGGCCTACCATATTAAATTTAACAAAATATATATGATGTGACTGTTTCACCGTAACAATAGACACATGGATTCCTAGTCAAATTAATATTTTTCCTTTAAGCGGAAGAAACGGTGACGTTGGTTGTGGGGTTCTTTGATTTTTTATCTTGATTTATTGTTCATTAAAAAATTATTCAGGGTATTTAAGTTTTTTTTAAAATTTTTATACAGTAAAAATATGTTTTTACTCTCGAAGGCAGCAAAATCTAGAACTGTTGAACAAAAATTCTCTTGACTTTTCATAATATTTTAACTAATAAAGATATTTCTTTACTCCTAGGAAAAAAAAATTGGTTGTTGGGCTAGGGTTTTTTTGGGTTTTTTCATTCTTCATGTACAATAAAAATATGAAATTGACCTTAGAAAAGACAGAAAAATAAAGTTTTTATTTAGGGATATATTTGTACTTTCACACAGGTTTTTGGATAATTAACAAGGTCATGAGGAATGTTTTTGTATTTTCATGTTGACTTTTAATTTTTTTAATAAAAAAGCTGATTTCGCGTGCTAGACATGCGCCAACGAGTGAATGACATTCACGTTATTTAGGTGGCGTGTTTGACGCCACTTGGTGACCAAACTAATCTTTTGTTATCTCTTTAGATGCGCCACCGTGTTCTTTTTCACATGGTGTGGTGCGTCACGACATATGACGGTCAAATTGTTGCTAGTGGGTTTTTTCTTTCTTTCTTTTACCTCTCTTGCCAGATAAAATGCACGATTGTCCTCTTTGTTTTTTGTTTTTTCATTTTAGTTTTCATTTTTTTAATTTCTTACTTTGTTCTTATTGCTTTTATAGAAGTTTTGTTTTGTTTTTTTTTTCAATTTAGTTCTTCAATTACATTTCTCATATGTTTTTATTTTATTTTATTTTCATCCTCATTTTATTTAGATCATTTTATATAATTGATTTTGTTTCTTGGTTTCACCTTTTGACATTTAATTTGTTGGGGATTTAACTTCGTATGATCTTATCGTTCTATATTAGTTTTTTTTTTTTAATATTGGTTTTATGATTATCTTCCATTTATTTTCTATGAGTTTATTTCAGTTTCATATCTTAGGTCAAGAGTTTTGCTTACCTTTTTTTAATATAAGATTTTTTTTAAATTGTTTTGTTTGTGTTTGATTTTTCAATATATTATTTTAATTCATCTATAATTTTTTTAATATATACAAATGAAATTTATTTTTCAAAATAAATATTCATTTTTAAATAATATTTCTAATATGTTTGGCCTTGCGTTATATTTTTTTGTGTGTAAGTTTATTCAATCATTTTTATTTGTTTTTATCTTTTAGGTAATGGGTTTTTTTTGTGTGAGTTTATCTTTTATTGATTTAAATAAATAATTTTAATAAACATAACCGGTTAAATGTCTTATTTTGTGTTATTGAATATCTTGATCTACATTCATCTCTTAATTTTTTCAATTTCTCTTTTGGTTGTTGTTAACTTCTTTTTTTTTGTTTACATAGATGATTATTGATTTATTTAATTGGATGATTGCATAGACTTTTTTATTTTTACTTTGAATTTTTTTATGTAAAAAAACGTATCAAAGTAGCCTGTATACGCAATATTTTTCTGGAAGAAAAAATTTACAACCTGCAGTGGAGAGTAGGTTAAATAACTAATTAACAATAAACTAAAAGGGGTAGTGTTTCTACTGTGCACCACCTCACAAGACACTATTTATTTTAATAGTGTCTTTTTATTTTTTTTGCTTTTTGTTCTTTTTTTTTCTTTCTAAATCTATATCTCTTTCTTTAATTGCATACTTCAATATTTGATTTATTGAATATTAAGCCTTATAATTTATTATGGCTTGCTTTATACTTTTTTAACTCGGTCTTATAACTTGTTTCACGACTTTGACAAGTTAACTCCATAGACTCAATTATTTTTTTAATTAACATTTTTTTTTCAATTTCATCCTTTAACATTATGTTGATTAGAAATTAGACTTCATGATTTATTTTGGTTTGCTTTATTTGATTTATTGAATATTGAGCCTTATAATTTATTATGGTTTGCTTTATACATTTTTAACTCAGTCTTATAACTTGTTTCACGACTTTGACAAGTTAACTCCATAGAATCAAGTTTTTTTTAATTGATATTTTTTTTTCAATTTCATCCTTTAACATTATGTTGATTAGAAATTAGACTTCATGATTTATTTTCGTTTGCTTTCTATGAAGTTGTCTCGGTCTCATGACCCGAGTCATGAATTTGGCTGGTTAATCCATTTGATATTTTTTTGTCTTTTTTAATTTCATCATTTATTATTGAGTTGATTATGAATAGGTTTCATGATTTGTTTTTGTTTGCTTTTTATGAGGTTATCCTAATCTTATGACTCGGGTCACATGTTTTGTGGGTTAACCCAGGTAGATTCAGGTTATTTTATTGTGTCCTGTTTTTAGATTGATTTTTTTTTCAATTTCATCCTTCAACATTGAGTTTATTAAAAACTAGGTTTTATAACTTGTTTTGATTTGCTTTTTCTAGGATTATCACAATCTCATAACATTGGTCGGGGTTTGTCAGGTTAACTCAGATTGATTCAGATCTTTTTTTCTATTTATTTTCTATAAGGTTATCCCGGTCTTATGACTCGAGCCACGGGCTTGACAGGTTAACCTAGATCATTTTTTATTAATTTTTCTCGATTACATTCTTCAACAATGTGTTGATTAAGAATTAAGTTTCATAATTTGTTTTTATTTATTTTATATGAGGTTATCATGGTCTAATAATTTGGGTCGTGGATTTGACCGGTTAACCCAAGTTGGTCTAGATCGATCCAATATGTTGCCATTTCAATATATTTTGTTTGAAAGATGGTCTTGAATTTTTGTGAGTAAAACTATATTTTCATCGATCATCTGAATTATCTTTGAAATCATCAAGCTATTCAGGTAATGTCAGATCAATTTCCGCACAATTTAAAAAAAATTATTAGAAAAACATTAGCAACACTTGAATATTTTTTTTAATATTAAAAAAAATTGAATAAATCTAATGATCTAGTCGGTTTCTAAGCCTAGAGGCATTTTAGCCTGTTGCCATTATAAGTTAACAACGGTCATAATTATGCAGTTACACTTCCTTTTCAATCCTCTTATGGAAAACAAAGATAAAGACATCCAATGTGTGAGAAGATGTAGGGCAGTTGGATTAATCCATGTAATCCATCAATAGAGATCAGTAAAACTGAATCCCTAAGGGAGTTGTTCTCCTCTTTGTGCACTATAATGGCATCTTTGATTCTGTGTGTTGTTCTTGTTTTGCTAAGTTTGAGTTTCATGTTTGAAGGAAGGTTAAGCTTCATATCCTAGCAGGAAAACTTGGAGCTAGATAGACAACTCAAGGGGTTGAACAAACCACCTATTAGGAGCAAGATATCAATGCTGTCAATACACTACCATATCTTTGTTTTCCTTTTTCTTGGACAGGATAAGGATGGCAGTGTTATTGATTGATTGATATCTAACTCCTAATAAGGATGATAGTGTTATCGATTGCGTTGATATCTACAAGCAACCTGCTTTTGATCATCTCTTGCTTAGAAACCACACAATTCAGGTTTGTATAAGATTTAGTGAATGGCTTGCAATAATCATTGGAGTTCTTTTGCATTTCATGATCTTGTTCGCATTCAATGTTGTTAACAGCTGTGGCTCAGTTCTCAGCTGAAAGAATTTACGACAGCAAAGTCAGAATCTGTGAAAACAAGCCCGCGAATGGGGGTGGAATGTCCACCGAGAACTGTTCCCATCAGGAGAAAGATCTAATGAGAGCAAAATCTCTATCAAGATTCCTCCCTTCAGCAGATCCTTCATCTGTTTCAAACTGCATAAGATGCTATGTGAGTCGACCTTTATATATGCAACAGCTGAAGCATAGCAATTTTCTTTTCCTTTGTAGCCACCTCCCCTCACCATATTTCTTGTTAACATTGATGTAACTTAGGAATTTTAATGCAGTTTGTGACGGCTCAAACTGCTGTCGACCCATCTATTCAATTTTATGGACTCAGAGGATCTGTCAGTATATATATAATGAAACTGTGACTCCCAACCAATACAGTGGAGCTGGAGTTTACTAGGAAATGATCTTAAAGGCCAATTTGATGGAATACACTATAGATGGGTTGTAAGTAACCTGTTTTCTTTACTCATACAATGTTCTAAACAGTTTTCCTTGCATGCCTTTCTCTTCTGTAACTACCAATGCCTTTAATACAATTCTTTATCCTTTTGGGGGCATGCTTTAGGTGAATCCTGGATTATATGGAGACAACAAAACGCGAACTTACAGCTTCTGGACCGTATGCCCCTAAAAGAAATCTTGTACTTTGATTCTGCATTTGAATTGATGATGATAGTAATGCAGTTTCTTTTGCAACAATGGAGGCCAACAATGGGAATAGTGGATGCTATGATCTTCGTTGCCCTGGTTTCGTTCAAGTCAGTCCTAAATCTTATCTAGGTTTAGAAATTTTAAACCAGTCAACATACGGTAGGCTTCGATATTTGGTGACGTTTCAAGTTCGTCAGGTAACACTACAATATTATTATATGTACTTGGAAAATTTTCTATCAATGGAATTTCTTTCTGATATCCAACACATTCTTGTATCTGATTGCCGGATGAAAACGGAAAATGGTGGTTAGAAGTCCATGGTGGTGCTGATCAAGTTAGAGCCAAAATCATTGTCACAGGCTTAGGTGATTTTGCATCAGATGACAATTTGGAGGACAGGTCTACGATCCTGCAAATGATCCTCTGCCAACCATGGGAAGCGGTAGCTTTGAGCCGCCAGAGTTCAACAAGACTGGTTTCATTTCCAACATTCAGGTTCATGTTAAGAACGAGAACCCCCTCGTGAACCTGACTTCGAAGCTTGTGCAGACTTCCCAGCTTGCTACCAAGCCAAACTCCTGGGAAACACAGGAAACCCATACCACCTTGCCATCATGAATGGAGGACCTAATCTATCGCCAGCACGAAAAAAATGAAAATCATAATGGGATTGTATAGTCGTTCATTGGGTATCGCATGGCATGCGTAAGAGAAGCAGCAGGGCTCGGCATAGCTAAGGATTTTACGAATGACTACTGGAATAAAAAGATTTTCAATTTCTTATCTTTGCTTCTCAGATCACCAAGCACACCCGGCATAGCTTGGGATTTATGAAATAGACTCTGCAGGAATAAAAAGATTTCCAATTTCATATTTTTGTTTCTCGGATCACTAAGAATAATCTAAGCAGAATTACAAATGGAGGATAAACACAACATAGGATATTGCAAATGATGCAGAAAATCAAGATTTTTATTGCTTATTAACAATTTATCCAACTTTTACAGAGCTCAAATAATGCTGAGGCCACCCACATGTAAAATAAATCCACCACAACGATCGCTGGGCAACTAGCACAATCAAATTAACACAAGTTACAATCTCCACACTTTAAATGACCAATTTATTAAATATCAGGCTGAAAATTGGAGCAAGTTTATAGCACGAGTATTCTAGACTGAGAACTGTAAGCTAATACATAATATAAATGGCTAGATTCGCCAAAAACATGTGTTCAAACAGCTCTTTCTTCATTAAAGATTGTTTCGCCATAAATATAAGATTACTCTTCCTTGGATTCACCACCAGCAGGAGTTTCAACAGGTGCAGCAACTGATGGAACATCTTCAGCTGGCTTAGCAACATCGCTTTCTGTAGCCTCTGCAGCAGGTTCACTGGTGGAGGTTCCATCAGTTACTGGAACAGTCTTCTTGATTGTTCCAACCTTAATATATTTACTCATGAACTTGTATTCCCAATCCTGCAAGGCCTCCAATTCAAATGGACCAAGACCAGAGACATCACCAGTTAAATCTTTATCTTCGAAAGACATCTTTGCTAGAGCTCTGCTAGCATCCTTTCCAGCAAACAATGCATAAGGTCCACCAGGTCCATAGAACATCCTGTAACAAATAATGTATAGCAAGTTTACAAGTTTCAGCACCAATTCATAACAGTTTCAAATCCTAATGCACAGAATTCACGGTCTCATACTAGATTAATAGCCAACTCTCAGGTCTCAGCCGATAACATTATAATTCATGGTCAATGTTAACATACACTACATATCACTACAAGTCACTGAAAAAAAATGAAAAACACATCTTCTGGGTCTTTGTATCTCTAAGGTGTCAGGCCATATCCATATAAGAATCATGATGTGATTGTAATTATTAGTCTATCAGATAGCGTGTTGTAAACAAAGGAATGGTTTGCATTTAAGGGATACAAGATTTGATTAAATCATGCCCAAAAAGGGTTCCAGTCATTGCTTGTTCATCAAATATAACAAAAATAAATGTTTGCCAAACGCTGAAGATGAGCAGGTCAGCAGACTTAAGATTCACAAATGTCTCATATCAAACCCAGTGGTCGACCACTAAAATCCACTCACAAAGTAGCAATAGGAAATACAGAGTGAGAATCACGCCAAAAACCTTCCTACTGAAGATCATTCATTTAGCTGCAGCAAATGAACTGGTAAGAATAAACTTCTGATAATATACAAAATTTGTTTTAGGTTTTAGCAATCCAAGTTACAAAAAGTTGTGAAAATGAGTGCTGGAATGCAAAATTTTAGCCCTCTACTTATTGGTCAATGTCTGAATGAAGCCTCATCCATGTTACCACAAAGAATATCCCATCACTTAAAATCAAACCATACCTTAACATTGCTCATAAACTAGTAAAACACAAACAAAATAAGAGAAGAAGACCACACAACCAATCAAATTGCCCAGATAATGTATCAAAATCAAGTCTTTTTATCACAAGAGGAAAAGGGGGGAGATTTACACTTCAACTTCACCACATAAGCCATTAAAAAGGATTTGAAAAAATGCAACCTTTCAACGACCGTACTAAAAAAAGTAGCATCTCTTTTCGAGACTCACCACAAACAAGTAGCAAAAAAGTGGCAAAAACCACAGAGAAAAAGCGATCAACAAAGATCACCAAAAAGACAAACAAGGAAAAGAAAACTGATTTCCTGGAATCAACTAAGACTCAAACAAAAATCCCAAAATTTCACAAAATCAATATGCTCAAAACACCCTTTGACCCAAAACACACAATAATCTCATCACTTCAAAAAAGAATACAAACCCACTATTTTTCACCGCTCAGAAGTCAAAAACAACCAAAAAGACCACAAAAAGATGGAACCTTTACCTGCTTTGAGAAACATCATAGATCTGACCCTTAATAGCCATAAGCAAAGGCTTTTTAGAGTCAGTACCATCATACTGTTTTAGTTCTTCTTCAGTGACTTCACCAAGTTGAACAGGTGGAGGTAAAGGTTGCATCTGCTCTTCAGATTGTCTTGGAACATGTTGATGATGATCAGACCCACCAAACAAACCTGATACCACATAGTAGACAGCTAACCCTAAAGCTGCAACTGTAAAGAAAGTTGCTGGTGATAGTCCTGTGTATGCTGTTATGGCTTCTTTGAGTGTTTCCCATAGTTCCAAAGCCATGTTTTTGTCTGTTTTTAGAGGGGAGGGAGGGAGGGAGGGAGGGATTTATCAGTTCAGAGTGCCGTGGAGTTTGGTCTGAAATAATGAATATTTGAGATTTACAATCACTTTGGGTAGATAAAAAAATGTTTCTTCCTTTTGTTTATATATTTTATGGGAAAAAAATAAAAAAGTTTATTTTTGGGTAGATAAAAATAAATGTTTTATTATAAAAGTATACAATATATTCAATAATAAATAAATAAATAAATAAATAAAAATATTAGTAAAACATTTTTATTTCATATAATTTTTTAAATATAGTATACCACAACATAAAATATTTTTATTTATAATTTAATTTATATTAATACCTGTAAGCCCAAATATTTTAAAATAATAAAGTAAAGGTCATGCTGCTGGTCTCGCAAGCCAGCTTGCCTAACCTATTTTATCATTGATTCATACGCTGGTTTGATTTGTTTGGATGCCGTGATTGAACTTTTAATTTCAAATAAATAATTTCGAAATTATTCTATACATGAAAATATACTTTTAAGATCAACTCGCCATATGAGAAGGGTTAGTAGGATTGATCTTCTAATTTATTTTTAAAAAAAATTAAAATAATATTATTTTAATAAAAAATTAACATTAAAGGTTGATTATAGCCCTAATAATTAGGTCAACGAGTCAAACATGTTTTATATATATATTTGCAACAGATATGAGCTATATTTCCTGAAAAATCTCTTTTTTCATTAACTCGAATATGTCCAAGGCCTGGGTTAACTGGGTCTCAGATAAACTGGTCTAGATTTTACAACTAGAAGTTTTAGATTAAAAAATAGTAATTACATTTGGCTAGCTTTCCCTCACTAATCCCCTTTTCAATTACATATTAAATCAATTATTTGGATTATTCACGAAAAGCTCTCGATATTTCCTTGAATTCAAACCCTAATTAATAACTCAAATGACACTAGTTATCATCTAAATCAATACTTTAACTATGATAATTAATAGTGTGAGTTTTTTTTTTTATTATTATTATCAAAAGGAAAACATATAAAAGATTGGTTATAAATAACTTGTTGTACGTATATCAACTTCCAATATTTATGTGAAGTAAATGATTTGAAATTTTATAAAATTTAAAAAACAAATGCTTCAGATTTTCATCTTCGTCTCTGCCCACATGTTCTTCAAACTTGTCCTTCACAAGACATAAATTTTATTAAATAATGCAAATTGTCCATCAATATATGAGTCAACAAGGAGAAAATTGCAGTGAGGACTGTCATGGGTTTGGAATTTGACTGCTGAACAATCTGGAAATCGACTAAAAACTGGGATTTTCAACTTCCAAGCACAGGAAGTTGTAGGAGAAAATCATGTTTATACAAGACCAGTTCAAGTCACAGCCCTTCAATCTCATTATAATATTGGACAAAATATTTGTAATCAAACCACAGGTCAAAGTATCGGTTGAGTGTATATTCAACGCTGGCAATATTATATTAGCAAATGAGCCTACATTCAATGTCTGGAAGGAAGTTAAGAGGTACAGACTATGTTATATATCAGGAAATAAAAAAACATAAAATAAATAAATAAAGGGTGACCTAAAAACAACAAAACAGTGCAATTTAGCATATATATACACATACACACATCTGCGAGCATTGACAGAAAATCTTCAGCCCTCTACAACTACCCAGAGTTTGGCTTTTTATCACCACAACTAACATAAAATAGACAGGAAGCCCTGAGTTGCTTCCTTCAACATTGTCTTATTCTGTTCCTGGCTTAAAGTAAAAGAATAACCAAGAAAAAGGATACATTCTACCCCACAGAAATTTGATCTTGGAAAGCTCAAATCAAAGAGCAAGAGACCTGACCTCATCTTCCTTCCATAGCCCTTTTTCATACTTGTACCAACGCATGAGGCCTTCATCATTTCTTGTCCGTTGACACATGATGCAAGTGTCTCTCATGCAGGTTAAGAATTTGCGTAACCGAGAAGCTTTCTCCAGGATAGTTTTATCAAGCCGCCTAACAATTCTTCCTGGTGCAGGAGGTGGTGGGATTTGTATTAGAAGGCAATGCGATATGTTGAGCACATCTAGGCACCGCAGATTATCCAAGATGAAGATCAATGTGTCCTTGTATAGCTTTGAGCATCGGAGGCTCAAAACTTTTAACGTTGGAAGATAGGTAGCGAGTGAGGATGCAAAATAAATGTCAAACGGTCCCATGATCTTGAGTTCACTAAAGTTCCTGCAATTAGTAGCAATTGCCTGAACAAGACGAGGGGAATTCACTATGCTTGGCATTGTCAGGGATTCAAGATCTTTCCATAAATCAATAGCTTTGATCATTACAGTCTCCACTCGGTTCCATGCTGGTAAAACAAGTCTTCTAAGGCGTGGGCACCTGGACAGAGGACAAAAATCAATTAGATCCATTTTATTGTCCACAGCGCAGTGTTGCCTATTCTCTAAAACGTAGGGGAACAAAAGACATCCTTGCAACATCCAGTAGTATATAAAATCATATTTATATTCTGGTGAAAAAGAAACGGCATGCCATCATGTAACTTAGCATTATGTTAGCATCCATCACAAGAATCTGTGATTCCTTACAATTATGATATGATAATTGTGCCCAGGAAATAAACGGAATGGTCCTGCAATTTAAAACACTATGTTATCAACAGAAAAAGTAGTTTGTGATCATTAAAATCGCAAATGGTAGGTGATGCTTCCACTACAATTATTTTATGAAGAATGTTCCATAATGCCATACTGATCATGTACAATATCATATAAGTGATTTCCTTTACAGCATAAATTGCTACTAAGAACTACATACACCACATTTATCATATACCTACGGTCCAGCTGGGCGGCAAATTCATTCCACAAACTTATCAAGCCCTCCGCAAACACCAAAACCATATTATTTTATCACCAGATTCCTGCAAAATCTTATTGTAAGCTGTTTCCAACAAACCCCAAGCAATAAGTCCCCCAGCTGAAACACCATTAAATGATTTTTCATACTTTATAGACATCTTTTAACTCAGTACTCATATCTTAGGTTTATTTTAAAGTCTAAACAGAGGACTCCCTTCGCATAAGAAGCCAACAATAGTGGATAGATTGGTTAACCTCCATATTCTTAGTCTAGTGTTAAGAGTCTAAATAGTTTCAGCTTGGACACAACAATGGGACCAATGCTAATAACAGCCATGCCAATCATCAGACACTCCAGGCAGAATAAACTCCACCAAACAGTTTGAATCAATTCAACCATAACCTTTTAGCAAAAGAAGCATCGTAATATATTTTGATTTACCAGTCCAACTCAACAAAAGCCATATCATATCATTATGGACTTTTTCACTTAATATTTTCACCATGTACAGTTATGTTATAATAACCTAAAAAGAGAATCCAAGGAATGCTATTTGTAAGACTACCATTCCTTCAACCTCACCCACGACTTCTTTCCCCATTTCACCACTATTTGATGCATATATGAACCCCAAAATAAATCGATATCATTTGCTTCACAAACAATCAGACATAAAAATCTGCTCCTTTACTTTCAGCATCATACTCGCCTCTTATTATCCCAACGAATTCATATATCCAACAAGTAGAGACATGAATACATTGATTATAAGAGAGCAACCAGGACGTCCATTTACAGAATCCTCTTTCAGTCATTTTTTTTTTTCTATTTTCAGCAATACATTTGACCTTTATTTATATATTCTGATTTCCTCATTACCTCTACTTCAAGGGGACAACGTACCCCTTATTCCAGGAAGCTATATTTTTCACTTGACCTTTCTTTTCTGTTACAGTGATTAGTAATATAGCAAAAACTAACCATCCAATGGATTACGACCACACAAATAACAATTCACAGCTGTGCAGTTTCTATACTTTTAACATTGTTATCAATGAAATCATCATCGAACATATCTAAAGTATTGAACTCAGTCAATTCATCTATAATCAAGTACAACCTCAGTAGACATACTGTCATAAGAAACTTTCAATCTTCATCCAGTAGCTGCACCCAGATATAGAATTAATGAATACCAAGCATGCTAAAAATATATAACTTAGTCACTCCGGACTCTAGTGCTGCATTGAAATTTTCCACATCTCAACTCAAGTCCAAATCTATATTAACCTGCATTTTAACAACTCCATCTGTGGCTTCTACTTTTGAAATTTAACAGCTTAATTACACCAGGCCATGTATCACCTTCAATAATTCAATCCGGGTTGCTTTGCCTTGATAATTTGACAACATCTCCTAAAACACTTCTGTATTTAGCCATAAACTGACAAACAATACGCAATACCAGGTTAAGGAGCCCTTCCATATCAAACATATCTTCTTAGTCTAAGGAATAACTATCTCTTTTCTCAGATCCAGACGGGCATTTTCAACTCATCCCCCGTGTTACTAGTTGTGACATCATCACTGACTTAAATTCTGACTAACCTCATTCTCCTGGTTGAGAGGTCTCACTTGAACCGATTCCCACACGCATCCACTCCTCATCTCAGAGAATTTGCAATAGCCTCTCTTTCCATTTCAAGGAAATCAGACACATCGATTCCTTATTAACCTCCTTAGATCACTTCCAGTAGCCTCTCTACTCCATTTCAAGGAAATCAACCTGTAATAAATACAGTAATAAGATCTTCATGGTGCACTCGATTAATTCTGCTACAAATTTGAGCCACTGAATGAACCAACCATCAGTTGCAAAATTACATCTCCCCCGTCTTCGAGTCAATTAGCATAATAACTTCCATATCAAGTCCACCACCACTTAAAGATTACATCTTCAAACTCCTCTACTCGCAAATTTTAGTTTGGTTGGCTATACCAACTCCCATCAATAATCGCCTGATCCTTTTACTTAAGAGTACAACCTGCACAACCTCTAGTATTGAAAATTCATTATCTTCCACTATTAGATTGCATATCAATTATAAAATCATCACCAAGAAAAGACACAGACATTATCAGAAACTTGATTAAAAATGTTAAAACATAAAAAGTCCTCCATAAAAAAAGTTACCTTTGAGCAGTATAAGTCAAATGATCCTCACTTACATACAAATTGAAGTGAAAAAACAACGAAGTTATATTTCCCCGGCTGAGACTCAACGAAATCTTCAAGATTCGAGTCAATGTCTTATCAGAATGACCATGCACGTACACATAAGGCTCCAATGGGATTTTGATGAAATTAGATTCCAACATGGACACATCAAGTGTTTTCCACAGCCAAGGATCACAAGCAGCCAAACGCCACGCACTACAAACATGAGCAATGCCTGAAGTTAATTCAAACACAGTCAATGACTGGAATATCTTCACCAAGATATCAATGTCCATCTCCTCCCATCTCCTCGTCACAGTTCCACCCTCTTCCATCTCACGAAACTCCATTGCAACATAACAAAAGAAAGACCTATACAAACAATGGGAATCGAGAAAAACCACAAGAACTCAAGAATCAGTCCAAGACTCAATCTTTCAAATTCAAGAAACAAAAGGATTCACAATTCAAATACAAAGATCAATGAGCAAAAGATTTTGATAGCCCCCACATGCAGGATGCAATGATCTTGTCCAGATCAGAACACGCCCTCATCAACTAACTGTACAAACATTTTCTCAGCATTAAAAACCAATGACCCTTTAGGATCCAAACTGGATCTGGGTTCTCAAGAAGCAAGCAGAAGGTGAAAAAAATACCTGAAAAAAATGAGTCTGTTAACGTTTGATTCTGGCCAGATTCTTGAAACAAGCAGTGGAAAGAATCAGATGGGAAGGGCTACAATTTTACCATAAAAGCCTTATGTGTATGTCTTAGCTTTGCCTTTTCTTTCTAACGAACTCTCTGCAAAATAATGGAACTATCCACGGGACATACGGGCATGCTTGGTGAGTGGTGACAGACCCATCCTGGTTTCAGTCAACTGACGGGGTTATTATAGCATTGGTATAGCTACTCACAATTTTGTTTTGCTTTGGTCCCTCAAATCTTTTTTATCTTGATGTCATCCTTCTTATGTTTGTTATGATGATGTTAAACTCCCAATGTTGAGTGTCATATGTCGGTAATATTATATTTTGTGTTTGGTGACAGAATTTGTTGATTGATTATTTAAAACCTATTAAATGGTACGGACCTTACACTTGCAAGTTGCAAATTTATATCCTTACAGTATATTTCACTTACAGAAGAATGATACACTTACAAAGAAGAAGAAAAGGAAAAGAAGAAGAAGAAGACACTATATCTAACTTGATTTCAATAACGTTTTCAAAATTAATAGCCCTGGTATTATTTAAAAAATAAATAAATAGAGTTAGTTTTAAAAAGGTGAATCATAGCCTTGAAACCCGATCTAGTTTGGTAGGTTGACTTGTTGATTCGGGATCTAAACTAAACCGAGTTTTCTATAAAATCAAGCATGTAGTTGACCTGATCAAATCTAGATAACTTAATGGGTTAATCTATATCCCAGGCTAGATTTAATCAATTTTATTTTTATTTTTTAAAAAAACAACATCATTTCAAGTTTTGTTTTGTCCAAATGATGTTGTTGTCAATTTTTTTTTATATAAAAAAACAAGTTAATTTGGGTTAGCTTACTTACATATGAGTTTACCTATCCAATCTAACTGTGTTTGTTTTCCAGAAAGTGGTTTCCGGAAAATCACTTTTCAAACTTTCCTGTATTTGTTTGTCATTAGAAAATTATTTTCCAATTTATTTTTAATTATACTATCAAATATCAGAAAATAATTCACTTTTTCAAAATTCACTTTAAAAAAAAACTATTTTCCAGCAAACAAACAGGTCTAAAACTCAAACTTTAAACCAAGTCATCAGTCGGAGGTGAATTGAAACAAGATGAGCTGTTTGTTTTCCTGAAAATCCCTGTCTAGTACCATCATTTACATTTGACAAAAAGGGACAAGGATTGATTGGATTACAAAATAAAAAGAATAAGAGGATGGTATTAGGAGGAAAAGAGTGAGGGAACCAAAATAAGATAAAATTGAAATTAGAGGGACCAAACAAAGACTATTAACGGGTCAACTAATGAATGAATCCTAGATTTTGAGATTCCATCACGTGAAAATATACTGCCAAGAGGTATTTTTTTTTATTAAATGTCCAATGGCTAATGGTTACACTATGGGTTAAATACTTAAATCCCACTCGTTGACCCAGTATATAATTAATTATTAAATAATTTAATCACATTGATTTCGAAAATTAATTTCTTTTTTGTTCAACATGGATTGGACATCCCTTTAAAAGGTATCTAAGAAAAATATGGTTCTTTTGGCTATTTAAAAATTCACAATAGCCAATCTTCTATGCATTGTTACGTTGTTATTAATGGTGAAATCACTTTACCTGTAAAAAAAATAGAATGTTACATTTCGAATATATAGTTATTCTATTTATATGTTTGTTTTTTTTATACCAAAATATTCCAAAAAAAATATATTGGTCCTGTTGATTTACAATCTATTAATATGGTTGGTTGGTTGCAACAACCAAGCTTTGAAAACCCTCAAATTAATTTTGGTGTTAAGAAATCATCTCGATTTAAAAATTTAAATTATTAGATAATGTTTAAAAAATAATATTATATTACTTTTTAACATGCTTCCTTTTTTTTTGATAATCTTCGTTTTAACATGCTTCCTTAAATAAAAATTTTTTGAGTTTGAAACTTGCACAGGTTTAGACTATCTTATTTTTAATTTTTATTAATGAGAAGAAGGTGATGTGATTTAATCTTGTGATCACTTGATCATTAAAACTCTAATATAATATCAAAGAACTTTCTAAATTTAAAAGTTTAAACTATTAATTGAGGTCTCAAAAATAATTTTATATTGCTCTCGAACATTTAAAAAAAATTATTTGAGTTAATTTTATTATTATTATTATTATTCTATTTTTTAGCCCAGATTTTATGCTCTATTTTCTATTTAGCTTAGGATTTTGATATTCCAACCTTTTAAAAGTTGATTTTTTTAATCTATTTATGGAGTTGTCAGCTTTTTAAAGAAATAAACTATAATAGAGAAGGAAATTTAGTAATAAAGTACAAATTCGTAGTTTATCTATCAATTTATTAAGCCTATTAAAACCTTTACACACACACACACACACACACACACACACACACACACACACATATATATATATATATATATATATATATATATATATATCAATCTCAATTAATCCATCCAATCCGCGGCTTAGCCCTGATGAATTTTCATATTTGGTTTTAAAACTATACATACTATAAATAAAGCATATCCTAAATGATAGATGATACTGGGGCAATTAGTTAAAGAATTCATAGATTAGATAAATAAATAAAAGATTAAGAAGACAAAGGAAAAGAACAACCATGCAATACTCAATTAAAATATCATAATTTTTTATTTGGATGTTGATTTGTTGAAATATGATATAAATTTAAATCCATATTGTATAAGAAATTCATTTTCAACAATGAAAATATTTGAATTTGAGAGTTTTTCAAAACTTGTGATTATTTTTATTACAATAAAATTTTTTCTTTTTTATTTAGAGCGTGTTTGTGAATACGATTCAAACCGTGCTTTTCTAAAATTTCATTTTTTTTATTAATTTTTTTTAATATTTTAAAATTATTTTAATATACTAATATTAAAATTAATTTTTAAAAATTAAAAAAATATTATTTTAATATATTTTTAAATAAGAAATATTTTTAAATTATAATCATTAGCATATATCTAACCACATGCATGTTACTGGGCATCAACATTCTATATCACATAAAACCACTGTACTAACTAATTCTTTCTTTTCTTTTTATTGTACTATTCATTATATCTGCGTGATTGATCATCGATCCCAACGCAATCTTATAATTAATTCACAAGAAAGATAAATGAAAATTACCACTGGATTTGATATATTGTGCTGGGGCATGCGCGCGGCAGCTGATGCCATTGGCGTCCTCTCTTTTGCTAGCAGATTTAAGTAAATGTAAAACAGACATTTCAGCTACCTGATCAATCACTGTGCTCCGAACTCTGTATATGGCTGGTATATATTAAAGTGGTAGCTGCAGGAAGAGGGGACCGATTAGCTCATCTGGTTTGCATGGAAAGCAAATAAATTAATTCGATATTGTAAGATTTTTTTCAGTTATAATTAAAGAACTACTAATAAATGGTGAAAAACAATTCTTATTCTGTAGAGTTATAATGTGAATCAAACAGGATTTTTTTATGGAAGATTTTGTTGATTTAGTATTTTTTTCTCTTCCCCTAAAGGAAATCTGACGAGAAAACCACGATTTGACAAGAAGTTAAAATTTGGAAAATGTTCTGTACACCTGACTAGATTTCCAATGGAATATTGTGTTAGTAAAAGAGACAAAAATATATTTATGTATCTTCAAAATATATAGAAAATATACGAAAACATAAAAACATTTTCCTTTCATCTCCACTGTTTGAGCTTATGAAATGCCATGGAGGTACTGCCAAGTGCTCTCTCTCTCCATCTCTAGAGTTGAAGGAACAGTTAATTGATTTAGCTCAGGAGGAGAAACGTGGTTGAATTTTCGGTGCTGCGCGCAATTCCTTCTATCCCAGATTAATTAATTATTCTTTTCTTGTAATTCGTTAAGTTTTTTCCTTCCATCCCTTATACGGAACTAGGTAAAGGTCTATATATGTGCTAGACCTGTAAAGAGAACCACCCACAAGGCACTTATTCTCTGTCTGTCTCTCTGTCTGTGTTTCTTGGCAGCTTCGTTTATATACATCTGTGAATTTTCTTTATCCTGTTAATTAACTAACAATGGCTAATTGACGTGGTGGGTTTGCCTCTCAATAACTCTTGAGCTTATTGCTAGTTTGCATCCAAAAGGCATAATTAACTTCTGCTACTTGGTCGAAAATAACCTGATCACTGCTTTGAAGTGATACAGTTTCTTCCATCCTTGTTGTAGTTGGTACATACGTATATGTCGGTATGTGTGCGTATTGGCAGCTGGTTTCTTCCATTCTTGTTGTAGTTGGTACAAAAAAGCTTGAACCTTGGACGAGTGGCGGACACTAAAACACCAAACTACCAGGCGTAGGAGCATTGATATCGGTTTGGAATGGGGCCTTCAGTCGACCTTGACATTAATTAAATATTGTCCAATGACTCGGTAATGAATGTTATTGTCAGAATTAAATGATGCATCAGACTTTCACGTGACTAATTGAAAACACAAATTTTCAGACCTTGGTTCTCAAATCAACTCTCTCCGTTTGAAGTTCATCAAAGTCTAAGAGGCCAGGAAAAGCAAGGTATGCTAGCTTCAAGTTTCCTTTCTTCCATGCTATTTGTTACTAATTTCCAGTTCTTCATTATTTTCTTGCTGTTTGATTTCGGAGTAGGGAGATTCTTGTTTTTCTTTGCCTTTTCATTTGTATTTCTTCAAAATAAATCAGCAGAAAATCTGTAACAAGAACCCATACATAAACAGTGGTAGTAACAAGCACAAATCCTTCCGGTGCATGCTGAATTTCTCTTTAATATTGCAGATTATGGATAACTCAATGCAAGAGAAGCTTCTTGTATTGGAGGAATCATCAAGAAATGCTGGCCTGAGGAGGAGAATTTGGACGGAATCTAAGATGATATGGGAGATTGCGTTTCCTGGAATACTGGCTAGAATATCTTCATTTGGAATGATTGCGGTGACACAATCTTTTCTTGGACATATTGGCAGCTTGGAGCTTGCTGCATTTGCTCTCCTACAAAGTTTCATATTGCGATTTATTAATGGCATATTGGTATGTCCTCTTAATTGTTGCTATCTTAATTATACTATATAAACTTATTTCCTGCCTGCCAATTTAATTACATTTACAACTTCTTTTAGAAACTTCAACTTTACATTGACACAAGATTTCTGTAGGGTGTTAATTAATAGGAGAAACATTCTTAATTTTGCCATAACATAATAATTATGGAGTTAGGAGTGTTTCATTTTCTTTTTCATACAATTTTCAAATATTTTACTTGCTAGCACGCGTACACAACACTTTCTAATTCAAAGACTCTTGTTTTTTTCTTCTTCTTTTTCGTCAAAGATTGGCATGTCGAGTGCGACCGAAACTATGTGTGGACAAGCATTTGGAGCTGAACACTATCACATGATGGGTATTTACTTGCAAAGATCATGGATTGTTAATTTTGTAACCGGAACACTCGTGCTTCCCCTGGTCATTTTCGCAACTCCGATTTTCAGACTACTTGGTCAACAGGAGGATATAGCAATAGCAGCTGGAAACTTCTCTCCATGGTTCATTCCATATATACGTCTATGGTCTTGTTTTTGCCTTGACCACTCAAATGTACTTGCAAGCACAACTCAAAAATCAAGTTGTTAGTTGGTTTTCTTTTTTTTCCTTTCTTCTTCATGTGCTTTTGTCCTGGCTATTTGTGAACAAACTTGAGTGGGGGACTGCTGGTGCCATGGGTGCGTTGATCATTTCTTCATGGTCAAGGGTTATAGGACAGCTAGTGTACATCTTCGGAGGTTGGTGTCCAAATACATGGATGGGATTTACTAAAGCTGCCTTTACTGATGTTCTGCCTGTAGTAAAGCTCTCAATATCCTCGGGAATGATGGTTTGGTAATTCTCACATTTCTTTCATTCACCCCTTTGTCTTCATCATACGACCTATATGCAATCTTCAAGGAAAAGAGAGCAATTTTTTTATTAATTATTTTTAAGTACTTGAAACTAAAAATAAAATCACCACGAGATATACAAACTCCTTAGCTAAAGGTTAAAAGTTTATTTATTTTAGCAGGATCGAACTTGAAAATACGGTGCAACGCATGTTTCAAGAAAAAGAAGAGCAAAAACATCTCAAAATCATGCTTTTTTTTTTCTTTTTGATTTTTCTAGAAATACGGGTTGTAATGTGTTTCCAAACAGTTATTAAAATATTTAACGAGAGGGAAGACTATTGTCAATGAGCAATATATATGAACATGCTTATCAATAAATTCATTTTGCTACCATGTTTATGCTATTAATTACTCCACTTCTAAGTGGTACATTTATAATTATAGTAGCTAAAGCTTTGCTTTGTATTAACTATTGCGCGCTACTTAATCCTTGACAGCTTAGAATTATGGTACAATTCAATTATAGTATTAGCAGCTGGATATTTGAAGAATGCAATAGCTGCTTTCTCGATTTGGTAATATTCACCTGCGCAAAATTTGAGTGTATTGGTTTATTCTTGTGTGTTGAGAAATCAACTACTAATGCTAATTGTTTCTTGTTCAGCCAAAACATTAATACATGGGAGTTCATGCTTTGCCTTGGTTTTCTAGGAGCTGCATGGTATACTTTAACTAACACTATTATGGTTTAATTTTCTCTCTATCTTTAAATTTGTTAAGCCATTTATATGATTCATCTAACTAATTTATTGTAATAATTTTGTACAGCGTGCGGGTAGCAAATGAGTTGGGAAGGGGGAATGCTAAAGCTGCCAAGTTTTCTATCAAGATCATCCTCAGTACATCGTCAATCATCGGAGTTTTGCTTTGGATTTTGTGTTTAGTCTTTGGTAAAGAAATTTCGCACCTTTTCACAAGGGATGAAGAAGTCGAAAATTATGTGTCAAGCCTCACCGTGTTGCTTGCTTTCTCAATCCTAATTAATAGTATTCAACCAATGCTCTCATGTAAGTATATATTAATTCTAATTCTATGATATGATAGTTAACATAGTGTATCAAATCAAAACTGAATTAAAAAAAAAAATTAGATGAGTGGGGTTGCTATAATATAAATTATATCTTGAAGTCTTATTTAATATTTTAAGTTTTTGAATTAAGATGATTTATTAACATGAATCATAATTACATGGTCTCTACTGCACAAGCCATAAGATTTTTAGTCACTGGTTGTCAAAGAATCAATTTATCACAATAATTTAAATTGTTAGGTGAGTTTTTAAAATATAATTTATAATATTTTCTAACAATGATTAGCTATTCTATGTAATGACTAGAAAAGTTAACCATGGCAAAAAGTAGACATTGATTTTTTTATTTCTTCTCTACGATAGGTGTGGCTAATGGAGCTGGTCTACAAAGTATGGTTGCATTTGTTAACTTAGGAAGCTATTATCTAATTGGGCTACCTGCAGGAATTCTGCTGGGATTTGTAGCTCATCTTAATGTTCAGGTAATTGTGTCTACCAAATTACATGGTTTAAGTACATTAATCTCAAGAGCTTTAAGTACTTTATGTTGCCTTCGATTGGAAAAAAAATCAATTCCTTAATTTCCATAGTATTTTCATTCAAATGGAAGCATAAATTTGCCACCATATTGTAAAATTATTTAAACAAATTTTTAATTTTTCAAATGTATCCTAAAGTTCGATTCTAACTGATGGAATGAAGGTTGAATTGAGCAACATCTGGTTGAAACACAGAATGCGAACATGTTGTCGTAAGCAAGGCAATGCTTGTTTCTAGAAACCAAAGACCAAGACATTGTAAAACCTCCATTTTCTCACTGATGCGGGACTTTAGTCCAACATATAATGACTTGTGCTTTTACTCCTAATTTACAGGGTTTGTGGATAGGATTGTTGAGTGGAGTTATAGTGCAAACACTTATACTCTCCTACATTATATGGAGGACGGATTGGGATGAGCAGGTTTGTCGAAAAGTTTGCAACCAGAATTTGAAGTATTATATATCCTATCAGTTACATTTATATGTAGTCCCAACACTGTTACATGTGCAATCACCTTTCTTGCAGGTGAACAAGGCATCTGAACGTCTCCGGCGTTGGTTTTTGAATCCCGACAAGGATTCCACTGATAGCTCCAATACTCCTGCCTAATTAGAAAAATTAACTATCTTTGCATGCTGTAAAAGGGTACGCAATTATCACTCCCCCCCCCCCCCCCCTGTTATTCAACTGGAAGGTTGGATTTTTTTGCTACAATGTAAAGGGATATATAGCTCTTCTGATCAATCCTTTAAACCCCAGTAAATTCATGTTATCTGATAAAGCAACCAACCTGTAATAACCAACATTTTTGCCTTAAGGAACTCTTATCTTATACAGTAATATGTCCTTACCTCAACTAGTTTGGATTACATGAGCTGGGATATGAAACTGATCAAACACCAGGCCATAAAACCCTTTTTCACTTTCAAATTCCTCCTAAACTTGTTCTCCATCGGGTAGGCCTAGATTTGGCCTAGTCTACCTTTACCTGGCTAGGACTGCGGTCAGGTTTGAGATCACAAACTTTTGGTGTGATACACTAGTACTATTCTTTTCTTAGATAGTCATTTCATAGTTTTTGCTTTTCTGGGATGTCCTGCAAAGTGATTTCTGCATACTTGGTTTATGCTGTTTCCAACTATTGCTTCTACTGCTTCCTCATTATTGTCAGACTTGGTTGCTATCTTGTACGTATCTATCTGGCATTGTAGTTTTCAGGTTCTTTAAATGATGTGTGGAATTCTGCTTCATGTTTATCTTTTCAGCTGCTTGGTTGCTTCAGAATTCAGTTCGTTCGTGGATTCCATTTTTTGGTTCCCCTTCAGCTGTTTTGGGATCTTGCTGCGGAGAAAATTCTTTTTCTGCGGCTGTTGTTTTTGGGTTCTATAAATTATGATGCAGAAGTTGCTAAAGCAGATTGTGGTGAAGCATATGGCTAATTGTGGATTCTCTTATCTGTTTTGTTGTCTTTGTTCGTTTGGATTGATCAAGACAGTAACTTTTCTAGGTTTACTTGATTTATTTTTGTTCTAAATTGTCGAGGCTACTTCATCACACAGCTATTTTCAGCCTCCAAGCCAGCTTTTTAGCCTTTGGAGATTAATAATCATATGCTTCTTGCTTATCAAAAATGAATAAGCAAGGAAGACTTGAAGCATGCCATGTTGGACTTAGATTGGTTTATTCATCCATCATTCCATTGTTGTTGAATTTCTATTGGATCAAGAAGAACTTCTCGGAAAGAAATTAAAAAGAAGAAAGGAAAAAACTATTGAAGTCAACCGTTAGGGCTTGAAATTTAAAAAATTTCAGACACCAATGATGTTTCAACTTGATGCTTGTCAAGTCACCTGCTTCTTCTAAGCAATCAAGAACTGATCTCAAATACTCATCATCCATTTGTAGTTATCGACAACAAATTAATGCTACAAACCCATTTGCTGCAGTCCCTAATAACGTGATTGTTGAAAAATTTTAAAGTCTTCCAACAATAACTAAAAAATTACAACAACATTGTGACAAGTTAGATAAAATAATTTATTATTTTTTAATATTTATCTCTTATTTTAAAGCATCATAAAAAATAATCATAATTACTACTACTCTACTAAAAGAACTGAAAAAGTTTATGTTACTTTACAGTTTCTATGAACAATGAAGCATTTTAGATTTTATTTTTTAAAATTTTTTTCTTTTTCTAAATCCTACGTAATCATTCAACATTTTATTAATTTTAAATTAGTTAGCATATTTTATTTTTTATAAGATTATCGTAGTTTCAAACAAACTATCAAACGTTTAGTTGTGCTTAATTTTTACAAGTGTCTATTTTTATTATTATATCATTAAATAAAAAAATAGTTTAAACAAAAAGCTTTTAAACCTAGTGGAATCCATGAGCTGGGTAACAGATTTTGTGAATTAAGCCATGAAACATATAATTATCCAATATATCATTATCTTAATATTAAAAAAAATATTATCTTGAAATTTTTTAAAGTCAAACCATGTTTTTACTGGTCGTTTGTGTTGCATTTCAAGCCCCAAGTTAACTAGGTTACCTAGAATCAACTCTCACGCAGATGAATTTTAAACTCAAGTTAGACAAAAAATAAATTGAAAGATCTCAAGGTTGACTCGCTAGATTGAATTTAGTAATAATATCAAATAATTTCATTTATTTTAAAATTCCATCTCCCATTTTATTTTCTTTCAATTGAATTTTTTTTTAATTTTTTTAATTATCAATCTTATCATTTAACATTTGATTGATTTTGAATTGATAGTCATAATTTGTTTTAGTTTGTTTTCTACGAGGTTAATTATTATAATTTTAAATAAAAATTTTGATATTTGGTTGATGTTTAATTCTAAGAGAGTTTATATATTTTTGTTATTGTAATAAATTTATAGATTATTTTGAATTATAACTTTGGAGGGTTAGCATTTACTCAAACAGATCGAGTTGGTGCTCCTAAGAATATATGTTTGCATAAGGAATTTCATAGTAATTTATAAGGAATTTCATAGTAATTTCTGCATGCACTTTCCCTACGTCAATTGAGCTATAAGACATGTTCCTTCTCTCACCTTTTGAAGGACAGAGACTAGTAATGGATAGATTGGAGATGATTTCTATTGTTTCTTTTTGCTTACTTTATCATAAATGTGCATATATTTTACATCAGTTCACTGGACTTCTTTCTTGTTTCCACTGTTTCTCAATCATATATAATTTTGTTTAAAATCATATATAATTTGGTTTAAAAAGAGATAGATTTTTTTTTGTAATATTCCTGAGTTTGACCATTATTTTAATTTATCCATTTTTATTAAATTAATAGTTTCTTTTAAATAAATATTAGTCATACATTATTTTTTACGTACTAAATCCATTTAAAAAAGGTAAACTAGTACATTAATTCAGATTTAATACCGTATTAATTTTTATACTTTATGATAATATTAAACAAATTATTTAAATTAAAAACTTTATGAGTGAAAAATATTTTAAAAAGTAACCGCAATAATACTTACAAACAGACTAAATCTCCTGTGATGAAAAAGTAGCCGAAACTGTACTTGAGGTCATGGCCTAGTAGGGGAAGGGACTTGTTCCCTTCCTCTCCACATGAGTTCGATCCTCTCTGTGCATGCCTGTTACCCCGTGGTGCCTTACATGTTCACTGGGCTTGCAGAATGTTCAGTGAGCCCGAGGATTAGTTGTGATGCGCGTAAGCTGGTCTGGACACCCCGGGTTATATATATATAAAAAAGAATAGCTGAAACTGTGTCAACTGTCAGGTTCTTGTTGTGTTGCTTGCTTTCTCAATCTTACTCAAAAGTGTTGTTCAACCATTACTCACAGGCAAGCATTTCGATCCTTCTAATCTCATAACATATGAGGTCTAATCCGATAGATGCTATATGCATTCGATCCTTCTAATCTCATAACATATGAGGTCTAATCCGATAGATGCTATATGCATTATATCATTTGGACCGTCCATGATCCAACAAAGGAAGGAATGGCAGAAAGGATGTGCCAGGTGGTGTCAGTTAGGCGACAGAAATACTCTAAGTCTTTTCACAGGGAGCAAAAATAGTGATTCGGAAATTATTGCAGAACTTTAAGATACCGTGTTCGTTTGTTTTTTAGTTTCAACCTAACTTAATTTTATTCAAAAAGCAAGTTAGTTGAAATTAAAAAGATTGTTCGGCTTTTAATTAGATTATTTAACTAGTCAAAATAATTTTTATTTTTTATAGTAAATTTTATGTGTAATTGTATTTAAAATTTTGGTTTTGTAAAAATTAAAATATCTTATTTTTTATTTATATAATGTAAAGCACAAATTTAGTATGGCTAGATATTGGTTGACTTGGGTTTTGAGGCTCTATCTATTTAATCTATTTTAACAAATAATGAAGTCAAAACAATTATGTGAGATTGTGATGGAAGCAAAGCTACGGGTCCAGAAGGTTTAGTTCTTTCATCTATAAGAAAGTAGGTTTTTTACCATTTAAAACACAGTTTGGTAATTTTTTTGGCAATACAGTATACGCAAGAATTATTTTTTAGAGAAATATCGTAATTCAAATATAACCATGTTTTTTAATATTGATTCAATACACAACTGTTATTTAGTGAGAAGCTAAAATGCATATCTCATATATTTTTGGGTTTTATATAATTGTTGTTGACCATTAGATCTTGGATCTTATCTCTTGACCAACAGATTTTCATGAGAAATTTAAGGATAAAATCAAGAAAGAAAATTAAATGATGAAATTGAAAGAAAAAAAATCTTTCGACTCAACTCCATGTTTAGTTTGGCTTTAAAATTAAACCGCGTGGGAGTTGTCTCGACATGATCCAGTCGGTATGACTTGTCTAAAGACAACTTTGATGACTTTTAGGATGTGTTTGTTTCCCGGAAAATGGTTTCCAGGAAATCACTTTCCAAACTTTCCTGTGTTTGTTTGCCATTAGAAAAGTTGGTCAACGGAAAACACTTTCCGGTCAACGAAAAACATTTTCCAGTCCAAGAAAAATTTATCTTGGTTTCCAGGAAAGTGTTTTCCTTTTATTTTGGGCGGAAAACACTTTCCGGAAGTTGTGAAAAATTTAGCTATGTTTGTTTTCCGGAATTCACTTTCCGGGAAACCACTTTCCAAACTTTCCTGTGTTTGTTTGCCGTTAGGAAAGTTGGTCAACGGAAAACACTTTCCAGTCAAAGGAAAATTTGGCTTGGTTTCCAGGAAAGTGTTTTTCTGAAAAATTTGGGCGGAAAACACTTTCCGAAAGTTGTTAAAAATTTAGAAATGTCATATTATTTGCTGATTATATCAAATTTGATCCTCAAACTTTTGATTGGTATATATATTTTGTTTTGAATATTTATTTTTCAATTTCATCTCTTAAAATTTAATTTTTATATTAACTTTGGTCTTCCTTTTTATAATTGTTATTTGCTTTTCCCTTATCATTTTTTTATTGAAATTTTTTATGTATCAAATTTGGTTCTCATTATTTTGATTGTTACTTATTTTATTTGAAATAATTTATGAAATGTTAATTATTATTATTTTAATTTCTTCATCTTTTATTTTTTTTATTTTTTAGATTTGATCTCTATTATTTTGATTATTATCTATTTTATTTGAGATAATTTATGAAATTATATTTTTTTTCAATTTCATTCTCATTCAACTTTTTAATTTGTAAGATTTGTTCCTCCTTATTTTAATAAACTTGAGAAAAATAAAACATTAATAAGTTATTTTTCAGCTCATTTTCCATAACATAACCAAACACTGGAAAGTGTTTTCCAACTTATTTTCCATTACACTGTCAAACATCAGAAAATAATTCACTTTTCCGGAATTCACTTTCCAAAAGGAAACTACTTTCCAGCAAAGAAACGGGGCCTAAAAAAGTTTATAGGCGGATGAGAGGGAAAGAAAAAAAATGAAATTGAAATATAAAAAGAAGAAACTGAATTGAGAAAAAAGAAAAAAAAAAAAAGAAGAGGAAGAGCCTTATTTCATCAAATTAGATTATAGAAATATCTAATCGAAAAAACAAAAGTTTAAATATTTAAAAATAAAATTGAGGTGCTTGACTTTCCGTTAAAGCACCATAATATTTTCCAAATATTTTATATCTATTAATTAGGCAGTTTTGTCTGGACTAGTAATTGACACCTGATTGTTGATGGTCCTAACTTGTGGCAGTCCACGTGAATTTGTGATGCCTACAGCCATGTTTTTTTAATATTGCTTCAGTGCACAACTGTTATTCAGAATAATTGCTGTCTAGTGAGAAGCCAAAATGCATATCTCATGTATTTTTGGGTTTTATATAATTGCTGTTGACCATTAGATATTGGATCTTATCTCTCGATCAATAAATTTTCATAAGAAATTTAAGAATAAAATTAAAAAAAAAATTAAATGATGAAACTAAAAGAAAAAAAAATCTTTCGACTCAACTTTATGTCTAGCTTGGATTTAAAATTAAACCGCGTGGGAGTTGTCTCGACATGATCTAATTGGTATGACTTATCTAAAGATAACTTTGATGACTTTTAAAAAGGTTTATAGGCGGATGAGAGGAAAAGGAAAAAAAATGAAATTGAAATATAAAAAGAAGAAACTGAATTGAGAAAAAAGAAAAACAAGAAGAGGAAGAACCTTATTTCATCAAATTAGATTATAGAAATATCTAATCGAAAAAACAAAAAGAGTTTAAATATTTAAAAATAAAATTGAGGTGCTTGACTTTCCGTTAAAGCACCATATTGTGATGAGTTAGATAAAATAATTTATTATTTTTTAATATTTATCTCTTATTTTAAAGCATCATATATAAAAAATTAATCATAATTACTACTACTCTACTAAAATAACTGAAAAAGTTTATGCTACTTTACAGTTTCTATGAACAATGAAGCATTTTAGATTTTATTTTTCAATTTTTTTTTCTTTTTTCTAAATCCTACATAATCATTCAACATTTTATTAATTTTAAATTAGTTAGCATAGTTTGTTTTTTGTAAGGTTATCGTAGTTTCAAACAAACTATCAAACGTTTGGTTGTGCTTAATTTTTACAAGTGTCTATTTTTATTATTATATCATTAAATAAAAAAAATAGTTTAAACAAAAAGCTTTTAAACCTAGTGGAATCCATGATCTGGGTAACAGATTTTGTGAATTAAGCCATGAAACATATAATTATCCAATATATCATTATCTTAATATTAAAAAAAATATCATCTTGAAAATTTTTAAAGTCAAACCATGTTTTTACCGGTCGTTTGTGTTGTCTTTCAAGCCCCAAGTTAACTAGGTCACCTTGAATCAACTCTCACGCAGATGAATTTTAAACTCAAGTTAGACAAAAATTAAGTTTAAAGATCTCAAGGTTGGCTCGCTAGATCGAATTTAGTAACAATACCAAATGATTTCATTTATTTTAAAATTCCATCTCCCATTTTATTTTTTTTAATTGAATTTTTTTTGGATATTTTTAATTATTAATTTTATCCTTTAACATTTGATTGATTTTAAATCGATAATTATAATTTATTTTGGTTTGTTTTTTATAAGGTTATTACAATCTTAAATAAAAATTTTGATATTTGGTTGATGCTTAATTCTAAGAGAGTTTATATATTTTTGTTATTGTAATAAATTTATAGATTATTTTGAATTATAACTTTGGAGGGTTAGCATTTACTCAAACAGATCGAGTTGGTGCTCCTAAGAATATATGTTTGCATAAGGAATTTCATAGTAATTTATAAGGAATTTCATAGTAATTTCTGCATGCACTTTGCCTACATCAATTGAGCTATAAGACATGTTCCTTCTCTCACCTTTTGAAGGACATAGACTAGTACTGGACTAGTTAGATGACCCGCGCGATGCTGCGGGTCAATCTTTTTTTGCATAAAAAAATATCAAAAAAAGTTAAGATTTAAAAGTGTTAGGTTTTTCTGCAAAACTATACTCAAGAGTCTTGGGTTTGGCTGCAATCTCTGACCCAAGAGTAATATTTATAATATTAATAATAACATTAAACTTGCATAACCCAAGTTTAAGTGGGTTTGACTGCAATACCAAACCCAATAACCTTGGATGTGGGTCTGGCTGTAAGGTCGTATCATAAAAGTGTGATAATTAAATAGATTAAGTAAAAAAATATATAGAAAAAAAAATCAACATGAAGAAAATAACTAATGAAGAAAAAGAAAAAAAATCTGAATTAACTGGGTTAATTCTTCAAACCAGGTTAACCCGTCAAACATTGGATTTGTGTCGTGAAAGTTTGATAACTAAATAGAAAAAACAATTGACAGGTTACCCCAGAATTAACTGGGCTAACCTGTCAAACCCGGGATCCGTGTCATAAAATTCTGATAATTAAATAAAAAAAATTTAATATTAAGAAAGTAAATTAAAAAATAATTAAAAAAGAAAAAAAAGAAAAAAGCCAGAAAAAAACTAAAGACATCAGTTTTTTCACTGTGGATTGCACTGTGCAGTCCGTAATAAAAGGCTTAAAAAGGAAAAGAAAAGGGAAAAAAACAAAGGCATACCCACGGGTTAATTTTTTTTTCTTGCATAAAAAATATAAGAAAGGCTAAGATCTAAGAGTGTTAGGTCTTTCTACAAAGATATACCCAAAAGCCTTGGGTTTAACTGCAACGCTTGACCCAAGAGTAATATTTATAATATTAATAATAATAAACTTACATGACTCAAGTTTAAGTGAGTCTGACTGCAACACCAGATCCAAGAGCCTTGGATGTGGGTCTAGCTGCAAGATCGTGTCATAAAAGTATGATAATTAAATAGATTAATTAAAAAGAAAAAAAAACCAACATGAAGAAAAAAATTAATGAAGAAAAAGAAAAAAATCTGAATTAACTGGGTTAACCCTTCAAACCAGGTTAACCCATCAAACTTGGGATTCATGTCATGAAAGTTTGATAACTAAATAGAAAAAAAAAGTTGATGGGTTAACCAAGAATTAACTCAGTTAACCCGTGAAACCAGGTTAACCATCAAACACGAGATATGTGTCATGAAAGTATGATAATTAAATAGAAAGAAATTTAACATTAACAAACTAAATTAAACAAAAAAAAATTAATTAAGAAGAAAAAAAAACTTCGGGTTACCTTGTTGAACCAGGTTAACTTCGTTAAACCCGGAATCCATGTCATAGAAATCTGGTAATTAAATAAAAAAATTTAACATTAACAAAAAAAAAAAAAAAAAAAAAATGGACCAAGTTAATCCAGAATTAACCGGTTAACCCGTAAAACCAGGTTAACCCGTCGACACTGGATATGTGTCATGAAAGTCTGATAACTAAATAGAAAGAAATTTAACATTACCAAATTAAAGTAAACGAAAAAAATTAATTAAAAAGAAAAGAAAAGAAAAAAACTCCGGGTTAACTCATCAAACCAGATTAACCTGTTAAACCTGGGATCCTTGTCATGAAAGTCTAATAACTAAATAAAAAAAATTAACATTAACAAAATAAAAAAACAAAAAAAATGGACGGGTTAATTCAGAATTAACTGGGTTAACCCGTGAAACCTGAGATATGTATCATGAAAGTCTGATAACTAAATAGAAATAAATTTAACATTAACAAACTAAAGTAAATGAAAAAAATTAATTAAAAAGAAAAAAAATCCGGGTTAACTCGTGAAACCAAGTTAACCTGTTAAACCCAGGATCAATGTCATAAAAATTTGATAACTATATTAAAAAAATATTAACATTAATAAATTAAATTAAAAAAAAAACAAAATTTATTAAAAGAAAAAAAACAAACAAAGAAAGAAAAAGATAAAGGCATAAAAAAATGAAGAAAAAAAGCTTAAGAAAAAAAAAAAACTCAGCCTTTCACTGTGGATTACTACAGTGAAAGGCTGAGCAATTTTAGTATATTTCTAATAAATTGGAGATGATTTCCATTGTTTCTTTTTGCTTACTTTATCATAAATGTGCATACATTTTAGATCAGTTCACTGACCTTCTTTCTTGTTTCCACTGTTTCTCAATCATATATAATTTGGTTTAAAAAGAGACAGATTTTTTTTTGTAATATTCCTGAGTCTGACCATTATTTTAATTTATCTATTTTTATTAAATTAATAGTTTCTTTTAAAAAAATATTAGTCATATATTATTTTTTGCATACTAAATCCATTTAAAAAAGGTAAACTGGTACATTAATTCAGATTTAATACCGTATTAATTTTTATACTTTATGATAATATTAAACAAATTATTTAAATTAAAAACTTTATGAGTGAAAAATATTTTAAAAAGTAACCGCAATAATACTTACAAACAGACTAAATCTCCTGTGATGAAAAAGTAGCCGAAACTCACTTGAGGTCATGGCCTAGTAGGGGAAGGGACTTGTTCCCTTCCTCTCCACATGAGTTCGATCCTCTCTGTGCATGCCTGTTACCCCGTGGTGCCTTACATGTTCACTGGGCTTGCAGAATGTTCAGTGAGCCCGAGGATTAGTTGTGATGCGCGTAAGCTGGTCTGGACACCCCGGGTTATATATATATAAAAAAGAATAGCTGAAACTGTGTCAACTGTCAGGTTCTTGTTGTGTTGCTTGCTTTCTCAATCTTACTCAAAAGTGTTGTTCAACCATTACTCACAGGCAAGCATTTCGATCCTTCTAATCTCATAACATATGAGGTCTAATCCGATAGATGCTATATGCATTCGATCCTTCTAATCTCATAACATATGAGGTCTAATCCGATAGATGCTATATGCATTATATCATTTGGACCGTCCATGATCCAACAAAGGAAGGAATGGCAGAAAGGATGTGCCAGGTGGTGTCAGTTAGGCGACAGAAATACTCTAAGTCTTTTCACAGGGAGCAAAAATAGTGATTCGGAAATTATTGCAGAACTTTAAGATACCGTGTTCGTTTGTTTTTTAGTTTCAACCTAACTTAATTTTATTCAAAAAGCAAGTTAGTTGAAATTAAAAAGATTGTTCGGCTTTTAATTAGATTATTTAACTAGTCAAAATAATTTTTATTTTTTATAGTAAATTTTATGTGTAATTGTATTTAAAATTTTGGTTTTGTATGGATTAAAATATCTTATTTTTTATTTTATAATGTAAAGCACAAACTTCGTATGGCTAGATATTGGTTGACTTGGGTTTTGAGGCTCTATCTATTTAATCTATTTTAACAAATAATGAAGTCAAAACAATAATGTGAGATTGTGATGGAAGCAAAGCTACGGGTCCAGAAGGTTTTTTACCATTTCAAACACAGTTTGGTAATTTTTTTGGCAATACAGTATACGCAAGAATTATTTTTTAGAGAAATATCATAATTTAAATACAACCATGTTTTTTAATATTGGTTCAGTACCCAACTGTTATTCAAAATAATTGTTATTTAGTGAGAAGCCAAAATGCATATCTCATATATTTTTGGGTTTTATATAATTGTTGTTGACCATTAGATCTTGGATCTTATCTCTTGACCAACGAATTTTCATGAGAAATTTAAGGATGAAATCAAGAAAGAAAATTAAATGATGAAACTGAAAAAAAAAATCTTTTGACTCAACTTCATGTCTAGCTTGGGTTTAAAATTAAACCGTATGAGAATTGTCTTGACATGATCTAGTCAGTATGACTTATCTAAAAATAATTTTAATAATTTTTAAATTGTGTTTGTTTCTCAAAAAATAATTTCTGAAAAGTTATTTTTCAAACTCCATTACAAAAGGTTCATTGGCGGATGAGAGGGAAAAAAAAAATTGGCTTTCCGTTAAAGCACCATATATAATATTTTCCAAAAAAGACTAGTAATTGACTTTCCGTTAAAGCATCAAATTAGATTGTTGAAGGGCCTGACTTGTGGCAGTCCACGTGAATTTGTGATGCCTACAGATAGCTTCCTTCTTGTCATTTTTGTGCTCGATATTTTAAGAAGCTTAATTTCGTTAAAACAAAATTACTTTTGATTTTATCAAAAGAAAATTATATAAATATTAGTATTCAGAAACTTATTAAGAAAACATGCATGTAATATAAAGGAAATAAACGAATGGCAACACTCGGCAATCAAGAGTTAAATATTTTAAGATTTTAGTAAGGCACTGAATTTTTATAATTTTTGGAACCACCAAATCATCTCAAATTAATGATTATGATCAAGAAAATCCTGATCTTACAAACATTACATTAAGACATCAAATTAAACCTTTCCAAACACAAATTAAAATTTCGATGACCCAATTCTCCTTCCTTTTTATCCTCTCTCTTTCAGCTTTGTTAGGATACTGATTTCACAAAAATAAATAAATAAAAAGGCAGAAAATTATATGCAATTGGATGTTTTATTCAATGGCTAGGGTTTAATTGTTGCGAGTTGCAACATTCGAATACAATGCTAATATCCTAGATGACAGAAACATTGTCAATAACCAGTCTTCTCTGGAAAAACATGAAAAAAGAAGAAGCAAAAGACCATTCCAATGGTGGGTGTCTTTTCTTTTTTTGGTAGAAATGGTAGATATCTTTGAAATCAAAATACGAAGGCCCTGCTGGTAGTCCTACCCTAAGCCAACCACCAGTCTTAATCATAATATTTTACTGCCACACGTACTGCGCTTCATCATTTGAGACCTCAGCTAATTCACTGATATCGTATGGACGTGCATCAACAGGAAATTGACGTTTATATGCCCTTTTTGCAAAAATCCTAGCTCTAGCTTCAGTATAGTGGGCTCCGTCCCAGTACACATGCTCATCCCTGTTGAGGCATGGATAAGTAAGAGGTGCACACGGTATTCTTCCAGTAGGAACTTCACAACAGCCCTTATCGGTGATTTTGAAACCTGCAAAGTAAAATTAGTAGGCCATGGCGACGTCTGTCTTGATGATCAACCATTAACCCCCCCCAAAAGAATAAAAATATTACCTAAATCTGTATAATTTTCAGAATCAATTTCGTAAGAGTTTATGTAAGTAAATTTAGCTACGGGAAGGTTGGCATTAAGCTTTGCGATCACTTTTTGAAGCTTGTTGTTGAAAAGTTGAACTGCATGGTTGAGTTTTTCTACACATGAAGATTCATCTGCGCCAAATAGTTGGATGTATGATGGCATACAACCTATCCGAATAAGTCCAAAGACGGCTATCTTTCTTGCTCCTTCCTTGTACAGTCTCTGACATTGTCAAGAAGAAGAATGGAAGAGGCACTATTAGTAAGTTAGTTTATAGCCACTATCATTAAAAAAAAAAAGGTTTTATAGTCACAATTAAATCACGTTTTAAATCTCATATAATAACTTAGGATTATCACTACTTTTATCTGGTTTTGTGTGTCTATATATATATATATATATATATATATATATATGGTACTAACAAATTAGCTTTTTGGAGGAATGGTTTTTCAAGGAATTAACTAACCTCTAGTTGAATTTCATAAGTTAGAACAAGAAGCTGTGCAAATTGTTCAGGAGTGTAGATCTTGCTACTATTGTAGCCTTCGGCAAAATAGTTGTTGAGATAGTCATTGTAACCGATTTGAACAGCATATATGCAGTGGCCAAGGTACTTCCTTGCAACATCCGCACCCCCCAGTTCTTTGGCAATCCGTGATACTATAATCTTGTGGTAATATAACTGAAGATCCATGGTGTATCGTTGTCCCTTTCCATACAAAAGAATCATATTGTTAGGGCTGCAAATTAAGACATAAATATTCTTACTGAATTTAGTTAAGTAGCATATATTTACTATCTTTATTAAAAGAAGTTGATTCGCTTTATTATATTGGGAAATGCGGTGCGTATGTTCTAACAAAAATATATTTTGATAGAAAAAAAATTCAAGATGACGAACCTAAGAAAAACAGGATGTATCGTTGTCCCTTTCCATTAATTTAGTGTTTGTTTAACTCAAATAAACTTTGAAAAACAGGATGGCGCCCATCAAGAGCTAGAAGATGACGAACCTAAGAAAAATCTGAACCAGCAGGTACTTCTTCATAAATTTTAGAAAATGTTGGATTTTATTTCATGTCCTAAAAGAAATATTCTGAAAGATTCTAATATATTCGTAATTTAAAGGCATATGAGTGTTGGCAATCACCAGAAGAGATCCTGTCGTGTCAAGAATGCCACCTCCAGAAGATGCATAATTTACACCATTCATAAAATCCCTGCAGTCCCCCGTCCCAAAGGGTGGAATGTAATTTTCGAAACCTAATTGTTCAGCTGAAACAAAAGCTCTGCTAATTTATACAGGGTATTTATTTCTTAAGATTAAATGATGAAAAAATGAGCAGCAAATGGTAAAGAGAAACCAAACGAAGATTTTATGTTTAATTATAAGAGAAGAGAGAGGAAGCTGCAGACCAATAACGTCGGCTAAGTTGAGTCCATTGCTGCACCTTCCTGTAGACCCATAAGGAAAGTCGACGCCGTAAGGTAGATAAGAGGCTTTCACATCTGTTGCAAGAACCATATTGTTCCCATTATCGAACAACGAGTCTCCAAACATGAAGAGACAAGGCACTTGTGGTGATGATCCACAAGCTCGGTGTTCCCAGTTTGATAGCGCCAACAAAATAGACAACAATATTATCCTCCATGTCTTGAGCCCACCTGCCATTGACAAGCACTGTGTAAATGAGATGAGGAAGAAGAAGTGAGTAGATGGCTAGGGCGCACCGTACCCCGACAGGCTACTTACTATATATAGATGTTGCCTCTTTTCAAAAGAAAAAAAAGAAAGAAAAAAACAGATCTTGGCTGTTCTGTCACCAAGATTTCTTCTCAGCTTCAGCAGTAATTCTAATGGAACTGGTTTGACTGGAAGTTGAAGGCGAAGACAGATCTTGGCTGCTTAGCTCATCTTTTTTGGCTCCTTTACTTCTATATGACGATTTTTGCAGGAATAAAAATGCGAGGGACGAGGACAGGATGAAATAAATTTTAAACCGTTGATTTTTAATTTATAGACGGTAGAGATGGCTATCCGGGTGGAGTGTGTAATGACCAATAGGATTGCTTCTTTTAGGCGGGCTATTTTGAAAACATTATATATATATATATATTTTTATTGTTAGTTTATTGCCAAATCAGTAATTGAATAATTTCGTTGCTAAAATTTGATGTTAATATATAGCGGTAATCCAATGGAAAATTTAGTTGTTAACTATAAGTTATTTGTCTGTGAATCACACGTTTCTTTTCATATTTGAAAAGATATATTTTACATACAATTATTAATATAGTTAATAAAACTTTACTCAAGAATGGACGAACTTAAGTAACAAAAACAAAAATTCTAGAATATTACAGATTTAATATTGAACATGCCCCTGTAACATTTTTTTTCCATGTTCTTCATCGCCAATTCTATATATATATATATATATATATATATTTTTAATCTACAACAACTTGTTACACTTCTATTAACCATTATTCAATCACGATCTAATCATCTTGGATCTCAATTCCAACAATTAATATTAATGCAATGGCAATCTCTCAAACATTAATATAATAGAAATGAAGTATTAATTGACACTAAATAAGTAAACACACATACATGTAGATTATAAATACATGAAAAATAAAATTTAAGTTCATAAATTCAATTTATATTATTATAATTCAAGCCATGTGCCAAATTAAAAGATTTAATTAGGTGTAAGGACTTAATTATACTTTTAATATGTCAAATTAATTGTATTAGAAACTTAATTGGTGAAAATAATAAGTTTGGAAGCCCAATTTGGGCTTAATTGAGAAAATTAAAATTTTAGAAGACTAAACTTAATTTTTAGAAAGTCAATTGAATGAAATCAAGGGTAAAAATACAAGAAAATCAAAGTTTAAAGATAATAAAGGTTAAATTGAAGAAATTTACTGCTATTAACCTTTTTGAAAAAGAAATTAAACTTTGGGGACCTAATTCGTTTGAAAATAGAGGTGAAATTAAAGAAAGCTAGAAGTTTAATGGTCAATTGAGGGTTATTTTGCATAAATTCAAAAGCAAGGATCAAAATAAAAAGGACGCTAAAATTCGGGATTGATATTAGAGTTTCAGGAGGGTAAAATTGTATAAAATTAAAAGTTTAAAGTCAATTAAGGATGGGATTAAAAGAAATCAAAAGCCAAAGGACTAAATTGAACTTTAGTCAAATACCTAATTAAAACCCTAAGGAATGAAAACGACGTCATTTCATTTAAATAAAACGGTGCGTTTTGACTAGCAGAAACAAAAAAAACAAAAAGAGAAAGCCATACGACTTGACATCTGGTTACTATTCATCATCTTCTACCTTTGTACCCGTAAGGCTGCTCAGGTGGCTATCTTTTCAGAGTATTTAATGTTTCGTTTTTTCACGAAACCAAACAAACCATGCACCACTATGATAGCCTTACATTGGACTACACCATAATTCGTGTCGGCTGATTGCCTCTATAGCCGTCGTGGCACCGCCATAGAGAGGCCAATTCTATTAGCCTTTAGCAACCCAATTTTTGAAAATCATGATGACATCTTTGAGTCAGCAGTTGGGATCCTTCTCACTTGAATCGTTCAAGGGCCAAGATTGGTCCCTGATAAAGACAAGATGCCATTTTTGGGCAATGAGGAGCAAGAAATATTAGTACAAAGTGGGAAAAAATTTAGCCCCTCCCTAGTTTTTGTTTCTGTCATTACTGCTCTTCCCTCCCTATACCGCAGCCTTAGTCACCACAACCTCACCAACATTGTGACCAACAATAGCCTAACACCTTTGCAACCTCATCTTATCACCAACAATACGAACAACCATCGTTTACTTCTTCTTCTCCCCCTACGCGATAATCTTCAATAGTGATGTCAATAGCAACTCCGGCGCCACCTTAACCACGCCAATAAACCAGTAACGACGGTGACACCCCTCCCCTGCTCCAAGTAACCTTCCTTTTTTCCCTCTTCCCCCGGCTACAAACCCTTCATGGCCACTACATGCAAAACAAGAATTCGTTATGCATGCAGTGCAATTAATTAACATGGTCATTTGGCGAGGCCAATGACTATATGAGCTGGGCTAGACTCATTTCAGCCCAGCCCAGATGATTGGGTCCTTTCCAACCCAAATTCAAAAAAAGGAGAGAAGATTGTTAATAAGCCCAACCTAATTCGAATAATTCGGGCTTGGGCTTTGGGCCCGAGCAGCTCATTTATTTTAAAAAATAATAATATAATAATACATTAAAAAAATCTTTCAAAAGACCATTTTAAAATTATTTGTGGGCCCGTCACATATTTTTCTAACAATTTTATCTAATATCAGGCCGTAGACTTACATTCTAAGATACGGATCTAATATCAAAATATTTGATTTTTCCATAAAAAATCCAAAATTTCAAAAATGAACTTAAAAAAGAGAGAGGATGTTTTGTTTTCGTGCATACAAACAAATCCTAAAGGTTTTTCATGCATATTTTTCTAAAGAAAGACAAAAATCACATTCTATCACCTTTTAATAATGCAAAGATTGATATCGTAACCAGTTTATAATTATCCATTAAGGTTTGGCCAAAATATCAAAAATCCTATAATAACTAGTTTGTTACCCAGAATATTAGGAATAGGAAATGAAGGTGATCATAAATCTAGGCCTTAGAACGATTATGATTTAATTCAATAAGATAGAGACTTTCTCATGAAATGAGATTTGCCTTAAACCTTAGACGAAACCAATGAATAGAAACATAACCTAGAGAAACAATTAACAAGCAATGTAGCTTACCATTGATAAAATGCTCTAAGGGTAATACATCTTCCTCTTACATAATTAGTCACCTTACTCAGACTCTCGCAGACCATTAGATTTTCAAGTGAATAATACTAGTTAGCGACTTCTGAACTTCATTAATTAAACCCAAACCCCCCCTAATTTCCAGGAAACAATTTCGTGACGCGATGCCACGCATGTCACTACACTTGTTAACAGTTCTTTTTTTTTTTCTGGAACTTATCATCTATAACATCAACATTTGCATCCATATTTTTCCCTTCTCTTGCCAAAGAATGGTGATGTACATATGGACAAACTTTCTTTTTATGACCATATTGGCCACACTGGAAACATAATAGATGAAGACCTTCATACGTAATACGACGTACCCGCCTTCTTAGTTTGATCTTTGACAACAATGGCTTGGTCGTAAGGTCTACCTCTACATAGATTCTAGCATAATTACCACGAGTGCCAAAAGATGTTGTCTTATCAACTTTTATAGTTTTACAAATATGGTTTCCAATTTCCCACAACACAAAATTATCATAATACTGCATTGCCAGATCCGACAGTCTCACCTTCATACTCCACTACTACCTTTTCAATGGCTGCTTCATAAGGATCAAAATTTGGATGTGATTCTCTCACCGTAAGATAATGATCTGTCACCATCCACGGTCATCCAAACAAAGTGAATTAATCACGTTCATTCTGGTTGGAGAATTTAGCCAAGAAAAACACATTTTCTAAGTCCACCAACCCTAAATCCCCTTGGATTTTCCATAGCATATGCAATCTTTTTAATAAATATATGTAACCAATATATCCTCCTTCTTATTGCTTTAATTATTAGAGTCTGACGCCAAGCTTCATGAATTCTTCTTTTTTGTTGTCAACTTTATTAATGGACATTTCTCTTCACCTTGATCATCATCATCATCATAATCTCTCTAACAGCCCTCCATCATATTTTGATCTAAAAAAGACACCCCCGTCAGAGAATCTCTATAGCTGAGTCCCCTTGGATTTTTGTCGGCTCTGACAATAATTCTACGGATGTATCCCTCCAGTGATGTTTAGCTAAATCCACTTTTATTTTTTTATTAGAACGAGCTAAGAGATTAGCTTACTCTGATGAGATATATAGTAGTAGTTACTTTTAGTAATGACATGAGACGCATGAAAATGATCACTTGTGAAAAATAGTTTGGAGTTAATATGATGAGGATAGGAAGTAGTTTTTTCTCGGTTATTGACCAATAAAATGGTTAATATGATGATCAATAGGAAGTATTTTATTTTTTTCAATACTAGTAATCATTACTGTTAGAGAATAATATAAATTATATCTTGAGATCTTATCTAATAGTTTAAGCTATTGGGTTGAGATGGTTCTTTGACATGGTATCAGAGCCTTGATGACCAAGCGGTCACGAGTTTGAATCTCACCATCCCCATTTATTTGATAAAAATTAAGCACAAGATAATGTGGGTCTGTGCAAGTTTCAAGCCCAAAGGGCTTTCACTTGAGGGAGTGTGTTAGAGAATAATATAAATCATATCCTGTGACCTTACCTAATAGCTTAAGTTATTGGGTTGAAATGATTTTTTAACAATTACTTGATGGTCAGGGGGCTTCCTTTTATCCTTAGATGATCCAATTCTCCTTCCTTTTTTATCCTCCCTTTCAGCTTTGTTGATAATATAACTTCAAAATAATAATAATTAAAAAAAAACAGAAAATTATATGAATTTGATGTTTTATTCAATGGGTAAGGTTTTTTACAATATTAGAATATAATGCTGATATCTTAGGTGACAGAAACGTTGTCGATAATCGTTGACAGCTATTGTCAACCAGTCTTCTACGAAAAACATTAAAAAAAAAAAAAAAAAAAAACCATTTGAATGGTAGATATCACAGCTACCCAGAAACAAAAGCAGCAATCGATGCCTTTCAATGGCCTAACATCTGGTCACGTGACAACAACTAGTCAAAACGAGTTAGGTGTAATGCAGCACACGAGGTTGAGGTGAAAAACGACAAGGCTTGCTAAATTAATGGGAAGCACTAGGACCCAATTAAAAAAAAAAAAGGGACTTGAGTGGAAAAAAAGAAAAAAACAACCCTTGAATGAAAAAAAAGTTGAGGTGAAAAAATGGGAAGGAAAAAGACCCAATTAAAAAAAAAAGGACTTGAATGAAAAATAAATAAATAAAATTGAGATGGAAAAAAAGGTGGAGGTTTGTTAAATGGAAAGAAAAACGACCCAATTAAAAAAAAAAAAGACTTTTTGATTGAAAAAAACAATTAAAGTACTTCACTCGTCAGATGAACCGATAAAAATAATAATAATTGATTATTGATAAAAGAATAAACTACAGGCAAGTTTTCTTGTTTTCTTTTGTCCCAAATTGTTTGGACTAAATTGGTAGGCAATACCAATTGAAGGGGAGAGTTTCTTTAAACAATAAGGAGCTGAGCTAACTATTCAATTAAATAATACTGAGCATTTTTCTCATCTCTAGAGCATGAATTATGGCCCAGGAATCAGGAAGGACCTTTTGTTAATGAAAAAAGAAAGAAAGAACCATTGCCTTCCTTTTGAGTGAAAAAGACGGAATATGCAGGATGACTCAGTGGAGAGCACTTCCATTTTTTAATGAAATTTTGGTGTGGGGATCTGCCTTTCTATTTAATGAGAAAAATGCCTAATTGTAATCCAACTTATTATTTGTTGAAACAACTGAAGCATTTCAGGACATAGATACAAAACATGGGAGAAGAATGATATGACATTCTTCATGTTTACTTGAGTCCAAGATAAGAAGTGTCAAAAGTTCTGAATCTATGATCATATAATTGAGGATGTTGGAGATCGAGATCCATTGCCTGCAGATGAAAATGAGAAAGTTGATGATCAACATGCAAAGTTTGGCTGCAATTTAATTACAAGAGCTAACATCCAAGATATTGCCATTTTCAAGTTAAATATGTACCTGCCTCAATAGAGCATTGTTAGTGAGGGACTCGTGGTAGGCGCTCCGGATTAAGGGTTCCTGCACCAGATCACCTGGATAAGTACCATGGTTCTAATTCGATAAATGGAGAGAAGTTAAATGTCCATGAATAGTACCTGGAGTAACGGAATTTGAGTAGGTGAGACATGCTGGTCAGCATAAAAAACTGATTGTTGGTACATGTTAGGATTATCTTCATGGTCCATTACTGGATTCTGCTGCTGGTACATGCACTGAACCACCTGATTAGCCTCAAAATTATACAAACCCTGCTTGATACACATGGTAGAATCATTCAATTATCAGCTCAATCATGAGAAAGGATCCAAGCAAGAAAAGGATGATTGAAAGTATGGCTAGAATAACCTGCAGAAGAGGATTGTGAGATTGGCCTTCAGTCATAACACGTGCTTGTGGAGGACTTGAAATGCAGCTGCTAGTATTTGGTGAAGGTGTTTGTCCAAGCTGAAATCTTTTTTTCTTACAGCTCTTTTCATTTATATTCTTCAGTTGATGTCTATCAGGAGCAGCACTCTCCTTTTCTTTGGTTCCGTCCACTCTGTTGCCCTCGCCTTGATCCTCAATTTCTTCCTCATCCAAGAAAAACTCAGCATTTTCACTTTCAAAACCATTCACCACCGTGCTACTAGAGGTGATGCCTTGACCCTCCTCAGCTTTCAGCATCAAGATCTTCTCTACACCTTCAATTAGCTCATCTAGTTGTCTTAATGCAAACTGAAACGCATCCTCTGATTCAGCTGCTCTGGCTGATATTTTGATTATGTTGCGGCACAAATCTTTGTAACGGCTAGCTACAGCAGACTTCAGGTTCTCTTTAGCAGTGAACTCACCGCTATCTCTTACTCTTCCGAGCCTTGTATCTTTTGTCCATCTCTTCAAGATATATCGGGTCGGGACCACCTTTATGTTCCAGTTATCAAGAACTTTCAAAGCATGGCCACATAAAAACCCAACATTCTCAAATTTCATGCAATTGCAAACAACTGTGTCATCTGCTGAATTGAATATGACTGTATATTCTTGAGTCTGTCCAAATGTACTGACTTTATATTCAAGCAAAAATCCTTTCTCATTGCACTGGGTAACTACAACATTTAAACACTTCTCATATTCCTTCTGAAATAATTCAAAAGCCTTTGGCGTATAAATACCACTTGCATGCTTTAGCAAAGCTACATTCCCCAGTAATCTTGGCATGGATCTAGTCATTTCATCATTAGCATGTGTTTCTTTGAAGCGTTGCTCGTCTGCCACCCTTTCAAAAATTTTGTAAATCTGAAGAGCATCTTGGTCAGAGTTTAGGTAACTTCTCAAGTTATTAGATAAATCTTCAGCCACGTGCGAGCCTTTCATGTCAAGAAAAAATGTGTTCCTGCCATATGCTATGGACCATTTCTCTCTTTCTCTAAACATCCATCTTAGCCGGTCATTTTGTTGAAGACCATATTTGTCCAGCAGACCCTCCCAAGCATGAACAAAAGCCTCCTCATTATTGTAGTCATAAATACAACTTCGAAAGTCATTAGAAAAGGATTCCATATCCTTCACTACAAGGCTGAGATGCTTAAGAGCATTTTGGTACATCTGCCAAACACAGATACGATGGCTTGTTTCAGGTAAAATTGAATTGATTGCTTCAACTATTGCTGCATCTTGATCTGTAAGAATGACTTTTGGCTTCTTTCCAGACATTGCCTCTAGAAATGTATTAAACAACCACTTAAGTGATTCAACAGTGTCATCAAATAAAAGTGCAGCAGCAAAAATTATTGCTTGATTGTGGTGGTTCACTCCTATGAACTGTGCAAATGGCTGAAGATCTTTATTCATTCGGTAACTTGTGTCCAAACAAACCACATCACCAAAATGATCATAGTCCACTACCATTTTATCATCAGCCCAGAATATGTTACTTACTTTGTCATCAATATCAACCTGAATGCTATGAATGAATGATGGATTTTCAATGTGCTGCCTCTGGAAATAACGCAGCAAACGTCCTGCCTCCCCCTCCTTCATATCTCTAATCCTTTCAGACCGCAGGGAATTGTCAAAATCCATGGCCAGTTGATCAAGAGATTTCCAAACTTCAAATTTTCTGTTCACCAGTTCAAAGGTTGAGCTTGATTCTGTACCTGAATTACTAGGCAAGTCACCTTCGGCAGCTTGATCAACATGTATTTCCCTCCATAATAGTTGTGATTCAGCATTATTTGGGTCTATATTATCATGATTATGCTCTGCCTCAAAATGGGTCACTCTGTATTTGGCATCAGGCTGGCGAGTGACAATCATGTGAACCAAGCAACCAGTTCTTGTTTCTTTCCGATGTTTCTTCACATTAAGATCTCTCTTGTCTTTCCGCCGGTAACCTTCCTTAGAGCAAGTAAACTTTCTAGATACCACAAGACCATGCACCTTACTCCTATTCACCCAATCTTTTCGAACACTGAAGCCTACTGTTTTGGCATACTTGTTGTAAAATCTGTAAGCATGTTCATCCGATTCAAACTCTGTGCCAATTTTTAGTACCCCACCTATATTAACACCATCTTTCGATGAGTTACTGAACTGGGATGAATTGACCAGTGCAAAATTCAGACTACGACAGTCCTGATCTAAGTTCAAGTCCAACTTATCTGACTTTTGAAGCCCGATTTCCATGCTGTCATCACTCATCACAAGGACTGCCTAATTCTTCATCATCTCTACTCCTTGACCTTCAGAAAACAGGAAGAAATAAGGACAACAACATAGAGACATTACAAAAAAGAAAGATACAAAGACAACCGTTAGCTCACTCCAACAGAAATCACAACTGGCAAAACGATCACAGTTCTTGAACTACAATCATCATCTGCCCATGACAACATGCAAAAAACACAAGCAGTTTTTACATTCATTTCAAACTAAAAATCCTATCTAACATTATCAAAACAGGAAAAAAAAAGTCCATCTATATTTTATAAAATTCATTAAAAATCTCTTAGCTATGAAATTAAATACCAAAACTGAATTTATTGAATTCTTTCTTGACAAATATACTCTAAAAATTCCACTGTCACTGAAATTATCATCACCGGTACTAATAAAGGAAATAATAATACTAATAACACAAGAAAATATAAATTCTCTTGAATTGAAACTAACTACAACACAATACAATATACACACAAAAGGGTCTCTAATTCTCAAAATGGGCATTGTTTCCACACTAAAAACAAACCCATTTCTTAAAGCAAAGTATGAAACTAAAAAACCAAAAAAAAATAGAGTTTTGATAGATAAGAAGCAGCATTTCTATAAATTGCAAGACATGCAGAGAGAGAAAAGAAAAGAAAAGAAACGAAAGTGTGTGTACCTTTAGAAGGGTTTTGGGGGTCACAAAGGTTCAAAATCCTATAGGGTTTTTGATAGAGAGAAAGAGAGGGAGAGGGGTTTGCTTTGGACTTGGAATTTTAGGGAAAAGTCATGCATAGGAGCCATTTTAGTTCTTGCCTGAAACAGCAAGCCATTAGGCATCAGTAAGGTCTCCTGACCCCAATGAGTTAGGGGTTACGTATAATTTGTAGAAGTTTGGGGTGTTGATGTAATTTACCCAAAAGCTCTCTTTTTTTTCCCTCCTTTTTTTCTTATTTACTTTCCCTTCTTTCTCTCTCTATCTATCGGAGAAATTTGGTGTGATTTTTGGAAGTTATTTGGAGTTATTTCTTGATTTGATGATTCAAGGAAAATCATATGTATATAATTAAAAATAGTTTTTGTTTTATATTTATTTAATATGTGTTTGATAATATGATTAAAAGTATTTTTTTACTTGAGAAAAAATCAAATTGATATATTTTTATTTAATTTTAGATGATTTTGTTATAAAAATATCAAAATTATTAAAAAAATACATGAAATAACTTTGATTTGATTTTTTAAAATAAAAATTATCTTTAAAAAATCCAAACAGCAATTTCAAATGATACCTTAGTATTTTTTTTAAATAGAAAAATAGAACTTTTAATTACTAACTTGTTACATATAAATTATTTCATGTACATTATATATAAAAATATATACACATTAAATTTTATTTTTTTCATAAATTATGTAAAAATAAACTTTAGCATTGTAAATTAAAATAATTTTTTTATCTTTTATAAATTCATATCAAACATAAAGTTCCTCCATTAAAAAAATATCTCATGAAAAAGAACTTTCTCATAGTATAAGTAAGAAAACAAATTTTATAAACACGTTGAAATTGTGAAAAAAAATTCAAACAAAAATTGGATATTTTATAACTGCATTTTAGGATGGGCTAGTTCTATATTGACAAGTCTGATTAATAATTAGGTTATTTTTAAAAAATAAAAGTTTCTTAAAAAATAAAAGATTTTTTTTATGTTTAAATCACTAGATATATATAAAAATATATGAATAAGAAAGGAAGAAATAAAACAAAGGTTAGGAAATGTGTTTTTGTGTTGTATAACCTAAACTAATTTGGTCAGGTTTTCATGGTGTAGCTATGGTTGGTTTTTGTATGGATGTCTTGTATGGCTAGAGTGGCCTTGGCTAACTAGAATGAGTTTGGCTTTTATGGTATAGAATGTCATTTTCATGGCCTTTCACTGGTTTTTATGGTATTTGATGGATTTTTATGTTTGGCTTTTATTGATTACTTGGTTGTAGAGTGTATTTATATGTAAGTCTTGGAATTTATTCATAGAAGAGGAGAGAGTATAGTTAATGAAGAAATTGATGTGTTGCATTGGTTAGCATTAATGGTGGTTGGTTAGTGTATTGTGTAATTGATGATGGATAATGTTATCGATGTAGAAAATAGTTTTTACTCCATGTAGAAAAAACTCATATATGTGTAAAAAAATTACATACATGTAAAGTTTGTGCGTGTAGTTTCTAAACTTAAAAAATATATATATAAAAATATATCAGCCATACAAAATAGACAAGATCATACTAGTTTTAGGATTGAATTTCGAGTTAAAATCTTAAATGATGTAAATAACTTATATTTTCAAATTATAACTACAAAAACCATTATAATGTCAAAGACACATTTAATAAATAAAATAAACATACATCTTTGAGAGAAAAAAAAAACCTAGATTAAAATTTAAAATAGTAATGTTAGATAGATTTTCATTGGCTTGAAATACCATTGAAACAATTAGTGACTGAAATTGATTTATTTGCATGCAATCCAATGTGATAGAACATATATATATATAATACAGTCAAGATGTACTTGTAGAATTATACAATTAACACGGTAATTATATGTTAATCATTATTTAATTTAATGTTTAATTCCATGTGAAATCCCTGTTCACCATGTTAATATATCATAAAGCCATCGATCTTCAATCACCCCTTGTTTTGTTTCGGATAATTTCAATGTGTTTTATTGTTAATCATTATTTAATCTAATGTTTATACTATTTGTTTGCATTGCTACGTGCATGTAATTAATTACTATATATCCAGTCACAATTATTACGATAGAATTAACAACTAATAATGTGTTTAATTTATTAATCAGCATGAAGCTTCTGCTTGGTTACAGATCATCGGGACACATTTGAAAGAGAGAAGGAAGATTGATGGATCATAAGCTTCAATGATTGAAGTTCCAATTACACTAATTAATATTCTTTTCACTCTTTTGCCAACAGCTTCATGCTTGTCTTGTACCTGCAAAGAGACGATAGACATAAATTATTATTATTATTAAAAAAAAATCCAAGTCAAACTACTATGATAAGGGATGGATAATTCATGCTTAGATATGAATGTTGGATCATATTATATATTTTAATTGCTAAGGACGGTTGGTACAGAGAGCAAAATTGTTTTCGTCGACAAGACCCATCACTTTTTTCAAGGGGAAAATTAACAAGAAACTCATAGCTTAAATTATTATAAAAAAAATTATATTACTCTGTTATATATTCTTTTAAATAAAAATTATTAAAGTCTGAAATTTACACGAGTTTATAGCGTTTTGTATTTGATGTATTTATAATTTAATTAGGTGAAATAAAGATATATAGTGAGATACAAATATGATTTACGAAGTTCATACCTGCTAGCTCTAGTTACCGCAAGTGATAGGTGGAAGATTGCATTGAGAAGGGAGGCGAGCCGCAATCTGGAGAGTGCTGCAGAGGCAGTCATGTTGCACTGCACCAAGTGCATTACAACAATCAGTACTAGGGTTGGTGTTCGGTGCACCAGGCACCACAAATGGTGCACAGACATTCAGGCTGTTGAGCTGGGATGTGCATATCTGCGAGTGAGCCAGTTGAGTCTGCACCGCAAGTGCAATGAGCAAGAGAAGCAGTGCTGCTGGGGAGCTAAGAGACTTGAGTGATGCCATGTTTGCTTATCTAACAATTTGTGACGACTAAATTTCTAGAGCTTCTGTATGATTGCTAGCTAGCTTGCTTTGATATCTCATTATGCTAATCTCTGCCTTAATTTATAGTTTGAGCTTGGCTAGATATAGTTGATCTTTTACATGACTCGCCTAACAGAAGCTTTGAGCTCGCAACAAATGTGTTGAATTCAATATTGTAGTTAGATCATCAAGTTTATGTGTAAGAAAAGTGCCCAGCACAAAACATGTTCTTGATTTGGGCGCAAGCCCATTTCCATGGAGGTAAATACAGAACCTGAAACAAGAGGCTAGGCACTTCTGTGTCCACTTCAAGAGGAGTAGCATAATTTTTAGAGTTTATCTGATGAATTGGTTGAGCTTTAACTATTCGAAGAAAGAATCATATTTGAGAGAGAGAAAAGAAATCTAAACAAAAAACAAAGAAAATGGAAGTGAAGCTCCTTAGGAAGATGTGGTGGACTCATGTCGGCCTTCAGCAGGAGCTGTCCAGTAGGTCTTGATAGCAAAAAGAAGCTTTTCCCTCTGATGAGGTCCATCTTCGTGATCAACAATTTGACTATCCCAGTTCAGTCCATCACTTATTTTCTTGATCTTCACCAACACATCAACATCATCTCTAAAGATTACACTTCCTTCAGGCCTCAGAATCCTATCCATCTCTAGCAAAATATCTTCCATTTCACATCTGTAACAAAAATCCATGTCGGATAATATTCATCAAAACATTTCCCATTTAGTAATTCCACAATTCTATCTTACATAAATATATATATATGAAAAATAAATTATAAAATTAATAATTAAAGAGCAACTTTTTGCCCTCCTAACTAGCTAGACCCTTATCCTGTAGAGTCCCCACAAGACCATGTGTTTGGTACTTGTCTCACATGGATTATTATTATTTTTTATTTCATATTAATATAACAGTGTTAGAATCATTTTGGAACAGGAAAAGCAACAAATGATCTGTCTGATCATAACATAGAAAAATAATTAATTACCTGCCATCATAGAGGCGAAATACAGAATCAGCATGGATTAAGTCATAAGTTCTTGGATACGTAGACATGGCTTCACACCTGTAAAAGAAATGAAATCACAAGACAAATTAACCACTTGGTTTTAAATATTATAACTCTAACCAAACCAGATTAGTTTATGTTCGATCTCTGCTTACCAATCCTGATATGTTCCAATTAATCCTCGTTCATAAATTACTCCAAGAGTGTTAACCTTAGCTTGGATAGGAACCACATTCATAACCCAAAGAGGGTCCTCAGTAAGAGCAGCAGCGAATCCACCCAAGTAAGCGTTCATGTCCAAAATGTTGCGGTACCTACCAGCTTGTTCTAATTGGTTATTTACAGCTTTATAATAAGATACTCTCCTATTCCATAGAGCTGTATCTTTCTGGAAAGTCTCAGCTGTAATTCCTTCCAAAGTTCCCCTACTAATCCTTGGTGGCACAGCATTCAATCTCTCAGGCCATTTCGGTGATTCCCCGCCGGCGACGTCTTCCTTGTTAGATACCTCAGGCAAGTGAGTCAAACATGTCTCCATGTTTGTGTACCTAAAAAATGGAATGGAATTGATCAAGATGCTTAGAACATACAAGAAAATCTAATTTTTTTTATGTGTTGAAAAGCACACGTATGTACCAGGCTTTTTCAGGATCCTGAGCAGGACAGAAAGGTGGATTTTGTGTGATCTTCCTGTTAACCTTACAATTCAAGTGATTGATTGGTTTTTGCCAAATAGCAATGTCTCCTTTCTCGACAAATTTTCTCCAACATAAGCTTTTAGCCACAGCCTCAATTTTCATCTGTTCATCATTCAAATCATCTTTTGTTCTTTCCCAGCCCTTCCAATGTTTTTTCCAATTAATTGGAGGACCAGACAAAACCCAATACCCACCAGGTCTTAGAACTCGATCAACTTCAATCAAATATTGTCCTCCTGTTCCATTCCGAGAAGAAAAAAAATCCTTTTAGATCCAACCACTGCACTATCAAGCACAGAATTTTGTTTGAGATAATTAAATTTGATTTAAGGTATATGCGTATGTACCGGATTCGGCCCATGGAATAAGGCAACGAGAGCAATGTGCCATGTCAAAAGCTCTAGATGGGTATGGCAGCCTTTTTGAGGCCAAAATTCCGATCAAGGCAGGAACTCCTCGTTCTAGGGCAAATTGCACTTGTGCTTCGTGAGTGTCCCTTGGTGCAAATGACATTGTTAATATATTGCGTGACAGAAGATATGCTCCCCAACTTGCAACCTGCACTAGTCCTAACAAAGTTCAGGGACTAGAAAATTTACGAGGTTTAAAATAGTTCCATAGTTTAAGAATATTCCAACTCATATTTGCAAATTCATTAGCCTCAAGAAAAGAGTGATATACAAAGATTCTTGCCGAAATCATTTTCCCGAGATAATCTAATTCATTGAATGATTGAATTTTACTGGTGGATATCAAATCAAACGGTCTAAATTATCTAGAAAGTGATTTTTGGGGAAAATAAATAATTAATTAAAAAATCAAACGGTCTAAATTATACTTTGGATTGTCTTTGACTAGCTAAGAGAGCTATATTTGTCGACTTCTTAAAGCTTTATTTAGTAGTAAATCAAATCTCATTAATTACTCATATTTTCAACGATAATTATATTTCAAGAATGAAATCTAACAAATTCAATGAAAAATCCATATTTGTCTCGTCCCCTTGATTCACTTGCACACAAAAAAAAAATTGACTACTCATCAAAAAAACAAAAAATAATTTCAAAAACCAAGGCTCAGCTCTTAACCCTAATGTTAGATCCATATCCCACAATTAATAAATGGTTAATTACAAATCCAGCTGGTTAATTTGGCCACAGAAACTTTGTAACGTTTCGAAACATAGAGTCACATATACCAATGTCATATACTTAAATTTCTAAACGCCGTTACAAGACTTTAAAATCCAATTAATGGGTGCTTATCTAGGAACATGAAAAGACTTCATCTTTGTTTTTATCTTCACTATTTTTAAGAATAAAAACATTTTAAAATTCAAAAAATCGGAAGCAAAAAGAAAATAAAATATTAATTTAATAAGCTAAGATTAAAGAAATCATAAAAGAGAAAGTAAAATATGTGTAGAGATTAAGGATCAAGAGCTTAATTACCCCACAACCAGTATCAATGGCAGTCCTAATAGACCCATCTTTGAGATTGATCAATCTTCCAATATCATCAATATAAGCATCAGCACCATTAGGAAACATAGTCCCCCCACCAGGGAATCTAAACCGATCACCTGCAAATCTGATCCAGTTTTGCCCCGCCTTCTCCACCGTTAGATGCTTGTGTGGCACGTTATTGTACCAAGCAAAATCCCTACTAGCAGGCCATTTAAAAGGGTTCTTGTACCCGTGTGGAGCTGGTATACGACACTTTAGTATCTCATGTTTCTCTGGACAATGCCTTTCTCTATATATCAATTGGTGCCTCTTGAATCTCAATGATCTTTTTGCATCCTCACACGGTGTGTATTCGCTGAAGTTCACGTTGCATGATGGGTAGCTTTTGACTTCTGATGTTAACGTGAAATCTAAATCATCTGCCTTGTGGTGGGATGAAAAGTCAAGGGGCTTCCCCCTCTTGTTGCAGCAGTGGTGGCTTTTGAGGGGTTACATGGGATTGAAACAATGGTGTTGGTGGTGGCAGTAACGGCGCTGATCTTGTTAACGGATAAGACGCCGCCGCCACCTTCGTGGCGCCAGACACCAAAGAGATAAGAGAAGGTGCAAAGGAAAAGAAGGAGGGCTAAGGTGTAGAGATTGGTTTTCTTGAAGAAGAAAGGGCTGTTAGCAGCGAAGTGTTTGTGGGGTTTGAAGGTGGCGCCATGGTATTGTTGATTAGGACTAGCCATGGCTAGCTAGGCAATTCTCCCTGGCTGGATTTTTTTCTTAGTGAATGTTTTCTTTCTCTCAATAAAACCCTCTATTTATTGTGGACTGGGAGAGTTTAAGAGAAAAAGGGTTGAAGAGAGATAGGTTTTGAATCAAGTTGATCATATGATGCACAAATATTATAGCTCTGAAATGGAAAGAGAGATCATATTATAATAAATGGTCCTGATTTCGTTTACTTCAATAAAATAATATGGTAGTAAGTGAGAATGGGAGGGTATGTGGGTGGGCTAGGCTAATCCAGTCTAGTAGATACTGTCCAGATAAGCTGAGAAATGTGCATTTTGGCCAGTTGATCACATCGTGCCGCACCCTGTTTCTTCAACAAATAAATTACTAGAAAAATATCACAACCTGTTTCAGCCATTGGAGCCCTTCCAAGAGCTCACCTAGTTCTCTATAATTATTACAATATTAGCATATGGAGATAGTTCTCTGGAAGGTTCAATGTTCGGAGTGGAGTTATCACTATACAAGTACGTACCCCTCTTGCATTCTCATATACACACACACACACACACACACACACACACACACACACACACACACACACACACACACTAGCTACTAAAGTTTTCCGGCAAAAGCTTAATAAAAAATTGCATGTCATTGCTGCTACGACTTCTGTCTCCATATTCTAGAAAAACATTTTTCTTGAATATATAAATTCATTTATCAGTTATATTTTTAAGATTTAAAATAAATAATCTTGAGACATTTAACTTAACTAGCTAGGTCCTGAGTTTACTTCTTATAAGTCACCAGTTCGAGTTCAACAAATCTCAGGGTCACTAAAAGTTTATATAATCACTAACTTCATAGCTAGTAAAATTAGTTGAAGTGCACACAAGCTGACCTAAACATCATTCACATTAATAAAAAAAATTAAAATGAATAATTAAACTCATATACTTATGAATAATTAAAACTTTTTGTTCTAGAATGATTTGTTGATTAATTAAGGAATTATGGCTGATTTGTTTTTTCTTTTTCTTTTCTTTTTTTTTTTTTTGGGGGGGGGGGGGGAATGGGTGGACTAATTAAGTTGAGAATTAGTGGATATTGAGGTTATTTTAAGGAAATTAGAAGAAAATTAACGAAAATGTTTGCAAGGAGAGCAAAAGAGTGACCATATTCACAACAGGGTTGGTTAAAATTTAGATTTAAAAAAACAATTAAAATTTTTTATATTTTTTAATTGTTTTGATGTGATAATATCAAAAATAATTTTTTAAAAATAAAAAATATATTATTTTAATATATTTTTAAATAAAAATAATTTTAAAAAATAATAATTATTTCCGTACTCTCAAACACCATCACATGCGAAGAGGCACTGGGCAATAGAATGGAGTTCGGATTAAAAGTATGAACTGTAAATTAGAATTAACAATAGACAACGTCAATGCAACGATAATGTCAACAATATGATGTTTGACTATATCGGTTTAAACAATTTGCAGGTGGTAATTCCCACCGGTTAATAATTAGCTGCTTTTTTTATTTATTTATTCTCTTGTCATGATGAATTTGACTAGTAATTTAATTTAATATTAACAGTTTACACTGTACAAGGACGGGGTCGTTTTAACTGATTGTATAAATAGAAGTAAACCACGTTAATATATTATTTTAATAGTTTTTTAAGAAATTTGTTTGGTGGCTAGCTCACTTGGCTAACATTTGATATTAACAGGATATTTAAAATTATAATAATTATTATTTTTTAAAGTATTTTTATTTAAAAAATATTAAAATAATATTTTTTTTATTTTTAACATCAGTACATTAAAATAATTTAAAATAAAAAAATAGATTGAAACTCATACTCAAACACCTCTGACTTTAAGATCGTATTAGAGATGGACAATATTTTATTATATGTGACAATTCACATAAATAAATAGACAACTATATGTGTTAATAAGTGGAAAAAAACTATAAACAATGACTAAAAATAAAAACTGGAAAAATTAAGAGATGGATATACATTAAAATATTTAATTTTTTGGGTTTGGTTAACCTGGATTAACCAGAATTGATCCAATACATCATCATCTCAATATTTATTTTTTAAAAAAAAGGTGTCAGCTTCAATTGTTTTTAAAAGTCAAACATTTTTTTAACATTCGTTCAGGTTATCTTTAAACTCGTGTATCTGATTTTTGTTTTTTATATCATTTTTTTTTTCCTTTGATTTCTTTTTGTCTTTGGATCAACAAAAACAAAATTAACTGAGTTGCATCAATGCAACTCTCATTTAATTTAATTGGAAACCCATACTTAACAAGAACTTGAATCGTGAGTTTTAAATTTAACTCACTAAACCGGGTTTAATAACAATATCAACGAATTTTTGCAACTTGAATTTATTTATTTTTCACATTTAAAATTATTTTAGTTCATCTCATAGCATATAGCAGAAAACTAGATATTTAACTCGCGCTTCATTATAGGTTAGATATTTTTTTCTCAACAAAAAAAGTTATTCACGAACATTTTCAACACGTTTTTGTATTTTAAAAAATTCTAAGTGAAAATAAAAAAATTTATACATATATGTAATAAAACAAATCGAGAATTATATATGTTAATAAGTGAAACAAATCATAAACGATGACTAAAAACAAAACTAAAAAAATAAAAAAAAATAGATATAAATTAATTATTTTTATTTATTTTCTTGTCATGAAGAATTTGACTAGCAATTGAATTTTAACAATTTACTATTGTTGTTACTAAACAAAGCATAAACTATATAGGAATAATTGAATTAATGAATTTCATAACTAAGATTTGCGAGGCTTGTAGCAACATTAATTATAAATTAACACCTTTAAGTATATTTTAATTGGATCAACACTAAGTTAATCTGGATTTTTAACCGGCCAATTAAATTTTTTTAACTCAGATTGATTTAGAATCGAATGAACTCGCCGGTACTATCTAATAATGCTCTCAATGCACAAATATATGAGACCAAATCATGTGTGAGTTATTTATCACATTATGAATATATGGTGAAGAAAGAAAAATAATGATATATAAAAAACAAAATTGTAATATTATGAATATTATTATTATAGTGTGGGATTTTTCTCCCTAAAATCCCTCAATAACATTATGAATATTATTATTATAGTGTTTCTATATGAAGAATACCACCGTTTAAATTTTATTCTTTTGAAAAACAAAATTGCCGAGGATAATTTCTCATTACATTGTAATATTGCTGTTTCTTATTCAGCCACGGCATATTTTTATGCTAATTAAATATTATTTTCCATATTCCATATATCTCATATCTCATAGATTCTTTTTTTTTCTACAAGAAGAGATTATTTAAAAAAATCCAAACTGTACCATTAATATAAAGTGGAACAGTTACTTTTGAAGGAAAACTAGACTGTTAAAAACATGAGATGGAAATTAAAAAATTATATTTGAAAATAAACCCAGCCTATTTTTTAAATTATTTCTAAGCCTTTGTTTTCCAAAAATTTAATAGAGTGTTATTATAAATTACTTTTAAGAATAATTTCAAATGACAGAAAAATATATTGATTATAAAAAATTTTATTTAGGAAAGATTTTTGTTTAAAAAATTATATTATACTGTTGGTGTTATTTTTTAAATAAAATTTATATTTTATTTTTATTTCTTATGAAAATAATAAATTATTTTTATTTAGTATTAATTAAATTAATACTCTATTTTTCTTAAAAAAATATTTTTAGCGGTGATATGTTAACAAAAACTAAAAAAGTTTAAGGTTTGTGCTGTTTTACATGAACAATGAACCACCTAAGTATTATTTTAATAGTTAAAAAAAAAACTTTAATTACATTATTTTATGGTTTAATTATATGAAATTAAAGTCTAAATTAAAACACACAAAAAAAAAATACAAGGCTTACCTTAAATTCATCACAATTTTAATTTTAGTCAAAAAGATTATTTTGTTTATTTTTAGTCCATAAGTTAAAAAGGAGAGAGAGAAAGGTATATGAAAATGAAAAGAGAGAGAAAATGGTTAATGTTGCAGTATCGACTAAAAAAATGATCAAACTTGGTGTTAACAGGTTCGACGAGAAGAGTTCAATGGTGGTGGGTTTTCCTTATAAATATATCTGGAAAAAAAATTGAGTATTGTTTTAATTTTTTAGGTCTGGTTAACCTGAATTAGTCAAAATTGATCTAATAATTCACCATCTTAATATTTTTTTTAAAAAAAATGTCAGCTTTAATTTTTTTTAAAATCAAGTCCTTTTTAACCATCGTTTAAGTTACCTTTAAACATGTGCATCTAATTTTTGTTTTTTATGTCAATTTTGTTTTTTGATTTTTTTTTATCTTGAACCAACAAAATTATCTGATTCACATCAATATAGCTCTCATTTAATTTAATTAAAAATCCAAAATTATTAAGGACTCAAGTCAAGATTTTTTAAATTTAACTCACTAAACTGGGTTTAATAATAATATCAATAAATTTCCAGCAACTTGAATTATTTTTTTTTCACATTTAAAATTGCACTAGAAAATATATAAAACGAATCGGATGCCAGGCCATGTTTGGAAATTGGAAGTTGGCCATGTAAGCTTACATGTGGGCTGACTTTGAAGTTCTTGGGATTACCAAAGCTCGGCCCATAAGTAACTTAGTCTGTCCTGTTGTTACAAACAATGAGCCTAAACACCCCCTAGTGTTCAAAATCAAAATCCATATGGAGTATCCTCGAAACTAACTGCTCGATTAATTACTAATAAAAAGGGAACTAATTGAAAAACAGTTGAAGCGATAATAATGCTAAAATCGAGTTATATTGAAGCTAACAGCTTTTTATTTTGTGTAGATCTAAAACATATTATAGCAGCCCGTAGACAATAACCAGTCTGAAATTACAATCTTCTTTTGGGAACAAGGAGAGGCTGCTCCTTCTGCAAAACAACACCAAACTTATCCTTCATGTCTAACTTTGCAAGATCCTCGCCATTGGGAAGTGACCAGTCAAAAAAACGGATCAAAGAGGCTAAAATCAAGGGGACAAGTTTATTGGCCATGGGTAATCCAGGGCAGATTCTTCTTCCAGCACCGAATGGAAGAAACTCGTAGTTGCCACCTTTGAAGTCCAAATTTGAGCCAAGAAACCTGTCAGGTTTAAATGATAATGGGTCTTCCCAGGTCAACGGATCACGGCTAATTGCCCAAACATTCACAAGAACTTGAGAATCCTTCGGAATCGTGTACTTCATAACCTCACAGGTCTCGGTAGCGCGATGTGGAACAAGCAATGGCACAGGAGGGTGTAACCTCAAGGTTTCCTTTATACATGCATTTAGATATGGAAGCTCAGAGACATCAGATTCAGAAATTGTATTCTTTGTGATTTCTCTTTCGAGCTCTTCGTCAACTTTCTTCGTAACTTCTTTGTTCTTCAGTATCTCGGCCACTGCCCACTCTATTGTTGTGGCAGTAGTGTCTGTGCCTGCGCTGAACAATTCCTGCAAAGCAAACCAACAGAAATTACATACTGTTAAGATTCCATACTGTCAAGATCCATTGGATTCAGACCAAATTAATACATGGAAATAAAAGCAAAAGGTATTTTGATTGTTCATACTGAAGCTAACCAATTGATTTAATTTGATCGTCGTCAAACCCATTTGCAAGAAAAACATCCAAGAAATCTCTTTTAGGAGAATCATGGACATAGCTATTTCTTCTTTCCTTAATGTTGATTGCCCATATAGCAAAAGTTTCTTCAACAAGATTGGATAATTTCCTTCTTAAACCTTGAGGATCCAACCCTGCAAATATAGGATAAAAATCAGCTATGTTTGGAGTAGCAATCAACAACATCAACTTCCGAACATGGCTCTTTAATCCACTTGACATCCCTTTCTCCTCCAAACCAGCAAGATCATTGGAGAATAAAAGATTCGATATTGTGTTGAATACAGTACTAAACACTACTTCACCAATGCTAACAACTTTTCCTTCTCTTGCTACCAAAAAATCCATCAACTCCCCAACTTTCTTCTCTCTCAAAGTCGCTTTTGACTCTATTGCTTTGGCTGAAAATAACTCAGTCCTACATAATCCTCGTAGCAATTTCCATGTATCAATGCTTTCAGGGCACCAGACAAGCGCAACCCGGCGAAGGACATGGCTTTCCCGAGGAATCACTTGAGGTACGTGTCGAGCCGAGAGGAATCGATCGTGAGTTTTGAGAATCTCAGCTGCTGCCTTTGCTGAAGAACCAACAACAAGGAGTTGAGTTCCTAGCCTTAGTGAGATGTGGGGGCCATGAATTTTTGCAATTTCTGCCAAGGAGACATGAGGCTGATTCCCCATATGGAGGAGGTTGCCTATGATAGGCCATGGCTTTGGACCAGGTGGAAGATACTTGCTTTTAGAACATGACCTTATAATGTTCTTGAGGATGATAAATGTTAGAGGTAAAAGAAGTAGAAATAGAATTTCAGCAGAGGATACAAGACTGAACAATCTTGGCAAAAATCTTTGATCCATATTTTCTGAGAAGATTGAGCACATCGAGGTAGCTACATATAGAGACTTATTTCTTGAGAAGACTGAATTGTGACAAACTTATAAATAATTACAAGAACTCTCCTATAATTATATCATAATTAATTACGATATGTAATCACTTACATGGAATTAGAAAAAAAAAAATTCAAATACCAAACCTCCAAGTCCACAGTTGGACTAGTATTTTTTTTTCCTCCTAAAATCAAGTGAAATCTTGATTCTTGAAATTGAAAACTTTCATCCAATTAAACATGCACGTGGGCAGAAGATTTAAAAAAAAAAAAATCAAGGATATATAATTAATCAATGCTAGTGCTATAAAGCCGACAAGCTAGCAAGAAAGACAATATACAAAGTGAGCAGAAGGTTGATGTCCGCACGTGGTCTAAATAGACAGGTTTAGAACCTGAGATTCCTGTTAGTCTGGGTCATTAATTGTACAATTAGTTAGTGCCTAATCAGAGATGCGCGCCGAAAGTCAAAATATTGTTTTAATTTATTTAAAAAAATAAACTCAAACCACATGAACTTAATTATAATGTTCGTTGACGTGTCGGGTAATGTCAACTAGATAAATTTTTATTTAATTTAATTTAAAAAAATTAATTTAAATCAAGAATTCTTCAAATTAACTCATCAAACCAGTATAAATTTAATAACGCTATATAACACAATCATTATTTTTTAAAAAAAACTAGTGCTACGTATAAAAACAAATTATACAAAATTCTCATACTATACTATAACATTCCAAATCAAATATTTATGAGATTCACAATTACTTGGGCATATATATTCTTTTATAAAGTTTTATTATGATTTGTTTGAATCCAAAAGATAGGTTAGATGGTAATAAGAAATTTGATTTTTTTAAAAAAAAAACTTATATTCTAATTAATTTGGGCATATATACTCTTTATCATACATGTGGGTTTTTTGTTTAAAATGTTATATAATACCCTATTTATATTTTTATACACACACACACCATTTGCTATATTTGAAAAATGAAAAGATACTTGACCTTCTAATAATACTTTTCACTAGATTTTAATCTAGACAAATAATTAAGATTAAAAGTATCATATTATAATTAATTTGATATTTGATTACTATAAATTAAAGATGATCTAATATGAGTAAAGGAAAACAATTCCAAATTCATCGAAAAATTTAACTAATAATAGTTCCTTTTGATATTTAGTTTTAAACAATATTGATATTATAAATTTAAATTGCTTGAATTCTAAGATTGTAAAAGTCAATCTTGCTCGATTGAAAGTCGTAAAAAGAATAGTGACTTGCTTAACCGAGAAAATAATTAATAATCAACAAATGTTTCTGATTGGCTAAACCATTAAGATATTTGAATGACGTAACCATTTTGATTTTTGCTTGTAAAATATTTACATGAATCTCATTTGCTGTAGGAAAGGACTTCTCCCAAGTGTCCTAAAACAACAAAAAGATAATAAATAATAATAAAAAAAAAAAGGGGGCAAGGCTTCAGCAACCTTCCAAGCTGGCGGCCAAGGAAAATTTTGCTCGTATTCAAAAACTGCTCTTTTACTTGGCCAATCAAGCCTTTCAAGCCATTTTTATTTTTTAAAAACACAAAATGTTCCCTTCATCTTACTTGCTTACCGCACAACCTGACATTTCTATTTGAAATTGTATATTAAAATATTTTTTATTTATAAATATATTAAAATAATATATTTTTCTTTTTTAAATCTCAGTTTTAATATCAACACATCCAAACAATCTAAAAACATAAAAAAAAATAATTTTTAATAAAAAATCAAAATTTAAAAAAACACGGTGCAAACCACGTTCCCAAACACGATGTACATCTTCTTAGAACACCATCTCACTCCACCATAAATCACTATTATAAAACTTGGACTAGCTTGCACGGAGTTTAGATTAGTTTGAATTTCACAAAAAAAAAATAAAGAAGGAAATTGACTTGAGTAACCCAGTAAAAAAACTTGAATAGATCCAATATTAAAACTCGATAAAAAACATGGTGATTTTTTTAAAAAAATAACCCCATTTTAACATTTAATTTTTTTAATCAACCCAAGTTAATTCGCCTATTCGGGATCTGAATTTTAAATCGGGTCAATTCCAAGTCGAGTTTAATAACCATGTCACACACTAAAATCTTTCCGTAACAAATTTTTATCAAGAAAGTTTGACACACTTTTCCACAATTTCAACTACAACTCCTTCCATAGAAACACTAGAGCACCAAAATCGGAAACAATATCTAACCTGATCAACACCACCACAAAAACCACCACCAATACCTCGTCCTCAAGGATGCCATCAATTTCCCATCATGATATGGCTACCCATTGTAGAAAAACCTTCGCGTGAGGTCAAAACTCTAGCTATCCATTCTAGAAAACGAAGATTACGGGCTACTGGTGGCGGTAACCACAAGTTTAGAAACAAAATCTTCCTACCAATTAAATTTTTTTAAATGTGATATTTTATTTTATTTTTACATGAAAATATAAAATAAAATTGAAATAAATTACATAGAAAATAAATAAAAATTTATATATTTTTTGACTAATAAAAGATTGACACATGAAATAAAATATTTAAAATATCGTTTCATAAATACAAGATCTCATAAAATAAATATCGACCAATAAAATATTACCAACAATTATTGTAGTTTATGTTACATATATATAAATATCTGTAACACTACATTATCTACATTATCTTCTTGAATTGTTAAGTTACTAGTTAATATTTTTTATTTTAATTTTTTTTCATCAACAATACTTAAAGACTTATATTCAAATAACAAAATATTCTTTAATTTCCTACCCAATGGAGATTACTCTCTCTACTAAAAGGATTGAAAAATATTATGGTTACTTACAGTTCTAGTAAAGCACCTTATTTTTTTTCAAATATTTTTTTTTAATTCATCCTTCAATATTTTAATAAATTTGAAATGGTCATTATAATTTGTTTTAGTTTTGTTTTTTATATGAGGTTATCGTAATCTCAAAAAAACAATATCATAATATTTGGTTAGTATTCAATTTTTACAAGTGTCTTTTTTTATTATCATATCAATAAATAATAAAAAAAAGTTTTAAAAATAATTTTTTAAAACCTAGTGAAGCCCATGATTCTAGTCGTGGGTTTTACGAGTTAAGCCCTAAAACCCAGATTAATCTAATAAGTCACAATTTCAATATTTTTTTTTTAAAAAAAGTCATCTTAAAAAAAATTTAAAGTTAAACCACGTTTTTACTGATCGTCTATGTTGTCTTTGGACCCAATAAGTCAACTAAGTCATGTAGAGACAACTCTCATGTGGGTTAATTTTAAATCCAAGCTAGAAAATGAGTCGAGTCAGGAAATTTCAAAGTTGACAAGTTGGGTCTGTTTTAATAACAATGTCAAATAATTTTATGTTTTTAAATTTCATCTTTCATTTTTTTCTTCTTTTAATTGAATCCTATTTGATTTTTTTAATCAATTTTATTCTTCAATACTTGGTTAATTCTGAATTGATCTTCATAATTTGTTTTAATTTGCTTTCTTTAAGGTTATTACAGTTTTAAACAAACATTCCAGCATTTAGTTGGGGCTCAATTATACGAGCATCTATTTTTTTTTTATCATATCTTTAAATAAAGAATAGTTTAAAAAGTAAAGTTGTTAAATCTAGTGAAGTCTATGATCTCGATTCTGAGTTTGGTAAATTAAGTTATGAAACTTGGATCAATCTAATATTATGTCGTTTCGGTGTATATATATTATCTTGAATCTTTTTTTTTAATGGAAAATACTTGTTATTTAATATTTAGACAGAGACTTAACATAATATAAAATAACAAAATATTCAATACCCGCACTTCTTTATTCAAAACAAAAGGAAATTATGAAATCAACGCACATATAAAAGTGGGGGTCTGCTAATTATTTGTGTTCGCACACATAACACCTCCACTATACTATTGTTGCTGGAATAGAACGCGGCCTCGGAACAGAATTATGCCGCTTGCCGGGCGCCGACGGTGGAACTATCACTTTTGCGAGGAAGAAACCGGCCCCTTTTTGAGTGAGGGGCAGCGTTGCTTCCCTTGGTGCAGCGGTACGATGCCACTCAAAAACAACCCGAGGAAAAGAACAAATAATATTTCACGGATTAGTGCCATCACTAAAAAACAAATTGAGTTGTATATGGTGAGAGACTATAATTTATATACTGCCACAAAAACAAAATCAATAATAAATTATGGAGTCATATTTAGATATTTAGATAAAAACTTATCATAATATCAAATAAAAAAATATTCTTTACTTTCCTAATCAATGGAGATTTCTTTCTATATAACGTGCATTTTTTAGGAAATGTATTTTTAATCTTAAGAAAATAAAAGATTATCATTTGTTATAAATTATGGTGTAATATTCTTTTTTTTATTGACAATTAATACACGATATTCAATGACTAGACAAAGACTTATCATAATATCAAATAAAGAAGTATTTTGTACTAGCCCAATCAACTAATATTTCTTTCCACATAACTTGCATTTTCTTAGTTGATAAAAAAAAAGTTCTTAATTTTTTTTTTTGAAATCGGGGCTTAGGAGCCTAATAAAATTAAATTAAATGAGCAAATGTAGACCTAATAAGCTCATAGTACAATCTCAAAGTCGGGCATGTTTGTAATTGTGGTAGCGGTGATGATTTAAAATATTTATTATAAAATAATATATTTTTATTTTTTAAAACTCATTTTTAATATCAACACATCAAAAGATCTGAAAACATAAAAAATAATTTTTAATAAAAAACTCAAAATTTAAAAAAACACGGTGCAAACCACGTTCCCAAACACGCTGTACATCTTCTTAAAACACCATCTCACTCCACCATAAATCACTATTATAAAACTTGGACTAGCTTGCTCCGAGTTTGGACTAGTTTGAATTTCACAAAAAAAAAAATCGGGAAGGAAATTGACTTGAGTAACCCAGTCAAAAACTTGAATTGATCCAATATTAAAACTCGATAAAAAAAACATGGTGATTTTTTTAAAAAAAATAACCTCATTTTAACATTTAATTTTTTTTAATCAACCCAAGTTAATTCTCCTACTAGGGATCTGAATTTTAACTCGGGTCAATTCCAAGTCGAGTTTAATAACCATGTCACACACTAAAATCTTTCCCTAACAAATTTTTATCAAGAAAGTTTGACACACTTTTCCCCAATTTCAACTACAACTCCATCCATAGAAACACTAGAGCACCAAAATCGGAAACAATATCTAACCTGATCAACACCACCACAAAAACCACCACCAATACCTCGTCCTCAAGGATGCCATCAATTTCCCACCATGAAATGGCTACCCATTGTAGAAAAACCATCGCGTGAGGTCAAAACTCTAGCTATCCATTCTAGAGAACGAAGATTACGAGCTACCGGTTGCGGTAAACACAAGTTTAGAAACAAAATCTTCCTACCAATTAAATTTTTTTATATGTGATATTTTATTTTATTTTTACATGAAAATATAAAATAAAATTGAAATAAATTACATAGAAAATAAATAAAAATTTATATATTTTTTGACTAATAAAAGATTGACACATGAAATAAAATATTTAAAATATCTTTTCATAAATACAAGATCTCATAAAATAAAGATCGACCAATAAAATATTACCAACAATTATTGTAGTTTATGTTACATATTTATAAATCTCTATAACACTACATTATCTACATTATCTTCTTGAATTGTTAAGTTACTAGTTAATATTTTTTATTTTAATTTTTTTTTATCAACAATACTTAAAGACTTATATTCAAATAACAAAATATTCTTTAATTTCCTACCCAATGGAGATTACTCTCTCTACTAAAAGGATTGAAAAATATTATGGTTACTTACAGTTCTAGTAAAGCACCTTATTTTTTTTTCAAATATTTTTTTTTTAATTCATCCTTGAATATTTTAATAAATTTGAAATGGTCATTATAATTTGTTTTAGTTTTTTTTTCATATGAGGTTATCGTAATCTAAAAAAAAAAATATCATAATACTTGGTTAGTATTCAATTTTTACAAGTGTCTTTTTTTTATTATCATATCAATAAATAATAAAAAAAAGTTTTAAAAATAATTTTTTAAAACCTAGTGAAGCCCATGATTCTAGTCGCGGGTTTTACGAGTTAAGCCCTAAAACCCAGATTAATCTAATAAGTCACAATTTCAATATTTTTTTAAAAAAAAAGTCATCTTAAAAAAAAATTAAAGTTAAACCACGTTTTTACTGATCGTCTATGTTGTCTTTGGACCCAATAAGTCAACTAAGTCATGTAGAGACAACTCTCATGTGGGTTAATTTTAAATCCAAGCTAGAAAATGAGTCGAGTCGGAAATTTCAAAGTTGACAAGTTGGGTCCGTTTTAATAACAATGTCAAATAATTTTATGTTTTTAAATTTCATCTTTCATTTTTTTTCTTCTGTTAATTGAATCCTATTTGATTTTTTTAATCAATTTTATTCTTCAATACTTGGTTAATTCTGAATTGATCTTCATAATTTGTTTTGATTTGCTTTCTTTAAGGTTATTACAGTTTTAAACAAACATTCCAGCATTTAGTTGGGGCTCAATTATACGAGCATCTATTTTTTTTTATCATATCTTTAAATAAAGAATAGTTTAAAAAGTAAAGTTGTTAAATCTAGTGAAGTCTATGATCTCGATTCTGAGTTTGGTAAATTAAGTTATGAAACTTGGATCAATCTAATATTATGTCGTTTCGGTGTATATATATTATCTTGAATCTTTTTTTTTTTATGGAAAATACTTGTTATTTAATATCTAGACAGAGACTTAACATAATATAAAATAACAAAATATTCAATACCCGCACTTCTTTATTCAAAACAAAAGGAAATTATGAAATCAACGCACATATAAAAGTGGGGGTCTGCTAATTATTTGTGTTCGCACACATAACACCTCCACTATACTATTGTTGCTGGAATAGAACGCGGCCTCGGAACAGAATTATGCCGCTTGCCGGGCGCCGACGGTGGAACTATCACTTTTGCGAGGAAAAAACCGGCCCCTTTTTGAGTGAGGGGCAGCGTTGCTTCCCTTGGTGCAGCGGTACTGATGCCACTCAGAAACAACCCGAGGAAAAGAACAAATAATATTTCACGGATTAGTGCCATCACTAAAAAACAAATTGAGTTGTATATGGTGAGAGACTATAATTTATATACCGCCACAAAAACAAAATCAATAATAAATTATGGAGTCATATTTAGATATTTAGATAAAAACTTATCATAATATCAAATAAAAAAATATTCTTTACTTTCCTAATCAATGGAGATTTCTTTCTATATAACATGCATTTTTTAGGAAATGTATTTTTAATCTTAAGAAAATAAAAGATTATCATTTGTTATAAATTATGGTGTAATATTCTTTTTTTTATTGACAATCAATACATGATATTCAATGACTAGACAAAGACTTATCATAATATCAAATAAAGAGATATTTTGTACTAGCCCAATCAACTAATATTTCTTTCTACATAACATGCATTTTCTTAGTTGATAAAAAAAAAAGTTCTTATTTATTTTTTTGAAATCGGGGCTTAGGAGCCCAATAAAATTAAATTAAATGAGCAAATGTAGACCTAATAAGCTCATAGTACAATCTCAAAGTCGGGCATGTTTGTAATTGTGATAGCGGTGATGATTTAAAATATTTTTTGTTTAGAAATGTATTAAAATGAAGTTTTTTATTTTTTTTTAAATCATTTTTGACATCAGCACATTATAATAATATAAAAAATAAATAAAATTTCATTTTAAACAAAAAAATATCAAAAAATTTTACACCCGAAGGATCACTAAGCATTGGGTGGTCAAACCAACAATTTCTTGAATAACAAATTTAAGTACAACAACTGATTAATTTTTCTCTAAATTTTACAATTTCATCTTTCAAATTTTTTTCTATGTGATTTGATTCTTATTTTTATTTTGTAATTCCTTTTGCTTTGGAATTTTTTTTAATTTATAGTTTTATTAAAATTTGGGTTAACTTATTATGATTGTGACCGTTACCTTGGTTGTTGATTACGTGGATTAACATGAGTCAATATAATTTGTCATTATCTCTTCATTTCACTCCCAATATGTTTTGATGATTTAATCTTTTAACAATTCGTTGTTTCACATTTGAGCTAGCGTCACGTACATGTTAAAAGAATGATAACATTAAATTTTTTACTAACTACATCACCATGTAAATAGGGTGATCCGTTAGATTGAATAAGTCACATCAATTTTTGTTTTTATTCATTAATATATATGATGGTCAATTAACTTTATTTGATACACTAGTCAAGTTTTTAATTTACATTTTAAATATTTTATTACATGAAAAAAAAATATGGCTTTTTTATCCAACGGATCACCTTGTTTAAATGATGATGTAATTAGTAAAAAATTGAATTTTGATAGAGCCCGCAGCTAAAAGCGGCCTCGGGCGTGGTATATGCATCTACCAATAATTTTTGTTGACTTTCAATTAATTCAATTCCATTTTAGTTTTTTTTTTTTTTTGAAGTGTTCTAGTTGTATAAGTTTGATTAATCAATTATTACGATTTTTTTTACTTTATTCAATAAAAGTGTTATAGAAGGATGTTTCTTGGGAGAGGCCATGGCTTCGGTTTTGGTGGAAAAGACCTCCTTTTCGAAGATGTCAAGCTAACACGTTCCATGGTGATAAAGAGCAGATGTAGAAGAAGGAGATTAAGGTTTTGTTTGGCTGGTGTAAAATAATTCACAAATTTTAAGATTTTTCTGCTAAGAGGATGTAACTAGATATTCCTTTTCTCTTGTTTAATCATGCTCTTCATAGCTAAATTATTTGGTTAATAAAATTCTTGTCTTTCAAATAATTCAAAATAAAACTAATAATTAAAAATTTTAAGTGTAAAATAATAGAAATGTAAAAGGCAAGCAAGAGATAAAATTAAAAGAAAAGACATCGAGGACAAATAAGAAAAACAGAAACAACTAGGCACGTAAGTGATATTTCAAAATATATCCAAGTATGTCTGTGATATAAATAGAAATATATAGGGACTAAGATGGTATTTAGCCAAAAGAAAGTAAGAAACAAACGCTGTAAAATATAAAGCAATGCCAGCGACAGTGTTTCGTGCTCTCTCGTATTCCGGAGGCAGAAAGGGTTTTAGACCTACAAAGAACCAGAGAGAAGCTCTCCTTCCTTCTTCAAGAATCAATAATGGCAGACGAAGATTACAATGATGTGGACATGGGGTTTGATCCTATCTCTTCTTTCTCATAAAAAACGAGCTAGTGTTTATTTTTATCTGTTTAAAATGGTCAGAAAAATAGGGTTTTGTTAGCAGGGATCTGTTTTGCTTTTTTTTTTTCCTGGAACCAACTAAGTGTTATGATGAAATTTTGCTATATCTGAGTTGATTAGGAAGTTTTTGCATCTGGGTTTTGGGAATTTTTTATTTGATTTTTTTTTGGATTTTGTTGTTAAATCATGCTATTTAGTTGAATTTTCATGATTGTAGTTTGAGTTTATAGTGTGAATATGATGTTTGATGTAAAGTTTTCTGCTTTGTTGATATTGTAATCCCATGAAGTAATAATTTTGGTTTTATAAGGAGTTGCTTAGTGTTTAATTTGATGAAGGTGGTGTTGGTAGAAGTATAGATAGGTAGATGATGTCGGTAGTTTGGTTTGATTTTTGTTAAGATTTTGCTTTTAGATTAGGCACTAAGATCACACTGGTTATTTAGTTGCGGACAGCAGGATTTTGATAATTTTCTTATTGGTGATAAAATGTTTGATTTCTGCTTTTATGTCATGAAAAGATGTTATAGAATTTTGTGTTTTAGATTTTAGAAACCATTTGAATATTTATGACCGCTCAGGATACTGTGTTTTTTTATATGAGATTCATCCTGAATGTGCCATGCACCTGTTTCTGCATACCTTTGGGAATGTCCTTGCTTTGTAGAGTTATTTTTCCCCTTTCTGTCTGGTGCTCAAATAACAGGTGTATGGTTTTCTGAATTGTTGTTGCAGATATGAGGATGAGCCACCAGAGCCTGAGATTGAAGTAAGAACTTGATATTATGATTTGTTACCTGCAATGTAACTTAGAAATCTATCTTTTTCTTTATTTAAAATGTGGGTGCAATGATTGGACAGGAAGGGGTTGAAGAAGATGCAGATAACGATAACAATGAAGATGACAAAGGGGAACCAATTGAAACTGAAGACAAAGAGGAACAGGAACCAGTGGAGCGGCCTCGTAAAACATCAAAATTTATGACAAAATATGAGCGTGCTAGAATTTTGGGAACCCGTGCTCTTCAAATCAGGTTTACTCATTTTCCCCTTAACAAACATTGTCACTATAAAATTAGGTTGGCCCTGTTTAGTTTGTGATTGCTAATTTTTCTTTTGCTCTGCAGCATGAATGCTCCCGTGATGGTTGAGTTGGAGGGTGAGACTGACCCGCTCGAGGTAAGATTGTTTTACTGGGATCTATGTTGAATTACTAGATTAATGCCTTATAGAGATGAAAGATACTGTAGTCAGTGGTGTGCTTCTTGCAACGTATGATATGGTTTGTGTGGACAACTGTATGCTCTGGTGCTTTACACCTGTATATATGTTCAATAATTTGATGTTCTGGTTTTTCCATTTGATTAGATTGCTATGAAGGAGCTTCGTGAGCGAAAAATACCTTTCACCATCCGTCGCTACCTGCCTGATGGAAGGTCAGATTGTTAGCTTAAATTATCCGTAGCAAATTAATTTTGCCCCTTACAATGGGAGGGGAATGTATAACATTTTTCTCCTTTAATTTTCTTTACTGTTTACTCTTGTTTGTTCCTGTTCTTTATTGCACCCTGTGGAATTATCCAGTTATGAAGACTGGGGAGTTGATGAACTAATTGTGGAGGACTCGTGGAAGAGGCAAGTGGGAGGTGATTGAGAAACCAAGATTTGGTTGGTGATTCCTGTTGCAATTTGATCAAGTTGGAGATAGTTTAAAGCCTTGTATAATATGTAACCAAAAGTATTTGCTCTAATTGCTCGGAACATGACCTGTGAAACTAAACTGAATATGTGGTGTTATGACAGATTTTGAACTCTAGAAGTGCTTGTGATTCTTAGAAAGAAATGAATATGGGTGCTTTGAATTTCAAATGTTATATGCCAAAGTTCTGATGGAATGATTGGTTGGATGCATGTTATGGGACATGAGAAGTATTTTATTCTCCGGCCGCCAGGCATAGGAGAGAAGTTTTCTTGAATTTATTTCAAGGAACTGCAATGTTAATCATGAATCTATTGCCGACTATACAAAAGAATTCCTAAGTGATTTCTCTTACGTAAAAGCTTCCCATTCTGAAACTTGATCATCTTCCTGCGGCCATTAGAGCTGTACTGCTATTTTGGTTCTGAAAATTTACAATCGGTGCGCGTGTTTCTTCTCTCTAAAAAAGTTTCCAAGTTCCAACTTCTCTTCTGTGAGGAAAGAGACTCAAACATAAGACAAAATTATTGTTGTCTTTTCCTGAGGCAGCTGTGTATAATTAAGGTGTCCTGCTACAGATTATGGCCACTTGACTGCCTCTATACTATCTTGGGAAAATCAAGTATCAAGTTGCCTGCGTGTAGCTATCATCTCGAAATATCTATTTTTTAAAATATCAATTATTGGCATTACTCTTTAAAAAAGATAAAGAACCCAACCCGTCATTATGTCGTCCTTCATCACCTTCGCCAGATTCTTACAAAAACTGGTTATAAGAAACTCATTAAAGCGGATAAAGTTAAGGCAGGAGTCATATCTTTTATTTATTAAAGATAGAATAATTTTTTTAAAATTTAAATTATATATAATCCTTTTATATTTAAGTTAACATATTTTTTTAAATTATAGTGATAATGCAATATCAACGAACCGTAGTCTCCTTCTCAATTATTTTTGTATTTCTTTTAATTTATTTAGATTGTTTAAAATAATATCAGAGTATGGTTTTATGAAATAAGATTTAATATCAAACACAGCTTTCACGGATCCAACTTCGAGTGATATTTGTTCAGTTTATGCAATCTAATATTTCATTTTCTTTTCTTTTGCATTCTGGTTTTCTTTATTTGTTGATTATAACTCTTAAAAGAGACTATTTGCTTCAATTTATGAATGTAAGGTTAGATTAAAAGAATTATTCATATTGAAATTATGTAATAATTGTTATGTTGCTTTGATAAATGACTGAGAAACAAACAATACAAAAATTATTACTTGGATTAACAATTTTGTTAAGCATTTTATATGTACGTACGTAGTTAGCTAAGTATGAGACAAAAAAAAAAGATTTGAAATTATCTACAAAGACTATTTACACAATCAAATTTTACAAAATAATATCAATTAAAAAATAATATACAAACTCTTCAAAAAAAAAAAGAAAAAAAGAAGAGTATCTCGTCCTTCATCGCCTTCACCAGATTCTTACAAAAACTGGTTATAAGAAACTCATTAAAGCTTAGCCGGATGAGGATAAAGTTAAGGCAGGAATCAAATCTCACCTTCACATACATTTTTCAGTTTCTCATGTTTAAGTTAAAGAATTGTTTTTTTTTTTTTTGGATTTGAGGAAACTCACTCTTCAGAAAGTGCACTTTATAGGTTTAGGTGAGCGAGTAAAATCTCGTCTATCGCAAGCTCTTACAAGAGGTGCACGCTCTGACTCGAACTCGAGACCTGCTGTGCAGATCTCAAATCCTTTGCCATCATGCTACGCCCCTTGGGGACAAGTTAAAGAATTACCTTAAGATTCATCAACCATTATGAGAAAGACTCTAGCTTTTTGAAGTATGAGATGAAGAGGATGTTCTTTACTGATATAGAGTTGATGTAGTCTCTTCAGAGACTTCCAATAATCTTATTTCAAACAAAACTAGTAAGCTATTAAACAGATTGTATACATATAGCACAACACCACACCAAATAGCCTAACATGCTTCATGGATCACAACACAGTACAGGAAACAATGACGCAAGATAACAGAAAACACAGGGAAATTAAAGGGTTGCTCCATCATCAACCACAAGAAGTTATGATCATTTCCTCAATTTCGGTATAAGCTTAAGAGGTTGCTCCTTCATCAATGTGATACCATACTTCTCATCCATGTCTAGTTCATCAGGAAGCATGTTATTTGGTAGAGACCAGTCAAAGCCATGGATTAAATTGGCCAAAGCCAGCTGAACTTTCTTAACAGCCATTGGTAACCCGGCACAAATCCTCCTTCCACTTCCAAAAGGCAAAAACTCAAAATGGTTTCCTTTGTAATCCAGATCAGAATTCAGGAATCTTTCAGGTTTAAAACACAAAGGGTCTTCCCAACTGTCAGGGTCTCTTGCAATTGCCCATACATTCACAAGAACTTGGGTGTCCTTTGGTATGGTGTAGTCCAAAACTTGACAATCTTCTGTTGCTCGGTGAGGTATTAGTAATGGTGCTGGAGGGTGTAATCTCAAAGTTTCCTTGAAACATAAATGCAAGTAAGGGAATTTTGCTAGGCTTGATTCTGTTATCAAGTCTTCAGGAGTTTCTCCAGCAAGTTCTTCGCGAAGTTGTTTCATTGCTTGTGGATTCCTCATCAGTTCTGCCATCGCCCATTCGACTGTTGAGCTAGAACTATCCGATACTGCAGCTAAGAGTTCCTGCTCCAATAAAATAATGCAAATGATATTATTAATATCTTAACAAAAGGAATGTATTATGAGTGCATAAGTTAGAGATCATATATACCACGAAGAATGAACTGATTTGCTCATCAGAAAATTCCCCATCAAGCAAAACATCAAGGAAATCTTTACGTTTACTGGAATTATCATCATCTCCTGTATCGTTGCGGCCTTCTCTGCGTTCTTTGATGATACTCCTCCATAATTCCTGAATTCTACTCCCGCACTCATTAGTCTTTCTACTCAGACCTTGAAGATCCAAGCTACCTAGTATAGGATACAAATCCGATATGTTTAGAGTTGTATGTAACTCCATCATTTCCCTTACAAGCCCACACACTCTTTGACACTCTCCAGTTTGATCATAATCTATCAAGTCTTTTGATAAGTAAATGTTCGCCAATACATTAAATGTATAAACAAACACAATATCTCGTATTTTGACTCCCTCCCCTTCCTTCTTTCTCAAGAAATCTATCATTTCTTTGGCCTTGGTTTCTCTTGTACTTGACTGTCCATCAACGACTTTAGAAGAGAATAGCTCATTCCTCATCAGGGAACGAAAGAACTTCCATCGGTCGGTGCACTCAAACGTCCAAGCTATGGAGTCCTCATTCAGCTTGGGGTCCTTAGCAAAGGATGCGTGAGGCACACACCGGCCGGAGAGTTCTCGGTCATGGGTCTTGAGGATTTTGGAGGCTGCTTCCCGAGAAGACCCTACCACAACAAGTTGAGTCCCTAGTCGGAGGGACATGAGTGGACCATAAACCTGTGCTAATTTAGTCAAGGAAATATGGGGCTTGTTTCCCATTTGAAGTACATTTCCTATAATAGGCCATGATTTTGGCCCTGGTGGAATGGCCGGGACTTTGGAAGATTTGTGTTTTAGGACAAGGGAAAGTAACAATAATATTGCTAGAAGAAACAACATGGGAAAAGATGGATAGGAGTTTGCTAAAACACTTATTGAAACCATGGTTTCCATGAATTAATGCAAAGAAGGTGTGTTACAACATTAACCATGCTGCTATTTATAATGGTGGAAGAGGCAATCAAGCTAGCTGCTGACTACGGACTGTTGTTGCCAATAATTAGAAAAAAGAAACATTAACAGTAGAAGACCTTGCCATTAACCTGAGGGGGTTATTCTCATTCAAAAAATGCCAAGCATACCTTGCCGGTTTAATTTTAATTTTAAAATAGTAGAGGTTATGATATCAGCAAACCTCAAAAGGCACAAAAAAGAATTAATTTATATATCAATGACAGGTAATCTCCTGGACAAGTGTAATTGATAACATTTGTGGAATGATCTCTGAAAATTTGATGGAATCAATCACGTGACTGATTTTTTTTTTTAAAAAAAACAACAATAATTGAAAAAAAAAAAAAAAAAGAAGAAGAACAGGAACGTCGAAGGCCTTCCATGTTTGAAGAGCCCTTGTTTTCTGTTTTCCCCTTTCTAACAAGTCCAAAAGGCCTTCTTTTCTATCTCTCTCTTCTTCTTTTTTTTTAATCATTTTTCTTTGCCCCCAATGAATGTCTTAATATTTGATGGATCAGTTTGTGGATTTTTTGGAATAAATTTAAGGGGCTTGAGATGCCATTGTCAAAGTCTCTCTCTGATCTCCAATGAAATTGATGGTCCTGCGTGCATTCGCCTGAATTAATATTTAAAACAAAATTGATGATATTTCACCCCAAGACTAGAATTTAGGCTGGATTGAAGCAATCCTACCTAAATTTATTGATAGTGAATGAAGATCTTCGAACCATCATACTAGAGTTGATAGACAAGCATGTGGTACAAAAACCATGTGATTCATGTTCGAGGAGATTGAGACCCTCACACCCAATGGCCTATAATTATCAATTTAATTTCTTGAAACTTGTTGTTCAACACTATTTGTCCTTTTTTATTAATAAGTATTGATCATAGGAAAGTGATGGATCAACAAAACAAAAATCATCAATATTTCTTCTTATGTTTGATCCTTTTGAAATGTAATCTTTATTGGACCCATCAAAGATAGGGCTTAGTTGAAACATAGTCATGTTCTATGGTAGATTTCACCGACTGCTCTAGGAAATATCAATTCACCAATCTCAAGCACTCTCTTGACAAAAATGCACCAGCCTCAAGATTAAATTTTCATAATTTAGAGAACGATATTTCAAATATTCATGATTTAGAGAACGATATTTCAATGTATGTGGGCTCTCTTCTGTTTCTGTTTATTGTACATAAGATCGAGAGTGTCCCCCACTTCTAGCTAGCTCCAATATCTATATTGACACCATTATTTGTTCATACTTCTTGTATTGAACCTAGCTAGCAAGCTACCTGATCAGCATTCATCACCTTCACGGAACCAAGAAGTTCCATGGAGTGTTACTGATAGTAAAACTGGAAAGAACATCACAGCAGGACAAACAGAAATTGGTGATAGAAAGAACTGACCTTCATTATCTATGATTGTATCTTCAATGAGCTTTGGGATGCTGAATCTCTGGACTAACATTGCAGCTGCAGCAGAACAAAACGCAGCTCGCTTGATCCCCTTCTTTTCTGCAAGTTCCGAGGCCCATCCAATAGTCTGATCAGCAAGGATGAAACTGATCTTATCACCCAGAGATTGATGTTACTGTTCTCCTCTTCTCCTCTTGGTTCTTGTTTTTCTGTTCCTTTCCATCTCCCTCAGATCAAACTCTTTCCCCGTCACCTCTGTTTCTCGGTTTTTATTCCCTCCTCTCTGTCTCTTGCATTTCCTTTCTTTTTTTCTCTGTTTTTCTTGTCTTCTATCTGGCCTCTGTTTTCTATTCTTTTCTCCCTTCTCTCGTCTGGCTTTTTTTTTCTTTTTTTTTTCTTATCTGCTGCTCGTTCCTCTGTATTTATAGGCAGTCGGGGAGACGGTCACCATACCTTGTCCAAGTGCAGGGCATGGTGGCGCATGGGTTTCCTGGCTTTCTTTATCAAGGCGGCAGGGGCTTGTGTCAGGGTGAGAGAGAGAGAAAGTGAGCGGGAAAAAAAGATTTTGAAAAACATTCTTCTCTGCATCATAGTTATTAAATCCAACTCAGGGTGACCCGGCTAAGGGGGCGGGTCCCGGGTTTTATGGATCAATCCGGGTCAACTCGAGTCAACTAGGAAAAATTAAAAAAAAATTAAAGTTTTAATATTTTATATGAAAAAATTCATGTAAATATAGGTTATACATATTGCAAACAATGAAGTTTAAAAGAATATTTTAAAAGTTTTTTATCCCACATTAAAAAGATATTATGTTAAACTTTTAAGTTGAAGTATTTAAACCAAAAAATTTTTTTATCCCACATTAAAAAAACATAACTTTTTTCTTGGGAATGTAGAGTATATATACTAATAGGTTTCAAATTCCACATTGAAAAAACATAACCTTTTTAATGGGAACATAGAGTATATATACGAAAGGGTTTCAAATCTCACATTGAAAAGATACCATGTTATCCTTTTAAGTTGAAGTATTTAAACCAAAAAAGTTGTTTATCCCACATTGAAAAAACATAACTTTTTTCTTGAAAACGTAGAGTATATATACTAATAGGTTTCAAATTCCACATTGAAAAAACATAACCTTTTTAATGGGAACATAGAGTATATATACGAAAGGGTTTCAAATCTCACATTGAAAAGATACTATGTTATCATTTTAAGTTGAAGTATTTAAACCAAAAAAGTTGTTTATCCCACATTGAAAAAACATAACTTTTTTCTTGAAAACGTAGAGTATATATACTAACAGGTTTCAAATTCCACATTGAAAAAACATAACTTTTTTCATGGGAACATAGAATATATATACGAAAGGGTTTCAAATCCCACATTGAAAAGATACTATGTTATCATTTTAAGTTGAAGTATTTAAACCAAAAGGTTTTTTTATCCCACATTGAAAAAACATGATTTTTTTTCTTGGGAACATAGAGTATAATATACTAATGGGTTTCAAATCCCACATTGAAAAAACATAAAATTTTTTCATGGTAACATAGAGTATATATACGAAAGGGCTTCAAATCTCACATTAAAAAGATACTATGTTATCCTTCTAAGTTGAAATATTTAAATCAAAAGGTTTTTTTATCCCACATTGAAAAAACATGATTTTTTTTTTGAAAACATAAAGTATATATATAAAAGGGCTGCAAATCCATATTAAAAAGATACTCTATTTTTTTTTTTTTTGTCATCTGTCACCCTTTTTATCCTACACACTTATGTTCCATATGATTAAGTGTGAAATTAGTGGACGACATGATTTTGCTTTAACTTTCAAGAGAGAGTTTCTCAATTTAGAAATGACCAACTTAAGCTAGCTTAATCTTTGAAATTATTTGATTACATCCCAACTGATAATTCCCATGGAAAGAAGAAGGTACCGGCAGAGCATGAGGGACCATTGGACTAACTAGTCACCATCTTTAGGAAACAAAATTATTTCCTTGCCTGATGCAAATACTAAGAACTAAGGGTATTGACTTAAATCTAGAAATAATCTTGTATATAAGAACTTCAAATATGCAAATGACTCTACGAAGCCAATTAATATTTGTCCCTATAAAAAAAGTTGTTTTTCCACAAACAAATAAAAAAAAAACTTATATTTATTCTTCAACTTGCTGCTGCAATTTACAGCTAACAAAAACATAATATAGTTTCCTCTAACTAACTCTAATGAATTCCTTTTGAGTTGCAAGCTAATGAACCTAAACTAGTAATTAACTAACATAAGTCAAATAATAAAATAAACCCCTAAATAATGTATAATAGTCCAAAACAAATCTAAATTAAAAACAATTATTAATAAATAAATAAATAAATAGGATAATAAAAATAAATTCTTTATGCTAAAATTATTTCATGTAGCCTAAATCTTTAATTTCCACACATTCTTGGTAGATTTCAGTCTTGACTTTAAACATGTTGTTCTCTCTTATCTGGATGAGTTACTATACCTACTATATATGGTTGGAAATATTGAGGTGCCTAGTTTCTAGCTCAACTTGAATCGTAGCACAATTACACTTGTAGCTCCAGATATGTTCTAAACAGTAAATGAAAACCTAGTTTGACAAGATTCTTCTAGTAACTTCGACCCTCTGAAATAATATGTTCCCAAACTTTATTTGAACTAGAAATTTACTACAATATATGTAAATCCCGAGAAAAATCAAGGCTGGATTAAATTAAAAGAAATAAATTAAACTAAAAAGATATGGGGGAAAAAATACACTTAAAGAAAATGGGGTCTAAATGCAAATAATAATAATTATAGAGCATAAATACTCTTCTTCTCACAAAAAATCTGCAGTTCTCGTAAAGAAAAAAAAGGGGAGTTTTTGTATCTATTTTTACAAATCAAGAGAGAAACACCAAAATTTCAAGAACTCATCCAAGATTAAACACTGGTGGGCAAGGAATTAACAAGAAAATTTGAACAAGAAGAGAAGAGAGGAGGAACGGCTGTCATTAGAAAGAAAAGGAGGGAGTTGAGGATCGAAACCTTGATTCGTACCAGGTAAGGTGTTCTAAACATGGTCTTATGAGTCGTATCAAAGTCGATTATGAATTGATGCCTGGATGTTGAATTATAGATTAGAGTTTTTAGATTTGAATTGAAAAAAAAATATTAGTGACTAAATTAAATAACTTCATGTATTGTGTGTAAATGAAAAAGTTAAAGAATCTAGATGAAAGAATTAAAATCAAATTCCTTAATAGAAATTATAATTTTGGATGTTGACTGACTAAAAAAATTAATTTTATTCAATTTAGAGTTATAAAACTCCAACTATAAATCACCAACTGAAACTAGATGATGACAAACACAAAAAACACCATGTATCATCATCATGGCATTGGTTTATATTTTACAGCGTTCGTTTCTTACTTTCTTTTGGCTAAATACCATCTTAGTCCCTGTATATTTCTATTTATATCAGAGACATAACTACAAGGTTATCTTAAAAGGCACGAATAATTATTATAAAAAGGTGTCACAAAAATAAAAAGAAGAGAATAATAGTAACACTGTTTTATTTATTTAAGGAAATGCCTACTGGTAGTGATGAGTGAATCCATGAAAATTCTCACAACTTTATCAGAAATTTGAACCCTCATGGAGCATCTTTTCTTTAGGAGAAAACAAAAGAGGAGACCACATTATTCTCTAAAAAGTTATCAAATCGTAATTTACCATAAAAAAATCATTAAGATTAGATTAAATCAGGTGAATATCCAATTGCTGAAAAAAAAATATTAAACCTTAAGAAAAACTTAAGGACACGGAGCTGAGGCAAGGTCTCGGGCAGAGGTTGAGGAATGATAATCCGGACAGAGGCGAGCCTTGGCACAGTTTTCAAGATAGAGAATTTGAAAGCATTGTTATCAAAATTGCTGTGTAAAAAAAGGTCTGAATTTGGATACACTTGTAAAATATTCTTCACAATCGAGGGTCCAGTCAGTTCAAACCTCCTGGCCCCACCAACTAAACACACGGCCATTCTCGACCGATCCAGCTCATCTTTCCACTGAGTCGAGTCACTCGGATTCACAGGCGGCGAACTAGGGTGAGCAGTTGATGAAAGATTTGTTGTTGGGGAGGTGGAGGGGGAGTGTAATCAGGGTGGTTTTGTTGAAGAAACGGGAAGCGAGAGGGGAAAGGGTGGAAAAAGGGTTGATGGGTGTTAAGGAGATAGAGAAGAAAAGGAGGAGAGAGAGAGGAGGGATGATCAAGAGAAGAGGTTTCCAATCTAGATCAGAGAACCATCTTGAGATTATGGGAGGTAAGGTCATTTTGTTGGGGGATTGGTTCAGCATGTTATGTAAGTGAAGAAGAATAAGTGTTGGATCTTGGTTTTGGCTGCACCCATGAAGAGGGAAATTGCTGAAAATCTTGAAGGAAAGTGAGGGCTTTTTGCTCTGGTTTGGTTATGGTATGGCCTTTTTGGTTCGGTGGAAAGGTAGAAGATGATGATATTTCCAAGTATGTCTGTGATATTTCAATTATTTGATTGTCTGTAACACCTAGTTATTTTTTTCCATCAATGGTTAAATATTAATCGAAAACTCAGTCCTGGAAGTATAGCATATTGGCATTACTCTTTAAAAAAGATAAAGAACCCAACCCATCATTATGTCGTCCTTCATCGCCTTCCCCAGATTCTTACAAAAACTGGTTATAAGAAACTCATTAAAGCTTTGCCGGATGAGGATAAAGTTAAGGCAGGAATCACATCTCACCTTCACATACATTTTTCTGTTTCTCATGTTCAAGTAAAGGAATTACCTTAAGATTCATCAACCATTGTGAGAAAGACTAGCTTTTTTGAAGTATGAGATGAAGAGGATGTTCTTTACTGATATAGAGTTGATGTAGTCTCTTCAGAGACTTCCAATAATCTTATTTCAAACAAAACCAGTAAGCTATTAAACAGATTGTATACATATAGCACAACACCACACCAAATAGCCTAACATGCTTCATGGATCACAACACAGTACAGGAAACAATGACGCAAGATAACAGAAAACACAGGGAAATTAAAGGGTTGCTCCATCATCAACCACAAGAAGTTATGATCATTTCCTCAATTTCGGTATAAGCTTAAGAGGTTGCTCCTTCATCAGTGTGATACCATACTTCTCATCCATGTCTAGTTCATCAGGAAGCATGTTATTTGGTAGAGACCAGTCAAAGCCATGGATTAAATTGGCCAAAGCCAGCTGAACTTTCTTAACAGCCATTGGTAACCCGGCACAAATCCTCCTTCCACTTCCAAAAGGCAAAAACTCAAAATGGTTTCCTTTGTAATCCAGATCAGAATTCAGGAATCTTTCAGGTTTAAAACACAAAGGGTCTTCCCAACTGGCAGGGTCTCTTGCAATTGCCCATACATTCACAAGAACTTGGGTGTCCTTTGGTATGGTGTAGTCCAAAACTTGACAATCTTCTGTTGCTCGGTGAGGTATTAGTAATGGTGCTGGAGGGTGTAATCTCAAAGTTTCCTTGACACATAAATGCAAGTAAGGGAATTTTGCTAGGCTTGATTCTGTTATCAAGTCTTCAGGAGTTTCTCCAGCAAGTTCTTCGCGAAGTTGTTTCATTGCTTGTGGATTCCTCATCAGTTCTGCCATCGCCCAGTCGACTGTTGAGCTAGTACTATCCGATACTGCAGCTAAGAGTTCCTGCTCCCATAAAATAATGCAAATGATATTACTAATATCTCAACAAAAGGAATGTATTATGAGTGTATAAGTTAGAGATCATATATACCACGAAGAATAAACTGATTTGCTCATCGGAAAATTCCCCATCAAGTAAAACATCAAGAAAATCTTTACGTTTACTGGAATTATCATCATCATCTCCTGTATCGTTGCGGCCTTCTCTGCGTTCTTTGATGACACTCCCCCATAATTCTTGAATTCGACTCTCGCACTCATTACACTTTCTACTCACACCTTGAAGATCCAAACTACCTAGTATAGGATACAAATCCGATATGTTTAGAGTTGTATGTAACTCCATCATTTCCCTTACAAGCCCACACACTCTTTCACACTCTCCAATTTGATCATAATCTACCAAGTCTTTTGATAAGTAAATGTTCGCCAATGCATTGAATGTATAAACAAACACAATATCTCGTATTTTGACTCCCTCTCCTTCCTTCTTTTTCAAGAAATCTATCATTTCTTTGGCCTTGGTTTCTCTTGTTCTTGACTGTCCATCAACGACTTTAGAAGAGAATAGCTCATTCCTCATCAGGGAACGAAAGAACCTCCATCGGTCGGTGCACTCAAACGTCCACGCTATGGAGTCCTCATTCAGCTTGGGGTCCTTAGCAAAGGATGCGTGAGGCACACACCGGCCGGAGAGTTCTCGGTCATGGGTCTTGAGGATTTCGGAGGCTGCTTCCCGAGAAGACCCTACCACAACAAGTTGAGTCCCTAGTCGGAGGGACATGAGTGGACCATAAACCTGTGCTAATTTAGTCAAGGAAATATGGGGCTTGTTTCCCATTTGAAGTACATTTCCTATAATAGGCCATGATTTTGGCCCTGGTGGAATGGCCGGGACTTTGGAAGATTTGTGTTTTAGGACAAGGGAAAGGAACAATAATATTGCTAGAAGAAACAACATGGGAAAAGATGGATAGGAGTTTGCTAAAACACTTATTGAAACCATGGTTTCCATGAATTAATGCAAAGAAGGTGTGTTACAACATTAACCATGCTGCTATTTATAATGGTGGAAGAGGCAATCAAGCTGCTGTCTACGGACTGTTTGTTGCCAATAATTAGAAAAAACAAACATCAACATTAGAAAACCTTGCCATTAACCTGAGGGGTTTATTCTCAGATCCAATATATCTTGTGGTGGTGAGCCAATTACTTTTATATATATATATATATTTTCCTTTGTTAATGCTTTTCCGAGAGAGAAACGAATGCCTTTGGACAAAAAATGCCATGCATGCATCCCTATCGCCAAGCATACCTTGCCGGTTTAATTTTAATTTTAAAATATAAAGTAGAAGTTATGATATCAGCAAATCTCAAAAGGCACAAAAAAGAATTAATTTATATATCAATGATCTTTGATTTATGATATCAGCAAATCTCAAAAGGCCTTGTGGAATTAATGATCTTTAAAAGTTTGATGGAATCAATCACGTGACTGATTATTTTTTTTTAAAAAAACCAACAATAATTGATTAAAAGAAAAGAAGAACAGGAACGTCGAAGGAGCACTTGTTTTTTGTTTTCCTTTTTCTAACAAGTCCAACAGGCCTTCTTTTCTACCTCTTTTTTTTTTGTTTTGTTTTTGAATCATCTTTCTCTGCCCCCAATGAATGTCTTAATATTTGATGGATCAGTTTGTAGATTTTTTGAAATAAATTTAAGGGGCTTGAGATGCCATTGTCAAAGTCTCTCTCTGATCTCCAATGAAATTGATGGCCCTACCTAGATTTATTGATAGTGAATGAAGATCTTCGAACGTAATCAAATAAGATGGGCTTAAATTCTAATTAATTATTCACTATTATCTCGGGTTTAATATTTATACTTTAAAAATAAGAATAAAACCTGCTGCAGGGTTAAATCTCAAGTAATTGTTTTAAATTTGAATAATATTTTATTTTTAATAACAATCTGGTGGTGGTGGTGGTGAGCCAATCGAAGGCCTTCCATGTTTGAAGAGCACTTATTTTTTGTTTTCCTTTTTTCTAACAAGTCCAATTGGCCTTCTTCTTCTCTTCTCTTTTTTGTTTTTGAATCATCTCTCTTTGCCCCAATGAATGTCTTAATATTTGTGGATATGTTGGAATAAATTTAAGGGGCTTGAGATCCCATTATCGAAGTCTCTCTTTCTCTCTCGAATGAAATTGATGATATACATTTAAATGAATTAATATTTAAAACAAAATTGATGATATTTCACCCCAAGACTAGAATTTAGGCTGGATTGAAGCAATCCTACCTAAATTTATTGCTAGTGAATGAAGATCTTCGAACCATCATACACTAGAGTTGATAGACAAGCATGTGGTACAAAAACCATGTGATTCATGTTTAAGGAGATTGAGACCCTAACACCAATGGCCTATAATTATCAATTTAATTTCTTGAAACTTGTTGTTCAACACTATTTGTCCTTTTTTATTAATAAGTATGGATAGGAAAGTGACGGATCAACAAAACAAAAATCATCAATATTTCTTCTTATGTTTGATCCTTTTGAAATGTAATCTTTATTGGACCCATCAAAGATATGGCTTAGTTGAAACATAGTCATGTTCTATGGTAGATTTCACCGACTACTCTAGGAAATATCAATTCACCAATCTCAAGCACTCTCTTGACAAAAATGCACCAGCCTCAAGATTAAATTTTCATAATTTAGAGAACGATATTTCAAATCTTCATGATTTAGTTGCTGTTTGATAATACAGTTGCATGTGAGGTTAAGATTGAATCACAAAAATATATATTTGATTAAAGTAAAATGTGGTTTTGTTTTGGTGGAACCCACCATAATTTGAGGATGCACCTCAGGTTTAACAAAAGCAAAAAAATTGAACTTTGGAAACAAAGAGCTCAACTCAGTTTTTCCAGAACAGAAAGGTTACTCTGGGAAGACGAAATAGAAACAAAAAGGAAAGGTTTAACAAAGGCCAATGCAGGAAGAAAAAGGGCACCACCGACTACCTTCCTAGTCGCCGCCACAAGAACCGCCTCGAGTCACTGTTGACAAAGCAGCACCACCATCAGAGGGGAGAAAACCGTGCAGGGTAGCCTGCTCTTTCCCATTGCCTTCTCCCTTTTTTTCTTCATTTCCCGTCCCCACTGTTCTGCAAAGTGAACAGTGGAGAGCGTCTCTACTATTCATAGGCAGGACCGGGTCCTGCCCGAACCAAAATGCATTGAACCAGGTTTGACCGGTAAAAAAAAATCCAACAAAATTTCTCAGATATTGTGTTTTATTCGAAAAACTAGTGTTTAATATTATTCAATGTTACTACATAATTACATTAGAAGAAGATCACATAATGATATAGTATTTGTAGAATTTGATCGCAATCCTAATTTTACCTGATATTGTTGCATGCTCAGGAAGCTATGGAAACTGTAGTCCTTGTTGCATGGATTTTGTACGTGATGAAATTATAGATAGTTTAATGGAAAAATAAAAAATACTTTATATAAAGTGTTGTTTATTTCACAACGGCCCTAAAGTTGGCCTCTTTTTTCACTTTAGTCTTTGGTCTTGAATATATGTAATTTGACCCTCAATTGAGTAATAAACTTCTAATTTCTTCAATTTGACCCCTGATTCGATTTTAATTACAGCCCCTCTATTTACACGTCTTTTCTAGTTTGGTCCTTGGTTTCAGATTTCTTCAATTAGGTCCCTAATTGGCCATCAAACTTCAATATTTATGCAATTAAGCCCCTTATTTTAACCAAATTAACTCTAAAAAATTATAATTTGACCCCAGAACTTTAATTTCTTCCGATTAAAGCCCAAATTTTAAAATAGTAGAAGTTATCAGCAAATCTCAAAAGGCACAAAAAAGAATTAATTTATATATCAATTACAGGTAATCTCCTGGACAGATGTAATTGATAACATTTGTGGAATGATCTTTGAAAATTTGACGGAATCAATCACGTGACTGATTTGTTTTTTGTTTTAAAAAAAACAACAATAATTGATAAAAGAAAAGGAACAGGAACGTCGAAGGCCTTCCATGTTTGAAGAGCCCTTGTTTTTTGTTTTTCTTTTTCTAACAAGTCCAATAGGCCTTCTTTTCTATCTCTCTCTTTTTTCTTTTTTCTTTTTTCTTTTTTGGAATCATCTTTCTTTGCCCCCAATGAATGTCTTAATATTTGATGGATCACTTTGTGGATTTTTTGGAATAAATTTAAGGGGCTTGAGATGCCATTGTCAAAGTCTCTCTCTGATCTCCAATGAAATTGATGGTCCTGCGTGCATTCGCCTGAATTAATATTTAATACAAAATCAAACAAGAAACAATAATCATAATGCTATTATTAATTACAACTAGGCTAACCACACAACAATTATGCATTTGTCGCAGTCCAAGAAATTGGATGCTCATATATATTGGATGCTCATATATATATATGAGCATCCAATTTCTTGGACTGCGACAAATGCATAATTGTTGTGTGGTTAGCCTAGTTGTAATTAATAATAGCATTATGATTATTGTTTCTTGTTAATTTGATTTTGTATTAAATATTATATATATATATATATATATATATATATATATATATATATATATATATATATATTCATCTGGAGATACCCAGTAGACACTTAATTAATGATGTTGATATATATTTTTTTTCTTCAACTCGAGATCCCACTTGATATTTATACTGTGAATTGCAAAATGAAAATAGGATTCAAATTAAGAATGTTATTTTTTTTTAATTGTTTCTTTACCACTTAATTATTATTAGTTGAGCTATTAGCTTGCTGATATTATAATTGTAATTATAAAAAAAAATAAAGGAGAACATTGTTTCAAGGAGTTATCTTGAATGCTCAATTCAAGAATCCATTTTTCATTTTAGATTTTCAAGATATAAAGTGAGGAAAATGTAGTAAAGATTTAATCTTGCTTCTTATAATCTTGAGTTACTGTCATTTATTGTTCTTTTCCATGCTTATAATCTGTAAAGATTTGATCTTATTTATTGAATGCCTTAAAACACAATAATTATTCTTTCATGAACATCCTTATGCTTTATGGGAATGATTCAGGAAGAGATTTTGTTGTTTTTTATGTTCAAGATAATTACTTGTTGATTTACTAGTAACCATTTATTTCATTATTAACTTTGGCATAACCTGGAAAAGATTTAAAGTGTTTAACTTTTGTGGTTAATTATGAAAAAGAATATGACTTTGAAGCATGAAAGTGAGAATTAAGAGGATATCTGGTTGTGATATGGTGTTGATTCTATCATAAATGATCCGCGCTGTTAATGATAATAAATAGTTTTTCTCATGAGAGTATTGAATTTCGTGCCCATATAAGTGTAAGGAGAAGTTTGATTTGAAAGGTGAAGTACGAGGAGGGATCTTCAATTTTGTGGAGTAAAATAAGATTGCTTCCAATCTGTTGTGTGTTAATCATGAAGGGAAATCAATATGGAAACGATTCAAATTATTGGGATACCCTTGAATCTAGACTTTTTGAACGGTTTTTAGCTGATCCTGACCGCAGTTCAGACTCTTATCGGCACTATGTACATCAGATTCTTAGTTTAACATTTCCATTAGCTTAATTATGTGGGCAGTTGTGTTCTTGATGATTGTGAATTTAAGTTTTTTTCTTCTTTGGCTAACAATGATGCAGGGCACACACTCCCAGTATGAATCATACGAAGACGATGGCAATATTGCATCCTATTATCGTGGTTCTTATGAAAGCAGAAACCAGGGACAGCACTCAGGGCAGGCGGCTGGAGGTTCATGGCTGGATAATGAAGTTATGGCTAGACAACTACAGGAGATGTCAATATATGGTGAAGACTCAGGAAGCACAACTAGTTAGAACCACCAACTTTTATTTAATCTTTATCTTGTAATTGCTTACCTTTTATGGTTAACTATGGGCAAAGTTTTGTTCCTAACTCTATAATCTTAAATCTACAGTACTTAGTGCACAACTAGGAATGCCAAAGATTTTATTGTGGAGCTTACAGATGCTTAACATCTCAAGATCATAAAAAAATCATTATAAAATTAGAACCGACTTTTTTTACCATATTCTGTTCGGGATGGGTTGAATAAGATTAGATGCTGACCTTCATGAAAAGAGTTCACAGCTTTCAAATAATCTGGGCAGGCTAGTACTATATTTTGTGGACTAGACATCTTCAAGAGCAGAGCTCACAGCACTGTGCTATTTTACTGGCTATACCCATCTGGTTTAACAGAAAAATTGAATAGGATACAAAATTTTAGGGACTCTTATAGAACAAAGGTTATGGAAACAGTGACTCTTGATGCCTCATCGAAGCTTTCCACTGTGACCACACAGCATAACAAGCAGCTGTCAATGTTCTTACTTCTTGGCATTGAGTTGGACCTGCTTAAGAATTTTAATAGGACTCATGCAGTTTATTGCGGATCCCTTTGAATGAAATAGAAAAACCTTCACTTTAAGCCTTACATAATATCCTTAATCTAAAGGTAGGGAAAAAATGCTGTGACAGTCAGCCATCTAGCATCCTCGACACCATGTTTAGAAGTTGAAACTTGAAAGCCCTTTAGGATCCATAGTCCTTATAGCGACTAGAATATATTTGACCTCCTTTTTTCTGTATTAGTGAATACAAACTGCTAAAATTAATATAATTAGAGCCATTTATCATGCTATAAAAGGAGTAACTAGGGGCAGTTCTCAGGAGCGATGATGGGACAACCATGGCATGGAAGCTATGGTTCGTATTTGGAAGATGATGAAGCTATAGCTAGAGAACTGCATCAGAGTTACAATTCATATGTAGCTGATGATGCAGCTATAGCTAGAGAACTGCAGGAGATGGAGGATAGCTTGGGGACTATGGCCTTATATGATGGAGCATTTGGAAGTATAATAGGTAAAAATTTTGAACCTTTAATTGAATCATATTTAGTTAATGGTTAAGCTTCTTGGATAACTCTTGGCAAGTGCTAGATTTTGTTCCTCGGTCCATAGTCTGCTTGCTAAAGACTCACAAATCTCATGCAGTGAGGTTTAAAATCTACAAAAATGTGTCTGCTATTTATTATGCAACTAGTTACAGTCCTGGAGATGACTCCTTAGGCTCAATATAAACAAATAGAAAATCAAAGTTATGCAAATTGAAAATTACAGAATGTGAATGGAATGGAGTTGGGTACTGCTGGCCAAGGGCCTGGACTAGCAATATTTGGAGTCTGCAAATCATAACTAAGATTAAGTCGTAGGATCACAACATTCCTTTGTAACCACACACCATAAATTATTTTCCTTGTAGGAACTTGTGATGGGTTCATTTTTTGTCTTTCTGGCTCTTTTTGAATGGATTCAAAACCCTCCACTGTGATTAAATAGCTCCAAGACTTCAGCACAATGTGTTGGGAAAAGCATGGCAATGAAACATCTGGCATTCTCAAATCTCATTGAGTTTAAATTTGAAACCCTTTTAGATTATCCTTGACCTGAAAATGAAAGTCTTGTTCTCTTCCTGAATTTTTCAGTAAGAATCAATGTTATTTTCTTCCTGCACCCCAGACAAGCAATTGACTGGCAGAAGTCTCACTGTTTCAAACTATTATCTGTATAAACTTCGTGATTTGACCTGGTGATGGATTCAACTGATTGTTATAATCAACTTACTTGAGTAAAATTTCTACAGGTTTTCAGTTGAATAAACATATTCATCTAGCTTGTGGTCTCTAAATTTTGCTTTAGTTGATAATGAAACGACTTTAACAACTGGACCACTTCCAGTGTTAATTAGGTTTATCCTTATTTATATGACCAAAATAGTGAATTTCTACAGATTCTGCATGGGAGGCTAATCTTGGAGGAACTTCTGCTAATCGTGGAGGAACTTCTGCTAATCATGGAGGTTCTGCTAATCGTGGAGGAACTTCTATTCGAGTAAGATAATGAACTCATTCCTCTTTTCTCTTTGTTCTTCTATTTTTCTTCAAGTGCTGTGCGTGTGTGTTACTGAGTTTAATTTTTCTATTTTCTTACTTTTTCCGATCAGGAGACTAATGTTCAAACACGGGATGGCGGTGAAGTTGATTTAGATAATATGTCATATGAGGTAGGCTTTCGAACGGGAACTGCATGCTTTCGTAAAATTTCTGAGCTGACTTGTTTTAGCAGACTCCATTAGTTTTTTCTTTTCTTTTTTTCTTTGAAATTCTAGTTCTATGCTCCATCAAACAAGCTTTTCCACGTTACATTACAATAGTTTACGTTGTTTATTGCATTTAAGTTTTCAATAAGAAATCAGTGTAAACTCTGCTTTCTTCCGGGATTTTGTTCAAAACTTGGCAATTTGTGGCTTCAAATGATACAAAAATCAAAATGAAATGGTCGGTCTTCCACATGTATTGATGTTCGAGAATTCTTGGCATTTGTCTTATCACCTAACTCACAAGCTCTTGCTGGGATCTTTATAATATGGGCATAACTTTGACATTATTTTGTTCAGGAAATGCATCGATTCGGAGAATCCATGGGTAGTGTAAGCAAAGGTCTGTCAAGGGAAGCAATCTCTAGATTGCCTGTTCACAAGTACAGTCCATCAAGCACAAGAAGCAATTCAGGAGATGCAGAGTAAGAGAATTATTAGCTTCAATTATAAGTTGTATTTATCCTAGGAAATTTGTTCATTTCCTATGACGATAACCAAACACAGTTCATAAATGTCTATATATCTACTTATACCTACAATCTTCCCAAAAAATAGCTTCTAAATTATGATTATGTTATTATCCTCTTTAATTCTTCTTTCGTGCCTGCATCTAGGTGTGTGATATGCAAAATGGAATACGAGAGGGGGGATCGCTTGGTCACTTTGCCCTGTGCGCACCAATATCATGAGGATTGCATTAAGAAATGGTTGGAAGATAACAAGGTCAAGTTATTTATTCTTGCTTGGCAGTGTTGATTACTGTTTAGCAGCTACTAAATGTAATCTTCTCATAGTTATTTGCTGTGCCTTTGTACGTGAAGGCATACCTGACCCCTCTCTTCTTCTTTCTCTCGCAGAATTGCTGTGTCTGCAAAGAGGATGTCGCTGTTAATTAGTTCATTTTGGCATTTGACATGATACCATGGCAGAGATTAGAGCTGCTGGTTCTGAATTAATTTACTCTTATCATATGTAGTCTTTTCCATTCTTTTCTTCTTTTTTTCAACTGAAATAAGCGAGGCGATTCCTTTCTAACGTTAATTATCTTTCTAGGACAACGACAAACTCTTCTCAACCAATAAATCTTCTATAGATATTCCACCATTTTGTAAATGGAAACAATATTATTTTATTTCTATCTATTTTATTTATTTCTATCTATTTTATTTTCCTATTTTTTTATTATAATGCTTTTCTAGTTTTTTTTTTATTTAAAAGGGATATTTTTCCCTAATTTTTTTTCAATTCAGTATTATTAGGATTTTCTAGTTTTTTTCTATATAAAGAGTTGTAATAGCCTTTTAACAAAGGAAAATATAAATGAATAAAATTAAATATTTTGAGAGTCTTCCTATATTTATGGTGTTTCTAGTCTTAGAGGGTTTTGACTTATAACAAACCTCTTATCATTCACATCACCTGTGTCAATTGATATTAAAACTCAATGGTTTTTCCATGGCTAAAACAATTGCATAACATGACATACTTGTATAAGAGGAGATGAGGAGGTTTCGCTTCGAGAAAATAAACATTCAAAAACTAATGTGTTGTTTTTGTTAATTGTTATAATTCAAATTCTTAATGGTGGGATTCTTGATGCGACGACCAGCACCAAGTTATTGTGTTAGGGATCCATAATAAAGTTGTTTGTCTAAAAGTATTGTGTTAGAGATTCATGATAAAGTGGTCAATATAAAGGTGTTAAGAACTCATATTAAGGTGATTCACACGTAAAAGGATGTTTGTTCTTGATGGAGAGCAATTTTTAACTAAAAACTAAACTCGAGGACAAGTTCCTTTCAACTTAAATAGACTAATGCTATAGCCTTTTTAGGAAACTAGTTCTTAGTTAATTTTATTTATTTCTATTTTATTTTTTTATTCTTTATTATGATAATTTTCTAGTTTTTTTTTCTATTTGAAGGGGATATTTTTCCCTAATTTATTTTTTTCTATTAAGTATTATTAGGGTTCTCTAGCTTTTTTTTCTATATAAAAGGTTGAAATAGCTTTTTGGAAGAAGAAGACTTAAAAAAATAAAATTAAGTATTTTAAAAGTTTTTTTATATTTATAATGTTTTTGGTCTTTCAGAGTTTTGAATTGTAAAAAGTCTCTTATCCTTCACTTTGCATGCGTTAGAGAGGAAGAGCTTATGGCTAAAAAATGAGAGGGTGAAGAAAAAGTGTGTTCTTCGTTTTTATGCCTTGATCGGACAATGATTTGTTTTCTAACTAAAATAATATTTTGATATGCTATTCCTGGTAACGAGCTCTTGAGCTTAGATAGTGATGATCCTTGAGAAACTTTCACATTTGAGTATTTTCAAAACACCTTATTAGGGAGATTTTACCCCCCCCGCCCAATTTTTTTTTTTGATGGAATCCATCCTTATGATCATGAATTTGGTGATTTAATATATATCCTTTATGATCCTGTTATTTGACTTGGAGGAAGAGTTTGAGTAGACTACATTCCCGTTGATTTTTCCCACACCAAGATTTTTCAAATAAAAATTCATTATGTTGTGTGTTTATTTAATATTCATATTTGTATTTTTGTTAAAAGGTTGACTGAACAAAGAGAGAAAAGAATTGAGAATTGCGATATGTGAATTTGGTTATATTCTTGTCTTTTCCCAGCATAGATTAATAATAGGATTGTCAAATTTGGTTCAAGGCTTGGCCTAACAAGGGCACTAGGCCATCAATTGAACCAACGGGTCATTTATAACAGAAAATTATAATTGATAAAATTCAAAAAAAATTCATAAGTTTTTTTTTTTTAATTTTTAATGATTAGGTTTGACTATACGTATAGATTAGGTTTCATTCATGGTTAGAACAATCAACCTTGGATCCTATACACAGTGATCTGAAACCTAGTTTGGCCTAAGCCTCAATCAAGTCAACATTTATGGTTAGACCAGTCAGCCAGCATAAGAATTTTTTTATTTTTTTATTTGTTTTTGAAAAACCGGTCCAAAAGAAATGATTAATCCTCCCAAGTCATGCAATTCATCTTTATTTTTATTTTTAAAAACCCCATAAATCTAGTAATTCATCATATCGTAATTAATCTGATCTTCTTAGGTAGATCTATTAAAAATTAAATTTTTTTTAATAAAATATATTTCATTTAAAAAAATTCAAACTCGAGATCTTGTTTTAAAAAAATAAGCGTCGAACCACTTGAACCAAACACTATTAATTTATTAGTTTGAATATATATAAATTTCAAATAACATTTAATTGTTTTTTCATAATTTTTTGAAATTAAAATTGAGAAAAAAAAATAAGGATAAAAATAAGCTTCAATTGCTAAGGAACTAGAGTTGATGGAGAAGCATGCGGTGCAAAATTAACCATGTGATTCATCAATTGGGACCCACACACCAATTGGCCTCTAATTATCAATTTGATTTATTGAAACTTCTTGTTCAACCCTATTTGTTTTTTTATTATTATTTATAAGCATTGATAGAAAAGTGATGATCAACAAAACACAATCATCAATATTACTTGTCATTTTCGATCCTTTTGAAATGGAATCTTTATTGGACCAACAAAAAAACATAATCATTTACTAAGGTAGATTTCACCAACTAGGCTAGGAATTTAGATGTAGAAAATCTTTTTATGTTTTTTTTAATCATAAAAATATGTTTAGTCATTTTGAAGTATTGATTGAGATTATATTCTATTTAGTGATTTTAAGGACGCATTGATTTGATATATTTTAAAAAAAATGAAATCAAAATGCTCTTTTAGTAATAGGTATTATTTTTTTTTTATTTTAGAATTAAATTATTAATTTTAATGTAAAATAAAAAATAAAATGATCAATTTAACCTCCTATAATTATAATTTATAAAAGACAATATGTCTTGGTGAAAAGACAATATTACTTCTAATGCCTAATTCAAAGTTTTTTCTTTTTTTAATTAGGGATAATTTTCTTATTTTAATAAATAATAAAATGTTTCTTTGGCCAGTAACTTCTCCTTCTCTTTCTATGAAAAGACAACATTACTTTTAATGTTTAATTCAAAAAAAATTAAATTAAAGATAATTTTATGTGAAATGTCTTTTGGATAGTAATTTCTCCTTTTCTTTAGTATTTTTTTTTTAATTTTAATTAAAAAAATAATGACTAAAAATAGCTCATTTCTTATCCGGGAACGAAAGAACTTCCATCGGTCAGTGCACTCATCCGTCCAGGCTATGGAGTCCCCATTCAGTTTGGGGTCCTTAGCGAATGGTACGTTAGGGAAACACCGGCCGGAGAGTTCTCTGTCGTGGGTCTTGAGGATTTCTGAGGCTGCTTTCCGAGAAGACCCTGCCACAACAAGTTGAGTCCCTAGTCGGAGGGACGTGAGTGGACCATCAACCTGAAGAAAAATATAGGGCTTGTTTCCCATTTGAAGTTCATTCCCTATAATTGGCCATGAATTTGGCCATGGAGGAATAGCCGGGGAAGATTTGTGTTTTAGGACAATGGAAAGTAAGAATAATATTTCTGGAAGAAAAAAAAGATTAATCTATTAGTTTGAATATCTATATATATATATATATATAATTTGTGTTATTTTTAAAGTTTGAGGACCTAAGTATTATTTTTTATATAATTTCTAACACATCATCCATATTTGGTATCTTTTTAATTTCAGTTCATATTCTTCCAATTGCAAACTTGCCAAAGAAATCCAAATTAATTAGCCTTCAATTAAGATTAAATCATCCAAAATAAAACTTAAAGAATCAAAATGAATTATAAAAAAAATACAGAGTGTTTTGTTTGTTTGAACAGTATCAGGTTGATTGAACAATTATTAGCCTTCAATTCGGATTAAATCATCCTGATCACTATTTGTTTTTTTATTAATAAGAATTGATGAATATTTGACAAAATATTACTTGTCATGTTCAATCGATCCTTTTGATATGTATTTTTGATCGAACCCACCAAAGATAGAGGGTCGTTGGAACATCATCATGTGCTATGCTAGGAAGTATCAATCCCAACAAATATATTAATCTCAAAAAATCACATACATTTTCTAGTTAATTTGAATATCAATCGACATTATATTCTACTTCTGAATGATTATATATATATATATATATATATATATATATATTATTTTTCTTGAATACTAATTGCAAGATTGTAATTCAAAAACTTAAAAAATAATATAATTTTTTTTTACAATCGGATTAACTTTTTATAATTAATATAGTTAAAGAATTAACATAAAACCATTCTTGGAGTATCATATAATTTTCAAAAAAAATTAGATTGGCATGTTTTTTTTAACATAATATTATTGATTCAATGATTAAATGACTATAAATTCAAGTTTTATTATTTTTATTTTTAAAATTTAAAATTAAACACAAAATAATAATAATAAATATATTCAAGTTTCAAGTTTAAATAATTTTTATTGAGATAATATATTAAAAAATTAATATAAAATTATTTTTAAATTTTCATTTAATAATTTAAAATTTTTAATTAATATATATATTTTTAATATTAACAAGATTAAAAATAGCTTTTGAGCAAAATTACAGGGTACACTAAGAGAAAACTAGACAATTAGAACAACCATCATAACGCCAACAAAATCACAATTTAAAAATTCTAAAATATAATTTATATTATTTTTTAATATTATAACTTTTGAATTATATAATAAAATTACAACAATATGTTGATCCTGGTATCATTCTAGCCTTGAATTTCGTGAAATTAAAGGTGTAGCGTTTTATAACCTTTTTTTTTTTTTTTTTTTTTTTGCGCTATCATGAACGTTAAATTTCTTTACGTGGGAATGGGTATTCATAAAATGAGTTTTATAATTATATTTATCATTGGATTTTAAATATTTATTATTTGACTATTATTTAATATTAAAAATAAAATAAAATTGTATATTAAGTTATGTTTGGGTCAGGTTTAATAATATCTATATCATATTTATTAATCATAAAATAAAATAATTATTTAAAATAAACTCATCTATTCAAATTGGATTGATATTCATCAAGTTTAGATAAATTTTATCTACTCTCAAATAAACTTATTTGGATCGCTTCAATATGCTTAATTTTATTTATTTAATTAGAAAAAATTAAATGTCATAAAATTTAAATTTTTAACCATTTAATATATATATATATATATATCTGCGTCATCGCATCTTTCATACTGTCATCATTAAAAGCTTTTGGCAGCAATAATATTGAGACTGCGAGCTAACCTTCTTATATATCTCAATTATTTTTTGACAATAGTGTTCTTAAACTCAGATGGGAAACATACAACCATTTGAGATTTCAGTCCAAACCTTATGATTTCCGACCCAAAATCTGTCATCTGTCTCCCTTTTAATTTGTCCTACACACATGTACTGTTCCATATGTGTATGAATTCAATGAATGACTTGTGTTGAGTCAGCCCCACGTCTGATAGGGTTCAAAAGTGCTTCGCAAACGTGATTAAGCATGTGAAATTAGTGGACGACATAATTTTTCTTCAAATTTCGAGAGAAAGTTTCTCAATTTAGTAATGACCAACTTAAGCTAGCTAGTTTAATCTTTGTAATTATTTGATTACATCCCAGTTGATGATTCCCATTGAAAGAAGAAGGTCCCGGCAGAGCATGAAGGACCATTGGACTAACAAGTCACCATCTTTAGGAAACAAAATTATTTCGTGTGCTATATATGCACTTTCGATTAATTAAATAGCTAGCAACAAAGCATTCACTTTTATTTATGTGCTAGCCTCTAGTGTGAAAAAAGCTTGCCATGCATGGGTAAATGATGATGATGCATGATCGGTGAAGAAATTAAGCAATTATATTGAATATTTTACCTTTTTTATTTATTTGTTCATAGCCCTTTTATTATAAATCCATTAATTATACCATTCTGTCAAAACTAACAAGAATTGAAGCCACGCTAGCCAGCTCTTTCATGGAATTAAACCAAAAGAAAAAAATAAGAACATTTTTACGGGTTCTAATTCAATAGAGATTTTAATTAAACAGAGTGAAAACTGAATAATTAACACAAATAAAGGTATAAAATATATTTTCAAGGGGAAGAAAGTACATAGTCCCATGTGCAAGATATATAATTTCTATGAACTATATGTGTGATGCAAGCAATCATGATCTTTTTTTACCATTTACACAACTCATGAATCTCATGTGTATAATTATAAAGAAATGTCACTTTACACATCAAATCATTCGGTGAGTTGATATTGGATAAAACTTGGACCACATTGAAAGAGCAAACCATAGTGAGCCTCCCAAGTAAAGATAATGTGTAAATCTAAAAAAAAAAAAAAAAAACACTTGTATTATTTTTATGAAAATTAAAAAATGTTGCATTCGAATTGTTTAGAGATTGGTGATTGAAACGTCGGTGTTCAGGCCAGCTTACGCGTGTCTCGACTAATCCCACATGCCCTGATATTAACGACTATGTAAGTCTCCAATGACTATTGTATTAATAACCACAAAACTCGAACCTGAAACCATAAGAAAAATAAATCCTTTAATTCCAAATTTTTTAAAAATTTTTTTATTATACCTCGTCATGCATAATGAAACTTTCCATGAGTAAAGTTAACAAGCAATTATTTGAGGGCACCTAGATAGTACACATTATATGAAAAGATAAAAAAAAACGTGTGAACATTCAAACTAAACAAGTGGGCACCATGTGAAAAGCTCTGAGACCTTTTTTTTCTTGTGGATTGGAAAGGAATGGTTTTCAGGAGAAAATTCTATATATAGCAACTAAATCTACTTAGGTAAGTATTACTTTGAATATTGTAAGTAATTAATGTGATTTAATCATTAATTTACTCCATTAATTATCAACTCAAAACTGCCACCCGCCGGATAACAAAATAAGTTAGCACCATCTTCTTTGAGGTTGAGTTAAAAAAATTCCATCAATTATGAAAAGATAAAGAAAAATATTTGTAAGTGATAATATTATTTTCAGATATAATTAAAAAAGAAGAAAGCAAGAATATTCACAATTCGTTTCATACATGTAAATTAACCCCTAATTAATAAGTTAATTGTAAAGTGAGAACTAGTATAAAAATCTTTCACAAAGTATTTGGGCTTTTTGGATTAAACAAAAATAAACTTCCTTTTACACGTATTAATATATTAGCTAATTTTTTTTTGAATTATTTGTAAAAGTCATATAAAAAAGATGCTGCAGAAAGCATGGTAGTTAAATTTCCTGATGGTATTTATTCTTTTTTAATTAAAACTACGATAATAAGAATAAATTAGGGATTAAGTCTAACTTAGATGCTATTTTTCTTCTCTCGTCAATTAATTAGTTTTAGTTTTTCAGTTTTGTATATATAATTGTGTATTCTTTTTTATTCTAGTTCGTCTTTAGCTTTATGACACAAGCATCGATCAATAAAATTCCTCAATTATTATTAAAAAATATATAGTTAAATTTTTATTAACTACTTTCACATAAAAAAAAATCCAATATAATTTTTTTTCTTCATCAAAATCCATTATATATACACTATATATATTCCTTCTTCTTTTTTTACAATTTTTTAATAATTTAAATCTACCTATGATCACTTGAATCAATGAATCCCCACACACAATATTCCTCTCTTGATATCTATCCCCAAAAAGGTAAAGTCCCAATAGAAATCAATATTATTCTCCAATTGACTTCAAAATATAAGTGAGTATTATATATATTAATATATGGATTGGTTGGTTTCCCAAACGCCACAAAACCGTGTATGGATAATAATATGACATATTATTCCTTACCAGAGAAATATATATATATATATATATATATATATTCCATGCACACTCATGTACACGTCCCCTTTTACAACTTCTGATCCTTTGCTTTTATATATATATATATATATATATATATATAAAAGAAATTAAAAACAGGTTTTTCAATTTTACTTTATCCCTTTTTCTCTCTTCTAGGCTTGTACTACTCCCGTCTTTCTTTCTCTCTCTCTGTCTCTCTTAAAATCCAAAATTCATACCTCTCTCATACACATGAAGAAAAAGGTTATACAGCTTTCTTCAATCTCTCCTCCTCCAAATTGCCAAATGACTTACTACCTCCTCCTCTACCATTAAACACTTGGATTTCTTGATATCAATCTAGGGTATCTTCTTGTTTCTTTTCTTGGATTTTCTCGCTTTCTTTATGGGAGCTGGCTCGTCTAGTTTGGCCTTGGAAAGTGAGGGAGGTTCTTCTCCATTAAGACCTAATCTTGATGATATCCCAGAAAGTAGTGTTGCTTCTATTCTTATGCACTTGGATCCTCCTGAGATATGCAAACTAGCCAAGGTGAACAAGACTTTTCATGGTGCTTCTTTGGCTGATTTTGTGTGGGAAACAAAGCTTCCATCAAACTATAAGTATCTTGTAGAGAAGATTTTAGGTCAGAGTCCTGAGAGTTTGAGCAAGAAAGAGATCTATGCAAGATTGTGTCGACCTAATTGCTTTGAAGATGGCACCAAGGTATATATATCTATATATCCCTCTGATCTCTTCTTTTTTTCTTTTTTGCATTTTTGTAGAAATGAAATAAAATAGATCGCAAATGAGTTAATTAATTATATGCTATATCTCTTGTCTAATATTTAATGATAAATCTTCGCATGATTAATTTTCTACAGCAAGTTTGGCTGGATAAAAGTAGTGGCAAGATTTGTGTAGCTGTTTCTTATAGGGCATTAAGGATAACTGGGATAGATGATCGAAGATATTGGAATCATATTTCATCTGAGGAATCCAGGTTAAATATTTATATATTCTTTTTCTTTTCTTTTTGGAGTTTCTCTATATATGTTAAGTAAGATTCATGATCTATCGAAGGCTTCATGATGCGCATCAGTAAGATTTATGGGATTTTTGGATTTAAATTACTACATCAAAAATCGAGTAAATTCAAGTGAAAAGAGATCTATGAAAGTTTGTGGTTATCTAGCTATGAACATATAAATTTATAATTTTTTTAAAAAAATAAAAATGGACCACAGTTTTCCCTGATCGAGAGAGTATTAAAATATACATCTGGCCAGTAGCAGGCCATTTCTTATGTCTACAATTAATCCCCAGAAAATAGTGCAAGCAGTTTACTAAAAATAATGACTTTCAAGTACTAATTCGCAAGATGGAAAAATATTTATAACATTGAAGACTTTATGCCAATTATTTATTGGATTTCTTGCCTTGACTGATGTGAGAAATTAAATACTTCTTTGGATGCCTTGTGTGCATGACTTGGATTGTACTTTTTTAATTGTTTGAAAGTATGATAGAGTTTGTTTTTTAAAATATATTAATATAATTATTTTTTAAAATTTATTTTTCACATCAATATATTAAAAAATTTCAAAAACACTACAAAATAATAATTTAAAACTAAAAAAAATTAAAAACACAATGCTAAATACAGCCTAACACTTATCTTTCATCATGGGATCCATATATAAAATTGAATAAAATTCGTTAAATTTCTGGCTTCCAATGTTTCTAATTTGATGAACCCAAAAACACTTTTTTTTTTCAATGAATAGGGAAAATGTCTTCCAAAATCTTGGTGTTTTCAGCCATAAAAAAAAATTACTATTATTATTATAGTAAGAACTAATTCAAAGTTACAAAAATGCAAGAACTAATTTAGAACTAATTAAATATTGTTGCCGTGTAGGTTCAACACAATTGCGTATCTTCAACAAATATGGTGGCTTGAAGTAGTGGGAGAATTAGAGTTTGAATTTCCAGCAGGAACTTATAGCCTATTCTTCAAGCTCCAACTGGGAAAAACCTCGAAAAAATTTGGCCGACGAGCCTGTAATGTCGATCAAGTTCATGGTTGGGGTGCTAAACCTGTCCGATTTCAGCTTTCAACATCGAATGGCCAGCAAGCCTCATCAGAATGTTACTTGCATCAACAAGGAAACTGGGGGCATTACCGTGTTGGTGATTTTGTTGTCGACAACAAAAACACCCCAATGAAGCTCAAATTTTCCATGATGCAGATTGATTGTACACATACTAAAGGTGGTGTGTGCTTAGATTCTGTGTTAATATGTCCTAGTGATCATGTGTTTGTGAAACAATAATGAAGGATGATTATAATATTGTAGATCTGTATGTTAAACTCTCGCCTGTATTATTGGCATCTAATTATGGTCTGAACAAGTACAGAGTATAAGTAACATTTGGTTTATATTCCAGTATAGAAAAGATAAAAATAATAGAAATAAAACCAGATAAAACACTAATTCAACGGACAGTGTAAGATGGAGTTTAAGACGTTAAAATCAATCGTATTACTGGAATCCATTACAAGCATCAACCAATTGGAGAGACAGATCACATACTCAGTTCAAATGCCACCATCTTTTCTCTCTCGCAATCTTGTTGTGAAAAGATTCACAGGACAATAAATTGGAGAGACAGAATCCTTGACTAGAGAAAGTGAAACTCTTCGAAGAAATATATAGTTTCTTTACTTGAGAGATTGTTGCTCTCATGGGGATTTCACTAAACTGGCGGTCTTCTAGGCCCAGTGGGTCCTGTTGTGTCTTCGAGTTTGGGCATAATAGCAATGGGGACGGGGTGGCGACCGACTGATTTGGAAGATAGTTCTTCTGTCACTTTATGCTACTTTGGCATTCTTATCCACTGGCATTCTACTGGTTACGAAGATTAGGGCTTTGCCAGTTGGCCCACCAATTTATTGCCACGTCAGTCGTTAATCTTAATTTTGAAACACCGAGGAACATTAATCAAACAAAACGTGAATGAGTGGGAGTGCCACCACTTTGGTTCCAATCCTTTTGACGAGGCAGATAAGGTGACTTGCAGGCCGCTGCGTCAAACCCTAGAAAGAGGGCAAGATGCTGCCTAACAAATGAGAGGTAGGGGAAGCATTTATCTGGTTTCGGTAAAGATAGGAGGAACTTGAATGGGATAAGATTGATGTGGATTTCGGTGACAAATCCCATCAGCCATACCCTAAAACTGGCAGTCACTTTCCAATACTCTACAAATGAATCATAGGCATAGTACTAGCAATCTTATTTTGAAACGAGTTGGGAGTATTTCAGCACAAAGTAGTAAGAATATGGCAATCCACCCAAGACAGGATAAGTGGCTCAAAGCCATAAAGGATGTGGCCCAAAATTCTTATAGATTACATTCTAGACAAGCTTAAATACAATATTGGAGAACTCATTTAGATATCATATTTCCTGTTCCAGTTTTGTCCAATAGATTACACTTGCAAGACTTGATTAAAAAAAATCCCTAAAAAGACAAGTTGATGAGAAGGCAAAAGAAGAAGAACAAAAATAGAGAAAACCTAAGTACCTACTGAAGTGCAAGTGCCTGATGCCACAACAAATTCCATAATTAGAAAAAGCTTGGGAGGTAGGGGAGAAAGCAGATATTTGAATATTCTGTACAAATACAGATGGCCAACACTCGCTCATTTGAGAGCAAATAACTGGTCCACCTCTGTTAGTCATGCCTTCCAACCATAACCCATGTTATCATCAAGGTCACTGTTAAAAAACCCATTTTCAGTGAACTCGTGGGCAATATCACTAACAATGTCGTCCTGCAGATGAAGATTCTGAGGCAAATCTGGTACTTTCTGGTTAAACCCACTGTTGCCACCAGCTGCCGAAGAATCACTGTTTGCAGGAGCTTTAAAACTGTTGCTCTGGCTTGGTGCAGGTCCTCCTGCACTTACTGACACAGTGGAAGCAGTTGGTGCTGATGCCATACTGTTGCTTCCAAAACCGAGTCCCATCCTTGCCACACCACCATTCCCACTCTGCCGAGAAATGGAATGTTGTTGGACTCCCCCCCCACTGTTATTGGACATTTCCTGCAGCAGTTGGTGGATCATCTGTGGTTGCAATGTCTGGTTGCCATGGGAGGATCGTGGAAGGCTCTGTTGGAGTAAGCTATTAGAGCTCAATGAGCGCTGCTGCAGCTGCTGGGGCTGTTGGGGAGGTGGATGTGGACTTGAAAAGCCACTCACAGGTAAGTTCTGCATGGATCCTTGTATGAAATTAGCAGCTCCTTGGAAGTTTGAGGATGGACTCTGATTAGAATTACTGAATGGTGAAGCAGCCTCCTGTTGAAGTGAACAGGAGTTTGAATTCATCGAGTTCTGTCTCATGAGCAGATTTTGGTAGTTTGTTAATGCCAAAGCAGCCTGCGCCGAACCACTCAAAGCACCTCGACCAACCATTTGATTGTTGCTATTGACATGATTGTTTATTCCTGGATGTAATGCCATCAGCTTATTGATGGTGTTCCTATCAGTTGGCAGACCTTGAACACTTGCTAACTGCTCCATTTCCTGCATTTTCTGCATCTGGAGCTTAGCTGCAGTGGCATGTCGAGGATAACTTTTCAAGCCCTCTGCAGACATGGATTCACATCAGGTCTTTATGCAGTCTATGATTGAAACAACATTTTCTCTCATGACCAAAATTAGCAGGCAACAAAAAAACAAAGCAGAATAGTCAAAATGAACAAAAATGAACCGCAAAATTGTTAGCTGTCTAAGAACTAAAATAATAAGGATTGTATAAAAGAAATGAAACCAAACAGGGCCAGTTTCTGATAAAATTCATCCAAGGTAGTGACCTTCATGTTGAATGCAAACATCAGAAAAATCTTAATAAGAAAATTCCTAGCAGCAGATAAGGCAAATATATCAACACGAGACACCCTTTCAGTCTAAAGAAAATTACAACACAGATCATTGCAAATAATAAAGGAAGAAAGAAAAGTAGAAGCCAAAACACTCCAATTTTTCTCAACCACAAGATACTAAACTTGAGAAAGCACTGAACTGCATAACAAAATTTTATTCTAAAGAAACCTTCTAGGATAGGGTAAAACACACAAATTGGAATAACACCAGCCACAAAAGGATTTTACCAATAGGCCCAGCTTTTTGCTCCCGACAGAAATCAATCAGATCCTTCATGCTGTTGACAACCTCAGATATCTGTCACACATTGAAGTAAAAATCATAAAACAAAGTAAATTGTAATTCTTCTATCAGTATAGAAATTCAGATCCAGAAAGTGTGAAAGTTATACCTGCAGGCACCGGACATATCTTTTGGAAAAACCCAAATCATTCAGTGACTGCAACTCTAAACTCTTTGCAAGCTGGCGACCAGCTGTCAGAACCCTTTATAAAAGATCAATGTTGGATCAGTATTTAACTGCTAGCCATAATTATAATCCATTACTTTGCAAACCAAATATTATTTGATAAAGCCTTCAATTAAAATTTTAAAGCTCATTCAAGAGTTGAGACACTGTTTTGTGAATGTCATGCCTGAGGAAAGCTATATGGTTTAATGCTCCACTAGAACGTAAAAGATTTATGAGGACCACTGTCTAGAAAGGTAACAGTCTCAGCTGCAAGTTCTAGTCTACAGATTCAAATCTTGAGAGACTTCATCCAAAATGTTCAAGGACACCCAAATTCTCTCTCCACAACTTTCATTTATGCAGGATCAACACTAGATACCTCAAGCACTCATTGTATCTATGAATAGGGGAGCTTGAGTTAGCAAAACAACATAATTATGTCCATCAAAACAACAGGAACATGTCAAATGCTTTTTATTTCAGGAAATATAGCCTCAAGGATGGGGTCTGTGTGGACCTAAGCTCATTAACATAGGAGTGTATTAACTTTATGAGTCAAGAAGCTTCAGCCAGAAAGCTTGCATAAGCAGCACCAAATTGTATTAAGAAAGAATTACGAGAATGCTCATTTTACTTACATATTGCTGTTTGTTTGCAGATCCTGTTGAGAAACCCCATCAGATCCGCTTTCAGCAATAGTGCTCTGGCATTTCTGCGCAACCTGGAGCAACTGATTCACCTGCAAAAGCACTCACTAGGTTGAAGTTAAAAATGTATCTACAACATTCAAAATTGAAGAGGGCTCACATCACAGTGACGAATGATGTGCAATCCAGTAATTGCTATCTAGAACTTCATAGGTGTTATTGAAGATCCACCACGCTTATCCTTGAATGCTTTGGAATAAGAGCATTCACAACCAAACAAAGAGATGACTATTTCAGCCTCTATTTCTCTATTCATTTTCTCATGTTTTTCTTTGGTTAGGGTAACTGTGATGGATCATCTCTAGGAAGTATCACTCCAGAAAAACAAAGAACTAGAGGAACTTTCCAATGAACACAATGTTTCAAACATAGTACCTGTGGTGCAACCACCCTCCGTGGAAGAAGTTCTTCATGGCGCCGAGCACAAAATTCCCACGACAATATCTAAAAATGAATAGAAGTACTAGCCAGTTATTAAGAAATTTAGAAATTATCAATACTTGTATCAGAAACAGTGTTCATATTGACCTTTAAGTCAGGGGTGAATATAATACGAAGCTGACCCTCACGAACAACACGAAGTTGCTCATATACACTCTCTTGGACTGCTTTTGCATACTCCAGCATCATTATTCCAGAAGGCAATCTAAATTCACGCGGCAAGTCCAAAAACAGGAGCTCATCAATGACACCACTTCCAAACTTGATTTCATTAAGCCTAGGGAGTACTTCAAAAGTTGCCTCTGCAAAAAATAACCCATAACAAGCTCGGAGTTAAATCTCCAGAATAAATGAATCACAAGGATGTTCCAAGTTACACTGGTTACGTCTAAGTGAGGGTTGAACAGGAGCTAGATAGTGGCCCTATGAGTATTTTATGACGAGCAAGAAATATGGAATCATCATGTTATCATGTTAACATTCCAAAAAACAATGAAGAAAAGAACCAAAGCACGCATTTTAGCTTTTTAGCTAATGAGCTGCAGATGGCTCTTTGATGATGTTCATATTTTGTTTCATCTACTAAAATGTAGATATTTGAATTTAATAGCCTCAAAAAAGGTGGCTTGTGGAGAGCGCAACAAACCACCATAAACGCTCGTAAACAAGTCAACTTAAAATAGGCAGAATAAATCTGAGGAAAAAATAACCACCGGTGACCCTTATAGCAGATAACATAGATACTATACAAGTGCACAAAAAACATACCAAGAGAATGATTATAGATGCAAATTAGGGCCAAAAAGTTGAGTAACCAAAATATTGAACCAGAAACAACCATTAAACATCAAAAGAGCAATAAAAAAAAAAGAGGAAAAAAAAAACTTTTATCAGTCCTGTCATATCCCAATTATTCACCCCATGCAATCCAGATTTGGAACCCATGCCTGTTTCATTTCATGTCAACAATTATGCTTGATAACCAATGGGAATATGAATTCTCAATTTGAATGTGAAAATAAATTGAAGTTAAGATTATACCATTTGTTTGCATCAACACTCCAATTGACAAGCAATAGTTCCATGAAAGAAAATTGAAGTCAAGATTATGCTTTATTAATCTTGTCTCCCATAGATTTATGTATACATTACACTGTATTGACTTCCATAAAATCATGTAGGGTCAACTCCGAGAGTGACCAGAGTTTGACAGTGTTTACACAAGATACTCAAATTACAAAAATGATTGCACAGAGTAAAAGCATTCAGTAAACTTATGAAGCTAAATTATCTCACACTAACATGCAATTCTTTCCAAAATCAAACCAGTAATTTTCAATGTCATTTTTACATGAAAACAATTCCAAGAATTAGAGTATAGGAGTGATAATGTTGGGGCACATCATCCATTACTACAAAGCATCACAATTCCCTTACCAAAACCTCTTCCAGACTTGGAACCACAAAGGTCACACTGCCATGCCTCCTGAAAAAAGAAAAAAATAACTGTTACATGCAGGTGATGACAACATGATGTCTACAAATAAACAAGTGATGACTGAAGCTACTAAATCTATTGCTTGCTCTTAACCAACATATGAAATCACCATGAGAAAATGGAAAAACTAAAGCTCAACATCAGGAAAAATAATAGAAATCTATTCACTTGTATCAGTAAGGAGTCCAATGACTTGTCAGTAAAAATTAAATAGAAAAACTTTATTAACAGGAAAAGGACAAAAACACTGACCATAGCTGCCTGGGGGAAAACACCAAGTGCATGATGCCCAACATTCTCGTATAATGACAAGCACCACCTTTTCTTTGCGCGAGGAGAATAGTACTCTGAGACAAATTTACGCCAATATGCAATAGTGTTCTCCTGTTAAAATAATAAAAGTCCATGACAAGATTAAAAACACATTTGTGCTTCAGGAACTGCTTAATTAAAATGAATTTATATATTGGGCAATAAGTATATGAGCATACATATTTACCCAGGGAAAACATGAATTTAGTACGACATCAGAATGCCACAAATATTAATAACGAGGAAAAGGTTATCTGCTATAGAGTTATCAAACAACAGCAAGAACTTACAGCAAGCCGTTGCCGCTGATGATATAGATATTGCATCAAACGACGGGCACAAATACCCCCATCAAAGGGACGCTTGAGGGCAGATGCTGGTTGCATGGCCTGTTGTTGCATTTGCTGCCTCAAATGCATTTGCTGTTGCTGCTGCTGCTGCTGCTGCTGCTGCTGTAACTGGGCTCTCTGCAACGGTGGCATAGATTGGAGAAGTTGATGCTGCTGTTGCCTCAGTCTATGTTGATGAATCAAGTTTTGTAGCTGCGGGTTTCGGTTTTGCAGCTGCATGGAGTCCTGCCTTTGCAGCAGTTGCTGCAACAACTGCTGCTGCAGAATATCTTCCTGCTTGATATCCAATCTTGGCTTCTTTTGCACTTGCGATAGATTATTATGGTCTTGAAGAAAGGATCCCTGGCCTCGTGGACCCATGGGAAGTGAAACTTGCCCAATTTGTGATGTGGGCAAGGATGTAGCACTTGAAGCACCGTGTTGTTGCTGCTGATTCTGCAGAACCTGCTGGACATTTCGGTCCTGATGGTTGCCCTGCTGCACCACAGAGGACCCATCAACAACTGATGAGCCTGAAATGCTTATATTATTGGATGAAAAGGACATAGGTGATGCTGGCAAGCGCATATATGACTCTGTATTGATACTTGCGCTTCTCTGCAAATGAGGACCTCCAGAAAGCGCTGAATTTGCATCGGTCACCAAAGAACTCGCCCCAACACTCGGTCCGGAGTTTGCCACACTGTTCAAAACCGCATTATTCATGTCCCCGGAAACCGGACCCAAATTGGGTCGCCCGGTTCCAGGAATCGAATTTGATGAGTTGCCAAATGATGAGCTCAAGTGAGAGTTAACTAAACCCTGGGACTGCCCATCCCCTTGGAAGAAAATTCCAGAACTTGAGGAAGATTGGGCTAAAGCTCCAGCCACTCGAGAAGGTACCATACCAGGCACCGACCCTTGGTGGCCAGAATCTAAGTAGCTCTCCAGAGCCAGCCCTGACCAATTTTTTCAATACTAAATATCCTTAAACCCCTCAGTAATAATAAAATTATAAAACCAAAACCCAGATCAAAATTATAAAACCCACAAAAACCACACAATATAATCAACAATTCGGGCGTCACCAACCAAATTTGAACCCAATATTTTTGTGATCTGTTTCAGCTTTCAACAATTTCTTGTAGGGATCTAAAACAAACAATATAACTCTACATCAGCACTAGCAAAAAGGAAGAACACCAAAAAGAAAACAACAATGAAGACTAATTTAAATTACCACAATTTCAAGAACCAGCTTATCCCTGAAAAAACCCTAATTAACTCACAAAAAACCTAATCCTTGGCTAAATTTAGTAACAATTACAACACTACCTAAGCCCCAAAAAAACCCAAATTTAATCATCTTTTATTAAACCCCCCTTCAACCACAACTCAGAAAACCTAATTTCCTAAATTATCCCCAAGAAAACCCTAGCTTTTTTAGCTAAGCTTTAGCTACAACAACCACACTACCTAACTAAAACCCAAAAAGACTCTTAAATTTATCACGTAAAACCCCTATAATCACTAATTATATGTTATTAACAACTAATCAAGCTTAACCACGACTTAATTACTCACATTCAAAATCAAGAACTCAAAAAGATCCTCACTTTAATCAAAATCAAGCTCTTAATTGTCGCTTAAAAATCAAAAGATCAAAAAATAGAACAGACACAAAAAAAAGGTTGCTTTTTTTAGCTCAGAAGATCAAAAAAAGAAAAAAAATCAAAAAAGAAATATACTTCAAATAATAATTTGTTTTCCAGGAAAATAAATACATAATAAAATCAAAAGATTACTTTGCTACTGACCTTGAAACAGCAATCTGGATAAAGCGAAACGCAGAATTTTTTTGGCTAATTCAGAAACCGAAAATCAGAGAGAGAGAGAGACAGAGACAGAGAGGAGAAAAGGGAAGGAGCTGATTATATACCTAGCGGGAATTGAAGCACAGAGAATGACCGGCTGTACTAGTAAGGGAATGTGTTGACGGGTTTTGCCGGTGATAATTGGACACGTGCTGGTTTTTGGAGTGGGGAACCGTGATCGATTTTTTGATAACGCGGGGCGACGCGAGGTTGGGGGTGATGTGGCGTGGTTTTATTGGGTTATCGTGGAGGTTCAGTATCGTCTATGATGAGGGCGTGTAGCTTTTTGGTACGTCTCTTCGAGGCAAATATCCAGTGTGGTCAAGTCGAGTGTCGAATTTAAACGTTTTTTTTTTAACATTGGTAAGCATCTTCGACCATGTTCTTGACATAAGACGAAGAATTCGTATGTAGTACGGTAGATTTAAAAAAACGTATATTTATTTTTAAAAAATATTAAATTAATATTTTTTATAATTTTAATATATTGATATAAAAAAATTGAAAAAAAAAAATTAATATATTTAAAATAAAAAATATTTTTAAAAGACATTTTACACCATGATATATACCAAACACCCATTGAGTTGAATCTAAGAAAATTGATAAAATATGGGATTTGTGAAAAAAAAATTAAAAATTTATCTAAATTGAAGATTGTAACATAACAAGTGGATTTATTTAGTAGCTTGTTTGAAAGTTTAAAAACTTTGAAAAGTTGTTATTTTAAATTTATTCTTCCTAAATACGTGTTAGCGATATTTAAATATTATTAGAGTTGATATGTTAAATGATACGGTATATTATATATATAAAAAATATATATATGTTATAAGATTATAAAGTGTGTGGTGTTTTTTTTATCCACTTTATTATTCATCCTCTTATATTTAACTTTAAATTTTAACATTGAGATTTTTTAGAGTTTTCAATTGGATTGTTAAACTTTTTTTTTTTTTTTTGCATAATTAAGCCTTTTTTATATAGTTTTGAAACCCAACCCGATGGTCGACCCGGTCTAATGATCGAATCACGGGTCAAATAGGTTGACCCGAGTTGACCCGGTCAACCTAAAAAAAATAAAAATCAAATAAAAAATCACGGCGCAGAGACTCAGATGTTTTTGACAAATCAAATAAAGACTTCTATAGTACAATTCCCCTCTTTTATCCCTCTCTTGTCAATTCGCTTTCCAACCACAAATAGGTGCTTCGCATATAACAAGAAAACAACAAAGAATGTAAAGAGGAAAAGAAAATCATGAAGAGAAGGAGAAAACACATGGGCATCGAAACAGAAAACAATAGCAATCGTGCATCAACGACAATGCTGATATTCACGTATGGACCTTTGAAGAGGGGTTTTTCCAATCATGTATTGATGCAGGATCTGATCTAAATCGGGGATGCTGTCTTCAATGGAATCTACAGAACCGTTGACAACTACCCGCTTGTCTGTGGCATTACAGGGTCCCATTCCTTCTCAACCTTCCATACGCCACTAGGTCTCACTTGGTCACCAGCGAGTTATACGCTGTGTCGAGGCGGGTTGTCCAGGCTCGATGAATTGGAGGGAACGAGTGGGATCACTACGAGAGGCTGCCGATAAGGGTAGAGCCCATTGACAGAAGGCACGCCGTGTTGGGGTAGAGATGTATTACGGGCAAATGAGTTATGGATTGAAATTGCTTTTGTTTAATTAGGTTATCTCTGTATGTCGTCTAGAATTTTGCAGCGTTGGTCTTCATCGTTTTGGCCTTTTAATTAAAAGGCCAAAACGACGTCGTTTCATGGCTATGTATATAAAAAAAAGAGGTCGGGTTTGCCCGGGTCGACCGGGTTTCACCGGGCCAACTCCCAGGTGGATTTTTACTTAGACCCGGACCGGTCCCAAGCCCGGGTCGGCCGGGTCCCGGGTCGACCCGTCGAGCCGGTCCGGGTTTCAAAACTATGCTTTTTTAGCCTAAATTTGAGATCAATTACATTTTTTTTTAGGGATAAGGGTTGAATTGAAAAGGAAGAGTTTAAGTGGAAAACACGGATAACATTGGTGGTGGCTCTACAATTTGTTTGAAAAGTTCATTTTAGTCCCTGCCTTTCTAAGCTATTAGGTACTTGATCCCTATAATTTTTAAATACTATATTTTGATACCATATTTCATTTTTTTTAAATTCTTTTTCAGTAGAGGAGAAAGGAGGGGTCGTTGGATATCGGTTTAAAAAAGAAAGTTGCAGTTGATTATGATTTCAACCACTAAAACATATATGAGCTCTAGAAAATTTATGGGTTCAGATTGATTATGGGTTTGGGGGCGGTTTTTGTGTTTTTGAAGGCTATGGATTAATTAAACAAGGTTCCAAGAGTGTTTCTTAAATGTTTCAAGTAAAAAGAGGTTGAAAATAAGTTTTTGGGTTAAATAAACAAGAGCTTTATTTTTTCAACCACTGCACGGATTCTAGGCAATTATAGATTAGGCATTGTCTATCGAGACAAACGACACATCATCTATTTTTTCAGCAAAGAATGGCGCAAAAAACATGTCATTCGCCCTATTAACTTAAAAAAAAATATAAATAAAGATCAGTGTGTGGACCTTATCATTATGGGCAACGTGGCTTACCATGCCCACAACACCCCCGGCTCATAGTTTTTAGACCCGGCCGAGTCCAAGGCCTGGGTTCCGGGTTTTGACCAGGTCGCCCGGGTCAATTTTTTTAAATCAAAACGACGTTGTTTTAGTGAAAAAACAAAAGTCAACGGGTTGCAAACGGGTTTTTGATCGAATCAACCGGGTCGCCGGGTCACACTGAGTTTTTCCTTTCCCTGTTTTTTCTTCAACCCGGCTTGGTTCCAGCCCCAGGTCCCAGGTCGACCCACCAAGCCAGGTTTCAAAACTATGCCTGGGGTTATTCTTTGATTTTTTCTTTTTATATAATTTTCTTTTTCTTAAATTACTATTTGTTTTATATGTATTTTTAAAAATAATTTTTGCATTTATGTTTTGATTAATACCCCTTCATTTTTAATTGTTTTTGGCTTATTTAACCCTTTTGAAATAACAATTATTTTTTTATTACATTAAGTGTGTTTAATTATTTTTATGAGATTAGTGTGATTCATTTATAATTTTTTTTATATATATTTTATATAGGTTAAAATTATTTTTAAAATTATTTTATTTTTTTACAATGTTTTTAATATGTGCAACCTTACATAGACTGTTTTCTATTTATTTTATTCAATAAATTTTATATATGTGTCAATTTCTGTTACAAATTAATTTTTATAAATAAATTTATTAACTACAACGGGTAAATGAACCGTATTACGCTATTAAATATCTTGATTTATATCTATATTTTAATTTTTTAGATTTTTATTTTGTTATTGTTAATAATTTTTTTTTATTTAAATAATTATCAATTTATTTGATTAGAAGTTTATATGAGTGTTTTTTTATACTTTATATTGTTTTTAGAAAATAACCTTCATATCAGGTTTTTTAAAAGAAAAATTTATGACCTGCGGTGGCGCTAAGGTGAAATAGCTAGTGTGAATGTCCACGGTGTATTTAATGTTGAATTTAATGAAGCAATCCCATGTATAGGATAACAAAATTATTGATACACCAATCATTAAATGCAAAATCATTTTAGTGAAAATCTTTAACAATTTAGTTTTTTTAAAACAAAAACTAGAAAGACTAAAAATTAAACAAAATATATCCCATAAATTATTTTAAAATAATCATAGCAAGATATTCCTGTCATAGAAAAAAACCTAAAATTTTTACGGTTAAAATTTTCTTTGGATTATTAAAATTTATATAATGTTTTTATATTATTTATTTTTAATTATCATTCATATTCACATATTAGTTTGGACATTAACTAAAACCAAATTCCTGTCTCATATATTTTAAAATTATACTTGTCACATTAATTTATTATTATGTTTAGAGAAATAAACTTCCTTATATATGAATTCTAAGATTCAAACTCAATAAATCTAAAAAACATTAAACTAAATATTATTGCCACTTGTATCTTTTGCTTGCATGAAAATGACTGGGTGGTTGAAATCAACACTTTATCTCGTGCTGAAATTATAGTGAATATTAGTTTTAAAATTATTTTTTACTTGAAAATATATTAAAATAATATTTTATTTATTTATTTTTAATATTAGTAAATAAAAAAACTAAAAAGTATTAATTTAAAATTAAAATAATAAAATTTTAAAAAATACGGTATAACCGCACTCCCAAACCACACATTAAGCATAAAGGTATAAAATATTAGAGCTTTGTGGGTCTGTTTGAAACTGTGATAAATATTATTTTTCTAAATATTATTTATTTAGAAATGTATTAAAATAATTTTTTTATTTTTTAAAATTTAATTTTTATATCAGCATATTAAAACAATATTAAAACACCAAATTTTTTAATTTAAAACTAAAAATAATTAAAAAAATTTAAAAATATAATTGGACTATAATAACAAATAATGCCTTGCTCCATGAGGTTAAAGGAGGGAGATGGGCAGATTGACATGTGGGATAAAAAAGTAAAAGGTCACTTTAGTCCCCAATCCCTAATAATTATTATTTGGATTTCAAATCAGTCCTTAAAAAGTTAGTTATGCATAATTTAGCCTCCAAACCACCCTTAATTTGTAAAATTATTTTAAACAAATAATTAATGTTTGGGTTAATTTAAATTATTTCATTACGGACTTTATTTGAAATCTTGAACGACAACGTGAGAATATAATCACTTATCAACTAGAATATAAAGAATAATTATTTTTATGTTTTTATTAAGTAATTTAATTAATAAATTAGTTTCTCAAGCTCACATGTTAAATCTTTGAAATGTTAATAATATTATCACAAAATATACATCTTTTATTTTTATTTTGATGTGAAAATGTGTTTTTAAAATTGTTTAGAACGCAGATATAATCCCAAATTAATATGAAAACACTTCTCACTATTAAGAGATAAAAATCTAAATTATACTAAAAATGCTAATATTTTGATTAATAACTTCTTTCCTAAAAATGCTCAGGAAAGAAGTATATTATAATATTCTATTTGATTAATATGGTACATATTTTTTTTTGTTTTTATCTGAATATCCTCACACCTTTTTAAAGGATAAGACTAGTCCCGTTCGAAGTTTATAGTTGCCCCTCTCAATAAATGTGTTTCCTGAAGATCGAACTTGTGTTCCCGTCTTTATAAGAATATAACAAGATTCTTTAATTGCTAGATCAACACTTTATTGATGTGGTACACACTTTAAACATTCAAAATGATAGATACCTTTGAAGAATATAAAATTTAATATGACAATTAATTTCATTGAAGTGTTTTTATGTTTGGTCAATATGCATGGATAGGCATGGGGAATAGTTGATTTATTCAACTGGTACACCTAAAACAAAAACACTAGAATAGGAATAATTATACTTATAAAATCTAACTGGATAGTTCATCTGGATAAGATCTGTTTTATAGGTAAGGAAGTCAATTCTAATTTTTTTAATATCAAAATGATATTATTTTGATAAATAAAAAAATATATAAATAAAGAATTTGGTTTTAATCGAGTTAGCAGGTCTACCTAGATTTTTTACAGAGTCAACCTGATTTTTTCCTTCTATTTTTTCTTTGATTCAGGTTAGTCAGGTCCGTGTCGATTTATTAACCGATCCATATTTTACAATTATTGGAATAGACAACTTATACATGAATAACCTATAATATCATCTTTAGTTGATTTTTTCAAATGGTACACCACATAAAAAAAACAAAAAAAATGCAATAATAATATTTATAGTTATAAAATTTAACTCGAGGGTCGACATGAAACAAAACTTGAGTTAAGGGTTGAATTAAAAAAAAAAAAATAATACTAAAATGATGTTATTTTGACAAAACTAGATCGATGAACTAAGTGCTAGGTTTTGACTTGGTCAATCTTGATTTTTGATCAAGTCAACCTTATTTTTGTTTTAATTTGAATAATTAGATTTCAGATCAACCGGTTAACCCAAACAAACTTTTCCAACTATGAAAATAGCTGATGATTTATTCAAATTTAGAGGCAACTCATACATGAATAACCTTAGAATGCCGAATTTAATCCAAAACATATCAACTTCAAGGGAAGAATTATCTGGAACAGCTTCTGTTCCCGGAGCTGAAATGAACTCCCGATGGTCTTTGTGTTCTAGAAATTTTTTCGCCTGGAACTGTACTCACTTCCCTCTCAATTAATGGACCACTCGGCACTTAAGTCTCACTTCTCCGTTTTCAATCACCCCGACATTTCCATGTTTTACCATTGACGCTGCAAATCCTCTGAAGAACAAACTTTGATCCCTGGCAAATGATCAACAATCCATCTTGTTGATCTGTTCCGAAGACACCTTTTCCTTCTATAACTCTCTTGTAATAATCATTATCGAAAGTTGATGAGGTCGAGCTAGTCTAGGAATTCTCCTGCATTATCATCCCTGTTTGGTTTAGGGCATTTCTTCTTTAGATTCTTGGCGAACTGAGTATTCATGCTTGGATCAACATCATGAACTGAACTAAAGTTTTGAAGTCGAGCTAGCTTCAAAAGAAGAGCAATGTGAGAATCCTAAAGTATGACCTCCTGATAAAGCTACCAAGTCTTTGACTCCTAGACCTCTCTAGACAAAGCTTTGAATTAGCTGTGTAACATCGAAGTTTGGAGCTGGTAAGTTGATTGTATCATTAGCTTTTGACACCCTTCCATCTTTCCTTCCTGTCAGCACATTCCAAGAAGGTCCTCCAGACTGATGAAAACGTCACAAGTGAGATGATATTAGAAGAAAACTAAACAATATTTTCCCATTTAATCATATATATATATGGAGTGCATGTAAGAAAGTGTTGGAAGAGTTTGTTTTCTTTTTACCATGGCTACTACATCTCTCGCTGCTATGGCTATGATATCAGCACATGAAAGTACCATGCGTGGACAAGCCATCTCGAGCTTAGCTTTGGCATCATCAATCACGTAGAATGATCGAACTGAGACGTTGGGAGGGCCATCTTTCTCTGCTTGGTTTCCAGGAGTAGAATCGATCCAGCAAAATCGATGCATCACATCCTGTATCAAGAAGTATTCCAGTAAGATCATACAATATGCCTGTACTGTTTTCTACATTGGCTACTCGGTGTAAAGACTACTATCATGTATTTGTTTACATGTGCCAAGAGAGGAATTACGTACCCTTACGAAGCAGTCATGGAAGAACATCCTAAGGAAATGAGCTGGGACTTTAGGATCATGCATGGAAGCATTAAGAACTGTCTCTAAAATTATTTTCTCTGCTTGTGGACATGTTTGATCATAGTGATGAGAATCAAGCGCAGCTTTTGAAGGTGAGATCAAGATTAAGAGAAGGAAACTAGTTGCTAAAGACGATAAGATTGTTGCGAAAGCAGCCATATTTAGTCTTTTGATTCTAAAGGTAGAAGAATGCATATCTAATCATGATTTGAACGTCCATGGAGGTAGAGCATACATATACATAGTAGTCAGCAGAAACAAACACATAAAAAACAAGTTTTCATCCAGATTTTATACCCTTTCAAGTTACTCAAGAGCATTATTCAAGTCCTACAATACTTTAGATTAAAAACACAAAAAAAAAAATTAAAATAAAAAATAAATTAATATTTTTAAAAAACACTGTCACACTACAATAACAAATTAATAAATTAGAAGAGGGTAGTGTAGGTGTTCTGTTCTCAAGTCAAATCTGCTACCCATAATTGAACTACACGGAGAGTTTGGACCCATGGAGGGTTGAATCTAAGGAGCTATCATAAAGAAATTAAATTGCAAATATATCAATTTAAATTTGAGCAGGAACCAATAATTAAAGCAAAAATATCAGTTTATTATTTTTTATAATACTGAAATGATAATATATTGCATCAACCCGAGTCATGAGATCATAAAACAATATAAGTCTAAACAGACTAACTTGTAAAACCCGTGATTAATTGTGTTATGAGACTAAGATAATTTCATAGAAAACAAATTGAAATAAAAGACAAAGCCTAATTGATAATCAACCAAATGTTGAAGATGTTGAAACTGGAAAAAAAAGCTAATTAAAAAAATAGATAAAAAAATTCGATTCAACAGGGTTAATCTGTCAAACATGTGATATAAATCATGAGACTAAGATAGCTATAAAAAAACAAACCACAAATAAATTATGAAATTTATAATAAATCAAGTGTTGAATAGTAAAATTAAAAAAATATATTATTTTGCAGAAATTTTCTGACTGGGATTTGACTGAAATTTTTGAAATAGACCAAGACTCCAAACAGATTAATTTTATTTGGGTTTGATCTGTTTTTTTTTATATAATATTAACACGGTTGTTCGGGCCAGCTTATGCGCACCTTGATTAATTTCATGGGTCCTGAAGTTAACGACTATGTAAGCCTCCAGTAGCCCCGAAATTCATGAGACTCGAACTGATAATCTTTAAGAAACAAATCTAAAACCTGACCAATTAATCTACATCCTTGATTTTGTTCAGTCATTTAGAGTGTGTTTGGTTATGTGGTTGCTTCTGCGTTTGAAGCAACCACAACAACTCAACCGTTTGGTAATGCTCCAACAACATATTTATACTGGTGGGGCCTACTATTAATTGTGGCACAGCCACATATTTGCAAGAAGCACTATTTGCTGCTTCTTGAGTTGGAAAACTCATGAACAGTGGAGTCATGCTCCACTGTTCATGGGTTTTCTTCCATAAACAATAGAGCATGCTCCACTGTTCCGGCCGGACTGGTCCGGTTCAACGCTAAAAATGCATTGAAACGGGTCCGATCTAACAAAATAAAAAAAATATTTTTAATTTTTAATTGTGTTTTATTCGAAAAACTAGTGTTAAACACTATTCAATGACACTACATAAATTAGACGGAGATCGCTTGATGACGTAATATTTGCAGAATTTGATCGCAATCCCAATTTTATTCCTGATTATATTTTACCTATGTTGTTGCGCTCTTAAAAAATTTAATGGAACAATAAAAAATATTTTATATAAAGTATTATTTATTTCATGATATAATAGTAATAATTAAATCTACAATATTTAAATTAAAAATTATCAATATTAATATATATTTTTTAATATTATTTATAACCTCAATTTCAAAAGCATTCTTAACCAAACACATTAAACTACTTTTTTTTCGATCTCAATTTCTGTCACAGTTTTAACTAAACACCTATTTTTCAAACCAATCTCAACTAAAATTATTTTTTATAAAACAAATTTTTTCAAACCACAACTATAACAGCTACTGCAATACGAAACATATTCTCGAACAATAACCACCGGACACGAGGAAACAGAATAGACAGCCTTGTGTTTTTTTTTTAATTAATCCATCGGTCCTATGCAAATCAACACCACATGCCTAAAAATCAGTGGGACCCACCTTGCATGTGCAAGGCAAACCTCATGTAAGCCTGTTTAGTGTTTTTTGCTTTCAGGGATTTTTCTTGTATTTAGTAAAGATATCTTAAGCTTGTAAGACTCTTCGAGATCTAACTTAGAGTTCAAGACCGAAGTCAAAATAAAAGAAGATAAAGCTTCAGTTTTGATAAAAAAAAAAATAGACAAAAAAATCTTATTTAAAATTAAATCCAATTCAAATCAAGTTTGAGTGAGTTTGCGTGTCATCGAATTAAACCATCAATATTAATCAAGTTTGTAATTATAATTTTAAAATGTTTTAATATGTTATAACATTAAAAAGAATTACAATTATTACCACACTTTTTTTTTTTTTGCCAAAAATGCTCAACTTTTCCCAACATACCATATAGGTTGACCAAACCAAACTTTCCATAAAGAACCAGGAGAAATGAATCAATGATAAGAACAAAGCGAAGACAAAAGGGCTTAATGTCCAAAAATCCCACAAAGATAACATAAACAAAACCAAAAGAAAAACCATGTTCTTGTCCTCGAACCTAAGAACAAAAAAAAAAAAAAAAAACTGCTCCCTAATCGTAAAACACTATCTCTACTGCATTAACATTTGTGTTGGCCCCCCAAGTCGATTAAACGCAAGGCAGTCATCTCAAAATGCAAGATTCTGAACATGGTGCTTGTTGATGATCATGATTCACAGGATGGCCCAGATATTGAAGCTCCTTCTTATCATAAATCTCCAAAGAAAAATCCCTCAACATTTGTGAACCACCACCGCCACCAGTACTAGCACTCGTGGTACTTGATCCTGAGCTTGAAGAACTCATTGACCCAATGTTATTAGAAGGTGACCCACCTGACCCCAGTGACTCACCTCCACCAAAACCAACACCAACATTACCAGCCGATTGGACCCCAGGCTGCATAGCAGAAACAAGGCTAGAAATAGGCTTAGCAGCCATATTAAAAAATGGGGTTGTACTGGCAGCAGGAAAAGCCCAAAATCGAGCCTGATTAGACTCACCAACACCAACACTACTCCCTTGTGGGAACAGAAGAGTCCCCATTGGCCAGATTGGCACCAATCCTTGTGGACTTGTACTAGCAATAGGAGCCAAACCTGAAGAAACTGAATTCTGATGAGCGGCTTCTGTAAGATCAACAAAATCACTATTACAACGTCTCCTACGTTTTTTATTAGGCACCAAACCATCAGCATCAATGTCCGCTTCAGCTGTTGTTCTAGCTGGTGTTTCAGTTGAGATTTTTAATGTTCCATTAACAGAAACAGCAATAGCAGGTACTGTACCTGTACCTGTTGCTGCAATAATTGCTGGCTCTGCGTGTTCAAGCAACCATCTTATTGTCTCACCCTCAGACTTGTGACCTAGTTCTCGAGTTAACTGAAAAATCCTGGCTGCACATGTTGCTGGCATCCGAACTCTCCGTCCTCGACCTTCTACTTTTGTGTGCCTGTCTTTTCTGTTCCTCTTTGCTGCAATTACCACTTGCTGTTGCTTTCTTTGTACTTGATGTAAAACAAGAGAAGAAGAAGAAGAACCGTTGTTGATTCTTTTATTGTTGTCGTGCTCCTCAAATTCTTGGCTTTCTTCTGGGTCTGTTACGGTTTCGTCTTTGAGTTCTGGTTGGCTAGAGAGATTTGCTGTGGTTATGCTCTGTTCTTTGTCTATTTTTTCAATGGTACGGTGGTGATGATGGGTTGGTGAGTCCATGGTTAAACGAGAAATTGAGAAAAAAATAGAAAAAATTAACAAGGACCCACGAAAATATTGATGAACCCAGATGGAATCAACTCTAATTTTAGTGAAATTCAAAAACTTCTTTAAACCCTAGCCCCACTTATCTTTGCAGAGAGGGACCCTCAAACCAGATTATATATTTGGGGAAGAAGAAGAATCAATGGATGGGATTGTGACACGTGGTGAGACCTCTCTTGGATAAGATGAAGATGAACTGTTTGCGGTGTTTTTTCAATTTGGTCAAGGTTAGTAAGTAATTAATAATTATTTTTCAAATTACGATTTTGTGGTGGTTGAAAATTAGATAGTTTTGAATTTGCTATATCAATTCAACCTATTATCATAATCAGGAGAAATTCATTTCTAAAACTCTCATCGTGATAATATCTTCCATTGATCCATTTGTTTGTAAGAAAACTAATTTGAATTATAAAGAATAATTATTTTTTTAAGATATAGGATGATACTGGATTGGTTTGTGTTTCGTTGCAAGTTAGATTAAATATTTTTTTAACATAAAACAATGTCTAGTTGTTAATAATGTCTTTTCTGGTATAATATTTTTTGTTAATTGATTTAATGTTATCTTGTTGACTTAGTGAGTCTAAAAATAACCAAAATAAACGGTAAAAACATAATTTGACTCCAAATAGATATTTAAGATGAGATTTTTTTTATATAAATATTGAGATAATAACATATTTGATTGATGGAAGTCAACCCAAGTATACTTGTCAATTTGCATGTTGGGACATAAGATCTTGATATCCATAAAAAACAAATCAAAACAACTTATGAAGTTCAATTTTTAATAAATTCAATGATAAAGAATGAAATTAAAAAAAATCATTTAAAAAAAGGATAAAAAAACTTGAGTTAATCCGAGTTAACCTAGCAAACTCTCGACTTGGGTCATGAAATCATGATAAACTAATAGAGAGAAAATTAAAACAAATTATAAAACTCAATTCTCAATCAACTCAGTATTGAAAGTTGAACTTGAAAAAAGATTCGATTAAACAATGACTATAACCCTTGTTAACTCGTTAAATCTATGACCCGAGTTATGAGATAATGATAACTTGATAGAAAGAAAAAAAAATATTAGGAAGCTTAATTTATAAACAACTCAATGTTGAATGATGAAATTAAAAAAAATTAATTAGAAAAAAGAAAAAAAAACGAGTCAATTTATTTAATTAGTCAAACATATTGTTCGAGTTATGTGATCGAGATAATCTCAAAAACAAATTATAATGGAAGGATGAAATTACAAAGTGCAATATCCAATAAATCTAATGTTGAAAGATAAAATTAAAATTAAAAAAAACTAAAAGAAGAAAAAAAAAATATTTTAGTGAATATTATTTTATGAGGAGAGGCACAATAAAATCCCCTCATTTTTTAGTTTTTTTTAATTATTTTTTTAATAGAATTTGTATGATCTTATAATTTAAATATAGTTTTAGAGGCTAATTAGCAAAGTTGTTTTAAATAAAAGACAAATCAAAATAAATTATATCAATATTATCTTAATTACAAGCCAATCCAAAATAATGAACTTTTAGGTGTTGTGATTTTAAGAAACTCATTTCTGATTATTGTTGATTTAGTGTATGTCATAAAATTGATTTTTAATTAAAAATATATTAAAATATTTTTTTTATTAACATATTAAAAATATTAAAAATATTATTTTAATATTTTTTCAGACCAAAAAATAAACTATTTCAAAAGAAATTTAGTCAAAATATGGAAAACCATAAAAGTAAATAACACCTTACAATCAAAGTTGCAAACACATCACCTCGTTACTTATTAGTGACAACATATTTAAATTTTGTTTGAATATGATGTAATTAATTATAAAGTAATCAATTTTTAATCTAATCCTTAAAAGTAAAAACACCTAATACAGAACTTGGTTTTAGAGAAAACAAATATACCATCTAAAAAAAAAATTAAAAATATCTCTCTCTGTTTTTTTTTAACTTTTTACTAATGACGAGAGGTTAGAAACTCATTCTCATGTTAAAAGGGATCTTTCACTAAGAATATAACAAATTACATCATAATTTTTAAGATTAAAAAAAAAAACTAAAAAAGATCAGAGATGAGAATATTCACTGTGAATGATTCACTCACAGTCCACAGAAAAATATCAAAATGTCTGAATGCCTAAACAAGGAAGCAGATATTGTTGCAAAGATTGTGATCACGTTAATTATGTGTTTAGGCCTGATAAACACTTTCTTGATGCAGTGCATGTGTATTATCTCCTACTGAGATGAACCAGAAGACATATTACCGCGGATCATGTGGCTTTAAATGCTGACAATGAGCAATAGCACAATAAAAAGGCTCTAGATTGGTTCGAAGAACTTCCAATTGATGGTCAAGTTGATTTCTATCTGTTGGGAAAACTAGGGACAACTAACCGGATCAATTTAGTGAAATACAATTCACAATTCACAAGTCCCAATCATTTTTCCCTCTTTGTGCAGTAAAAACAGAATCAAACAATGATCAAATATAATGCAAATAATCACACAAATCAACACCAAGATTTTTACGTGGAAAACCCGATGCGGGAAAAACCACGGGACCGGAGTCCACCTAAAAACTTCCACTATCACAAATAATGGGTTCACAATAGTTCTTCCTCAGATTCAACTAAGGGCTACAACATATATATCATCAAGAACAACTTATTCTCGGATTACAACAAGATTAAAGAGAGTAATGTTAGAGAAAAGCTCACAACACTGACAGCCCCATTTTCTGTCCAAACGGCCAGCTTCCACACCACCAATCTTCGATCCAACCGTCCAGAATGAAGAGGAACGTGTCTAGAAGCTGCTGTCAAAATCTCAGCCCGATCCAACGGTGAACGAACTGGAAATCGAAGAAAGAACACAGGCTGCTCTGCTGCCTCTTCTTCTTTCTTTCTCTCGGTTTTCTTCTCCTCTCTTCTGTTTCTCTCTCTGCGTCTACGGTAGCCGACCCACATTAATTTAAATTCCAAGAGACAGCATGTCTCTTGACAATTAATGTGGTGGTCCCACCATCATATGGTGCGGGACCACACAACAAATCTCCCCCTCACGCACCATGTGAGGAATTCGCCATACTAGCGATCAACATGTAAGCTTCAATTTAGGAGGTTCCGACAAGCTGCCTCCCTTCGCAAAACTCAAACTTCTCTCTCGGTAGAGGTTTGGTCATCATGTCTGACACGTTGTTATCGGTATGGATCTTCTCAACAACAAATGACTTCATCTCCATAGCATCTCGAATCCATTGATATCTAACCTCAATGTGCTTTGACCGAGAGTGAAAAGTAGGATGCTTACGAGATGGATTGCACTTTGATTATCACGAGTGCAACACAAAGTTCTCTTGAACTAGGCCAAGTTCATGTAAGAACTTCTTCATCCATAACAACTCTTTGCCCCCTTCGGTAAGAGCAATATATTCACCTCCGTAGTGGATAATGCAACACATTTTTGCAACCTTGATTGCCATGAGACTGCTCCCCCGCAAACTTCATTAAGTATCCTGATGTGGACTTTCTAGAATCAACATCACCACCATATCTGCATCCGTGTATCCATCCAACACGGGTTTATCATTACCAAAACATAAGCTGAAACTAGAAGTACCTTTGAGATACCACGAGTATCCATTTCACTGCGACCGGTGTTCTTTACCGAGGATTGGAGAGGAACCGACTAACCACACCAACTGCATGAGCTATATCCGGCCTTGTGCAAACCATGGCATACATCAAGCTACCAACTGCGGATGCATAAGGAACCTTTTTCATCTCATCTCTTTCTTCATCACTTGAAGGACACTGCTTAGAACTTAGTTTAAAGTGGCTTGCAAGTGGAGAACAAACCGGTTTGGAGTTGCTCATGTTGAATCTCTCAAGTACCTTTTGGACATATCTCTCCTGAGATAGCCAAAGTTTCTCCTTCTTCTTGTCACGTGTGATCTTCATGCCAAGAATCTGTTTTGCCGGTCCTAAGTCTTTCATTGCAAAAGACTTGCTTAACTCTTCCTTCAACATCTGAATCTTCTTAGCATCATGGCCAACAATCAACATATCATCCACATACAACAAGAGAATAATAAAGTTTCCATCTGGAAACCTTTTCATAAATACACAATGATCAGAAGTGGTCCTGTCATAACCATGATCCACCATGAAAGAATCAAACTTCTTATACCATTGTCTTGGAGCTTGCTTTAACCCATATAGGCTCTTTTTCAACTTGCAAACTAACCGCTCTTTACCTTTTGCTTCAAACCCTTCAGGTTGTTCCATGTAGATCTCTTCATCTAAATCACCATGGAGAAAGGCGGTTTTCACATCAAGTTGCTCAACTTCAAGATTCAAACTAGCGGCTAAGCCAAGCACAACTCGGATTGAAGACATCTTGACCCTTTGGTGAAAAGATTTCTTCAAAATCAATACCCTTCTTCTTGACCGAAACCTTTCACAACCAATCTTGCCTTGTACCTTGGTTGTGAGCAATGTTCATCAATTTTCAACCTCGAACACCCATTTGTTCTTGAGTGCTCTCTTACCTTTAGGAAGCTTCACTAACTCAAAGGTATGGTTTTCATGCAAGGATTTCATCTCTTCTTGCATTGCTTGCAACCACTCACTTTTCTTCTCATGTGACATGGCTTCATCAAAGCATTCGGCTCTCCCCGTCAAGAACCAAGACATACTCATGAGGAGAGTATTTGGTGGAAGGTTGGCGAGGTCCGGTTGACCTCCTCAATTGTGGCTCATCCGGAGCTTCCCGCATAACCCGTTCGGGAATAACATCAATATCATCATTAGGCGATTCAGGATCACCAACTAATGGCTCATCAAGAAAACCACCATTATCATCATTTTGCAAATCTCCCCCATGATTAGCAGGCATCAAAGGTAACTGTGGAGTAGGTCTTGGATTTGAATTAGATGGAATAAAAGTTGTAGACTCTGTTTTCTCCTTCAGTTCAAAGTCTTCAATAGTTTGATCTTCAAAGAAGATAACATCTCTCGCTTCTCACAATTTTCTTCTCCTTTGGATCCCACAACCTATAGCCAAACTCATCATCTTCGATCCCAAGAAAATACACTGCTTTGTCTTCTTTGTCAAGCTTGGACCTTTCATCCCTTGAAACATGTACAAATGCTCGCATCCAAACACTCTCAAGTGTGCATAGGAAACATCCTTTCCTTTCCAAACTCTATCTCGGAACATCAAACTCAAGAGGAACCGATGGAGAAAGGTTGATCATGGCAACTCGCAGTCTTCATTACCTCACCCCAAAAGGACTTAGGCGGCTTTGCATGAGAGAGCATACATCTAATTCTTTCAACAATGGTTCTGTTCATTCTCTCGCCCACTCCATTCCGCTGTGGAGTCTTAGGAACTGTCTTCTCCAACTTGATACCATGTTCCCTGCAGTACTTTTCAAAAGGACCTCTCGTATTCACCACCATTGTCTCGCTCGAACACATTTCAGCTTTTCTCGCGGTTTCTCTTTCAACTCGGCATGGAAATCCTTAAAGACATCAAGCACCCGATCTTTGGATTTCAAACAAGTGGCCCAAATCTTCCGGAGTGATCATCAATAAAACTAACAAAGTACAATGCACCTCCAAGAGACTTATCAATCATTGAGCAAACATCGCATGAACTAAATCAAGAACATGTGATCTTCTATGTGAAGGTGATCTTTGAAATGCAACTCTATGTTGTTTACCAACTAAACAATGAGTACATGTGTTCAAGTTCATACCTTTTAAAGGAAGGTAGTTCTTCTTGGCAAGGATGCCAAGGCCTTTCTCACTCAAATGTCCAAGCCGCTTATGCCATAGATCGGTAGAGCAATCTTCAATTGCATTCACCTCCCCTTTGATCACCTTGGCTTGTGACATGTAGAGACCCATCTTCTTCCCTTTAGCAACAATTAGGGAATTTCTGGAGAGCTTCCATTTACCATCTCCAAAGTAACTTGTGATAGCCTTCTTCATCAAGAGTACCAAGAGAGATCAAATGTAGGCGCATATCGGGCACATGCCTAACATCTTTGAGTAGCAACTTACACCCGTATTGGTTTCCAACCAAATGTCTTCAATGCCCACAACACTAGCCATCCCTTGATTTCCCATCCTAACTTGACCAAAGTCACCAAGAATGTAGGATGTGTAAAAATCATGTCGGGGTGTAACATGGTAAGAAGCTGCTGAATCTGCAACCTAGGTGGTATCTTGACATGCAAGATTAACACGCCCATCATCACACACAATGGCAACATCACCATCGGATACAACTGCACTGTACATCATTCTCTTCATTCCTGTCTTCATCTCTCGCCCTTTTTATCTCTTTTATACTTTCTGCAATCCTTTTGCATATGCCCAGGCTTGTCACAATAATAGCACTTAAAACCCTTCCTTGATCGAGATCTTCCTCTTGGCTTCCATTTGCCTTTTCTATTCTTGGATTCTCGTATCTTGTTTACCGTGAGAGAACCTACTTTGACTTCTCCTCGACTTTCTCGTAACAAGTGCATGAGACTCGAAATGCTTGTCCCTTTCCTCCTCTTCTCTTCATTGAGGATGCAATCCTTCACTTGTTTTCAAAGTGATCTTTCCATTCGGAGTAGAATTGCTAAGTGACACCACCAAAGTCTCCCAACTATCCGGCAATGAACTCAATAGGATTAATGCTTGCATTTCATCGGCTAACTCAAGGTTCATCAATGACAACTGATTCAAGAACCCTTGGAAAACATTTATATGCACCGAAGCATCTTCACCATCTCTATACTTCAAATTTACAAGGTCTCTAATTACAAAAACCTTGTTTTGTGCATTCTCCTTGGCAAATGTTTCTTCCAACATCTTCCAAACTGTATAGCAGTCATGTTCTTGAGAAATGTGATTAATGGACTTAGAAGATACCCATTTTCTAACATTAGCGGTAGCCTTTCTATTTAGTCCATTCCATTTTGCATCATCCATATCATCAGGCTTTACATTAGCGGTAGCCTTTCTATTTAGTCCATTCCATTTTGCATCATCCATATCATCAGGCTTTATTCCTTTACATTCAATCGGCAAAGCCAAATCATTGCAATATAAGTGATCCTCCATCATTGTTTTCCACAGAAAATAATTTGAGGAAGTGAGCTTTATCGTGCTCGAATCTTCCTTTTCCATTTTAAGCGCACAAGAACTCAATCTACACAACCAAATGCTCTGATACCACTTTGTTGGGAAAACTAGGGACAACTAACCGGATCAATTCAGCGGAATACAATTCACAATTCACAAGTCCCAATCCTTTTTCCCTCTTTGTGCGGTAAAAAACAGAATCAAACAATGATCAAATATAATGCAAATAATCACACAAATCAACACCAAGATTTTTACGTGGAAAACCCGATGCGGGAAAAACCACGGGACCGGAGTCCACCTAAAAACTTCCACTATCACAAATAATGGGTTCACAATAGTTCTTCCTCAGATTCAACTAAGGGCTACAACATATATATCATCAAGAACAACTTATTCTCGGATTACAACAAGATTAAAGAGAGTAATGTTAGAGAAAAGCTCACAACACCGACAGCCCCATTTTCTGTCCAAACGGCCAGCTTCCACACCACCAATCTTCGATCCAACCGTCCAGAATGAAGAGGAACGTGTCTAGAAGCTGCTGTCAAAATCTCAGCCCGATCCAACGGTGAACGAACTGGAAATCAAAAAAAGAACACAGGCTGCTCTGCTGCCTCTTCTTCTTTCTTTCTCTCGGTTTTCTTCTCCTCTCTTCGTTTCTCTCTCTGCGTCTACGGTAGCCGACCCACATTAATTTAAATTCCAAGAGACAGCATGTCTCTTGACAATTAATGTGGTGGTCCCACCATCATATGGTGCGGGACCACACAACACTATCATCTGTTAATTTGAGTCTGGGATCAAGAGAACAGCTATCGATGGAATCAAAAGGTGAAAATGGGGATTAAATTAATTCTTGGATTGATTGAATAATTTATAAAAAGAGAAGGTACTATTGCTCACTCAAAGCTTGAACTAAGATTGTCTTATGTGATTTTTCTTATAATATTCAAAACTTTAACTTTTGGCTTTGAGACTTGCATGGAATTGATGTCTATATTCACAGGTGTAACTTTAACTCAAATTTTATGTCATTTAACATGTATGGAAGTTCATTTAGGTTTAGGGTTGCGGCCTGCTGTTAAGGATGAGCTAGTTGTGCTCATAAACTCAAAAACCACCATATCATCTCATGAAACTTTTCTGACATAATTGACATGCATGGCTTGCTGAATGTTTTACACAAAAAACTTCAATTTTTATTAGATTCTGGAAACTATCCATTCAATTAAGATGATCCAGTATTTTCTTTTAATTCAACTGTTATTCCATGACTCATTTTTTGTTGGCTTTACATTATCTGAACCTTGATTCTTCAATTTTGGGTTTCTCATATTCAGGAAAGAATTATTTTACCCTCTAAAAGATGAAAAAGACGCGTATTTTCAGTTTGGGAGTTCATAAAAGGATCGAGTGAGCAAAGCTTCTCGAGGAATGCACTCCTCTAAATTTTGCCTTGACATAGCAAGTGACACGCCCTCATCAAATCGCCTCATTGATGCCATTGCTAGCCACTATGCTCCGGTCATCGTCAGTGATGACTTTGAGCTCCCTTATGAGGATGTCATTGATTACTATCTATTCTGCATATTTGTTCCCACATCAGATGCTGTTAAAGAAAAGTTCCTCTTAAATCTCATCAGGAGTATTAAGAAGGGTCAATGGGCTAGAATGGCAGAGGTTGAAAGAGGTAGAAAAATTCTTTGAGTTCCAATATCCATCAAGGGAAGGTGATGTAATTCAAATGATATGGCAAGTTGTAGCGAGAAAAGGTAACGAGAGCATTGTGTTACTGGATGCTTTATCCAATGTCAGAAAATGAAGAGATTATTATTCTGAGTCGAATGCAGCATGTAGCTGGACAGGTTTGCCAGATCTGTGGGATACTATTCTTCCATTTATTTAATGATTAAATTATGCCTCAGACCTTGGCAGAGAAACCAGCAATGCACCAAGCATACTTGGATTTAGCTCCCGAAAAGGTAATGAGAGTATTGGAACTGCTATTATATTTTTCATGACAAGGATCTAATACTTCTATCATTAAATAATTATCCAAAGTTGATGCACTGTTCAGATTTTTGCTCTGCTGAAATCTTCTGGTGTGTTTTGTTTTTTCCCCCATGTGTTCTAGATGTTGAAAAGGGATTTCTGGAGCAAATATTGTAGAGCAGAATACCTCTAATATACAAAAAAATGCTACTGCCGCAACTGCAGCAGTTGTAGAGGCTGCTGAAGATGAGGGGCTTGCTCTTTTCCTTAAACCTGATGATATTTTGGCTAGCGAAACTCGACGGAAGGTATTCATTCTTGGTTGTTATTTAATATATTTGCTTCTTAAAACCGAAACTTTTTTTTTTTTTGTATCTTCATGTCTTTTTAATCTGCATTGAGAAATATTGAGTTGATTAATAATTTTGTTTTTACTCTTACCGGGAAACAAGACTAGAGTTTGTTTTTTTCTGCTTATCTTATACTAATTTTCTAAAACAAAATGACAGATAGATTAACAAATTATTAAGAAAATGGAATGTCTCAATGATTAAAAAACTGCATAATGGGATATCTTTTTCTTCCCTTCTCAACATATTTATGGATTAGAATTAAATCTAACAGCGTTATGCTACTTTCTGGTGTGCTTTTGTGGTAGAAAATCGCGGTTTCTTCTCTAGGTTGATTGTTAGAATCTGTCAGTGTGCTTTTATATCTATCTTTTCTAATCTTAGTTGCGCTTTTTAAAATACAGGATTATGGGATTGTCCGTGGTGTTAGCAAGGACACAACTGAATCACAGCATGAACTATATAGAAGGGCTTTGTCGTTGGAGCTAGGCAGGCATGCCGCTGTTGTTTTTCGAGGAACACCTAGAGGCAAGAGCTTTCCATAATCTTTATGACTTACAATAACATTCAGAGTTCTCCCAAAACCTTTATCATTTTTCTATTTTCCTAGATTTTCTTTTTAATTCTAATTTATCTTGTTCATGCTGTGTCATACATGCAATGTATTGCGCGCGCCCCTCATCATTAATTCTGTGTTCACCACGAATCAGTATTCCATGTATGAGCTCAAATATTAGAGTAATCCTAAACTTCCATAGAAAGAAGGGTACAGTTCCTTTACATCTGGCTTATTTAGTTCCGTAATATTTTGTTAGCTTTTGTTTGGAGTAGGATCAAACTAAGAAAAGAAAAGAAGGAAAAAAACTCAAAACCAAATCTTCAAACTCTAGCTTAATCCAAATCTTCATATGAGCAGTACAGTTCCTCAGATATGCATTACATCTGGCTTACTCAAAAAATTAGATGCGCGCCACACTTCCTTACAGTAGTACCATTGCCAGGTTTGACAGACACTTCCAATTCGTCTCCACCTTCAATTGTACCTTGAATCCTGCTAAATGGGATATAGATCACCCAAGAATGATCTTCATCTTTTGAAGAAATGCCAAAGTATGGTCGTGTATAAAACAATTCAGTATTATCGTTCTTTTTTCTGATAGAAGCAGAACAAAGAGAAGAAAAACTGGACAACTTGTCTTTACCAGTGTCTGCATAGACAGTCCAAACAATTAGTCCTTGAATTAAACCAACTGAAATGGCTGGTATACGAAATGTTGAGGAAGATCTATCTCTTTGATATTGGATAAACCAATGCGGTACATCGCTACCCGGGAGAACAATGTCTGGAAGCTTTCCCTTGGACAAAACCTGAAGAAGAATCTCCTTAAAATTGTTTGACAAATTGTTACAGTTTTCCATGCGAATGACTGGTTTGTTTTCTACACTCTCCAAGCCTTGAATCTCAGCTAGTTTTCCACAGCGACTCAGTAACAGATCCGGCGCTGTCTTTGACTGAATTGACACCTTTTCCAGTGATATGCAATCAAGTGCCACCAAAGTTCTTAAACTCGAGGGGATCTCTGAGATAAATAGAAGATTTCTACAGGCTGACAGGTCCAATTTCTCTAGCTTTGGGAGGTGGCCAATGCCGGCAGGCAATTCAGAGAAATCGTTGCTGGCCAGTTTCAGATCCTGGAGAGACGATAAACTCCCAAGATTGATGGAAGTATTACTGTTAGATAAATGGCGATTACTAATATGGAGCGTTGTCAAAGAGCTTAAACCAGAGAAGGATAGTGGCAGGAAAGGTTGTTGCTTGAGGACAATCTTTTCTGAGCTCATGGCTGACTCAAGAACATAACCAGAGCCACACACAAATAACTTTTTGAGCTTCTTCAAATTTCCAATGGAAGAAGGTAGATGATGAACTTCAGTTTCATTTGCTTGAACTTCAATTAAGCCTTGCATATTACCTAAGTTCTCTGGAAATTTCTCAAGTCTGATGCAGCCCGTGGTGTTCAGAGTTTCAAGAGTGGAAGGCAAGCTTTCTGGAAGATTCTTTAGGCTGCTACATCCCTTTAAATTCAAGAAAACAAGTTTTTTCAATTCGCCAATAGATTGGTGAATATCAGCTAATATTTTGCAATTTTCTAGAATTAGTGTCTCCAAACTAGGGAGTCCAGAGAAGTTCGGTGTTTTAACGAAGAACATAGAATGGCTGAGATCGAGGACTTTCAGATTGTTTAGACACTGTCGAAGCCAGAAGAAAAAAGATCGAAGTCAGCAAGGAAATAGAAACATAACTTCCACTAATTCAAACTATTTTATGGAAACAAAAGGGCTTATCATCTGTTTCATACCTTGGTCTCCTTCCAGAGTTCTCTGATTTCGCTGTGCTGCATGTCAAGAACAACTAGGCTGTCAAGTTGAAATTTGTGTGGTAAAGTTCGCATAGAGCATTTATGCCAGCAAAGCCATATCAATGCCTCGGAAACATGTTCGCAGTGTCCGCGGAGTTGTCCTCCACTGAATTGGAGCAACTGTAAAGACGTCATTCGTGCAAATGATGTTGTGCTTACAACTACATCTTTTGATGCTTGAGATGTCGTTGGAGCAAATGATGTAGTGCTTAGAAATGCATCTTTTGACGATTGAGCGTCTAGCATGATACCCTCCACTACTTCTGTTCCCTAAAAAACAACAAGAATTAAACAGGAAACAATAGTTTATGATCACGGGAAAGCTTCTGTGGAAACTTTTCGTCAATTGTTGCCTAAATGAAGAACAGTTGGTTCTTACCGAACACTTTCCTAGCACTTCCATTACATCTTCGTGAAGCCAAAGTCTGCTACGCTTTCCAGGATTTGGATCCATTTGACGAATGATCTCCCTTCCCATGTCTCGTAAGAGATTATGCATCTGTAACTTATTCTCACTGTTGACTGTTAAAAGAGATCTTTCCCTGAGAATATTAATATCTATTTCTGGATAAAAACCACGACCATCGAGTATTTTTCCCACATAATCTTTATCCATACCGATGAAGAAACACGCAATATCAAGGAACATATCCTTCAGTTTGTCACCATCCAAATCATCAAAACTTGTTTTAAGTTGCCTCTGAATCTGGTGGTGAGGAATTTTTTTCAATTTCTCTATAGCACTTGTCCACTGAGGGATGCTTCTTCTAAACAAGTAAGAACCTAGGACTTCAAGAGCCAATGGAACTCCACCAACATAATCAACTAAAACTTTAGACAGCTCAACATATTCTGTCACTGGATGGGGCTCCCTAAAGGCATGCCAACTGAAAAGTTGAAGAGACTCTTCATGGTTCAATTCTTTAGCGGGATATTTTTTTACCACTTCAAGTTGTGTGAGTAAATGTTCATCTCTAGTTGTAATTACTATTCTACTTCCAGGACCAAACCAGCCTCGCTCTCCTACCAACGCATGTATTTGTTCCGATTGATCAAAGTCGTCAAGAATAACAAGTACCCTTTTACGACAAAATTGGCTTTTGATGCCATTGATTCCTGCATCAACATCAGCAAGCCAAATCTTTCCCGTTAAAGAATCAAAAAGAAGCTGTTCCTGTAATTGAACTAGACCGTTGTGTTGATCTGAGCTTTTTCTGATATTCAAAAGGAAACAACTTCCTTCAAATTTATGACAAAGCTGGTTAAAAACAGCTTTTGCTATGGCTGTCTTGCCTATTCCTGGCATCCCATAGATTCCCACAGTTCGAACTTCATTTGTACCAACACTTAACATGGCAATGATATCTTTGACTTGAGAATCAATACCTACCGGATATGTGGCAACATTCATGTATCTGGGATTCAATTTACTTGAAACTTCTTGGACAATCTTTTGAACGAATTTTGATTCATGCCTGTGCATAGAAAAAGAAAGTCACCATTCATCAATGAAAGATAATCTTTTGAATTTAATGCAAATTTTAAATACAAAATGTAATAAGAGTAATAGTTATAAGCATTTGCTATCGATATAGGGAAAGGAAAGAAGTACCCATTTGCAACACTGTGAAGATCCAACCCAGATAAATTTGCAGCCTCCACAAGAGCTTTTCTCCACTTTTGGACCTTCTCCATTTCTTCCTTAAAACGTTCCTCATGTCTATCAAAGGCTTCAGCAAAGCTTCCCGTCTGTTTTCTAATATCAGAAGGACCGATATCATAGAAAACTGGTAGAACAATCTGGCCAGTTGTATGTCTGCAATCAAGAATTTCTTCAAGTTCATCAAGACACCAAGTGGAGGAAGCATAGCCCTTAGAGAAAACCACTATAGAAACCTTGGATTCTTGAATTGCTTTGGGGAGTTGTGAGGAGATTTTTTCTCCTCTAAGAAGTTCGTCATCATCTCGAAATGTACGGATTCCTGCTTGGAGTAAAGCAGTGTAAAGATGATCCGTAAAATTCTTGCGAGTGTCTTCACCTCTAAAACTTAGAAACACATCATAACCCCATCCAGGTCTAGAGAAAGAAGAAGGAGGAGCAGGAGAATAATTGAACTCAAGTAAAAACGGGAACATGGCAGCCGTAGATAGGTAACATTCAGCAACGTATGTACAATGTTGGAACCACTAACATGGCTGCTATTTAGTTATTCAGTAAAGTTACAACGAATGTCACCTTCGCTCTTTCTCTCCAAGTGGGCACCATGCTTTCTTGCAAGTTGCAAAAAGCATAGCAGTCCTTTTAATATAGTTCACTAGTTTTCATAAAAGAAAATAAAAAAAAAATCAATATTCATTACTACCTTGACTATAGAGGGTTAGCATACTGCACGTGATCCGGAAATCATGCTAACCTGCGGGAAATTGTTAAAATTGTTTATTAAGTATTACATTTTTATTATTTTTTAATATTTCCATATTGTTTTGATGTTACGATAAAAAAATAAATTTTAAAAAATAATAAATATATTATTTCTATTTATTTATAAGAAAAAAACATTTTAAAAAATATCTTTACTAAAATATTAAATTGCTCGTAAACAGTTTTTCACGTTCACAGCAATGGATTGTTCAATTCGTTGGAAAATCTACATTTGAAAGAATTAATACCACTTTGTTTGTATACTCGAGGGCTAAAGCAATGTAAACATTATCTTCTTTGATAAATTTTAAAAACACTTTATATGCAAACTTTAAAAAGTTGCAAGAAAACAGAGGAAAAATAAACAAAACAAAACATATTAGAACTAATTTGACTTTTGCATGAAAGTGGGGAGCTCAGATAGATAGTAGGTTCCTCTTAAAACACTGTAAACTTGATTTGGCAGTGATGGGCTGATCCGCAATTTAGTTAAACTCGAGTTTTAAATTAAATCGAAGTAAAAGTAATTTGATATAATTTAGTTGGTTAGATGGATAAAATCTTGATTAAAATTAATTTGACTTTTTAGTTTTTATAAATGATATTATTTTTTTTTTAAATAATATCATTTTAAATTAAACTAGATAAACTTAGTCTTAGGTCATGCGAATTTAATAACTTTTATAAAAAATACAAACATATATGGTTGTACTATGTCTGTTTATTTTTGTATTTTAAAAGTACTTTTGAAAAAATTAATTTTTTTTATTTTTTCTTTACTTCAAATTAATATTTTTTGGATTTTTAGATCATTTTAATGTACTAATGTCAAAAATATTTTTAAAAAAATAATAAAAAAAATTATTTTAATACATTTTCAAATAAAAAACACTTTAAAATATAACCATTACTATATGGTTCCAAACACCCACTTCACCAGCAAAAACATAAAACATTATGTTTTTATTATATTGTACCGCAAAGTCAATTGGTATTTGAAGAAATGTAAAAGCCATTTTGAAGAATTTATAAAACATTTAATATGCTAACATATCAGTACCCTCAAATATATAGTTTGAATTAAAATAAATATTTAAGATGAATATTTTTTAATATAAATATTAAGATGGTAATCTATTTAATTGATGCAAGTCAACTGAAGTTAATATATCAATTTATATATTGGATCATGAGATCTTGATAACTTTATATAAAGTAAATCAAAATAAATTATAATACTAAATTTTTAATAAACTCAATGTTGAAGGATGAAATTGAAAAAAATTAATTAAAAAATACCAAAAAACTTGAGTCAATCCAAGTTAACCTAACAAACTCGTGACCTGAGTCATGAAATCGGGATAACTCAACAAAGAGAAAATTAAAACAAATTATGAAACTCAATTCTCAATCAACCAAACGTTGAAAGATGAACTTGAAAAATTTTTTGATTAAAAAATAACTCTAGTCAACCCATCTTACCTCGTTAAATATGTGACCCGAGTCATGAAATAATGATAACCTCATAGAAAGGAAATAAAAAAATAATCAGGAAGCTTAATTCACAATCAACCCAATGTTGAAGGATGAAATTAAAAATAAATCAATTAGAAAAAGAAAAAAAAACTTGAGTCAATTTATTTAATTAGTTAAACATATGGTTTGGTAATATATATAACCAAGATAACTTCAAAAAAAATTATAAAGGATATTTTTATAGTTTCATTATGCGTTTTAACTATTTATAATTTTTTATATTTGATTAAATACTAAATTATTTCTCATCTTTAATTAGAATAACCAAAAAACTATTATGAAAACAATAAAATACCCATTGACACAAAGTTTATTTATTTTTTGCTTTCAAGGATATTTAGAGTCTTTTCATTGTGCAATTAAGATGGAAAAATAATTATTTATTTGTGCTCTATTTAGTAATGATAATTAAGCTACATGAACAAACTTCAATACCTTTGTAAGTCTATATTATTATTTTTTATATGTAGAAACAAAAAAACCATTATATCATTCTAGTGAATAATAAGAATGAATCTAAAAGACTAAAATTACAATACTTTTCAAAATAGTTTTAGTTCTTTTTAATTATCAAGATTTGATAGAGAAATATTCTGGCTATATATCATAATCAAACAAAAAACAAAACCAAGCTTACACTTTTTATTGGAAATGCTTCATTTTAATTAAAATGACTTATTTTAGAAAATAAAAATAAAAAAATAAATTAATCTATGATCCAGAAGTTTATATGATGATCCAATAATCACGTTCCCGAGTTGTATCATGATATGACTTATTTCTCCTCTTTTTTTTTTTTATGGATTTGAGAAAGACATAATGTGAACTCAAAAGCTTTTTTTAACAAAATAATAATAATAATAATAATAATAAAAATAAATTAAAAGATTATCAAATTTAGCAGCCACTAAAATAACCTCGCAAATAAAATTAATTAGCATTCACCACATTAGTTAGTTAACGAATTGGGTTTCTATTAATAATCTGCATTGAGCTGAACTTAATTTTTAATGAAAAACATTTTTTAATTCTCGAGCACCTTGCTTAAATTCATCAAAAGAATATTTTATTAAACAAATGAATTTCTTAATTTTCAACACTTTCAACAATTTCACCAAAACAAATATAATACGTAGGTGTTGAAATTTCACAATAAAAATATTTGATGGTTTTAGAAGGAAAAATGTAATCGAGAACATATAAACTTTCTTAGATTTAATTAATAAAAGAATAATCTAGAAACTAAATTAAACTTTACCATGTAATTGGAGGACTAATTTTGAGATTTGTCAAACAAATATTACCACCATAGTCACTGATTTGTTGAATCGCAAATTGCAACTGCTTAAACAATAGTCACTGATTTTCGAATGTTAACTCCAGTTTCAGTGTCCTTTGTACATGTTCACTCCAATATTTTGGCTTGCAAAAATCAATGGCTTTTTCTTACATTCTTTGTTCTTCACATAGGAGAATTTAGTTATCAAGAAGTAAGAATATGAGCAAGATTAAGCATTCTCTGAAACGGGTTCTTTTAGACAGCATTCAGAGATGCAAAAAGTTGACAACTTTCAAGAAAATCCATGCACAGTTGATAACATCAGGGGTTGTTTCTAATGACTTTGTTGTCAACAGGGTTGTCGAGTTCTTTGCAAAAGGTCCTAACTTTGTTGATTATGCATGTGATTTTTTGAGTGAATATGATTGGAAAGTTAGCTCATTTCCATTTAATGCCTTGGTTTCTGGTTACGCTATTGGTGATAGGCCCAAGACTGCATTCTTCGTTTATAGAAGGATAGTGAAAGATGGGTTTTTGCCTGATATGTTTACTTTCCCTGCTGTATTGAAATCATGTGCTAAGTTTTTGGGGATTGGTGAGGGTAGGCAGGTTCATGGGGTGATTATTAAGATGGGTTTTGTATGTAATATCTATGTTGAAAATTCTCTTGTTCATTTTTACAGTGTTTGTAAGAGTTTTGGGGATGCTAGCAGAGTGTTTGATGAAATGCTTGTGAGAGATGTGGTTTCTTGGACTGGTGTTATATCAGGGTATGTGAGAGCAGGCTTGTTTGATGAGGCTGTGGGTTTGTTTTTGAGGATGGATGTTGAGCCTAATGCTGCAACTTTTGTTAGTGTATTAGTTGCTTGTGGGAGAAAGGGGTATTTGAGTGTAGGGAAGGGGATTCATGGGTTGAGTTTCAAGAGTGCGTTTGGGGTAGGTTTGGAGGTTAGCAATGCTCTCATGGATATGTATGTGAAGTGTGGGTGTTTGCCTGGAGCAAAACAAGTATTTGATGAGCTTGCTGAGAAGGACATTGTTTCTTGGACCAGTATTATAAGTGGATTGGTGCAATGCAATTGTCCCAAGGAGGCTTTGGAGTTGTTTCAGGATATGCAAAGCTCTGGTATTGAGCCTGATGGGATTATACTTACCAGTGTGCTTTCAGCCTGTGCCAGGCTTGGAGCTCTTGATTATGGCAGATGGGTTCATGAGCACATCGACCGCAAGGCAATCAAATGGGATATTCAGATTGGAACTGCTATGGTTGACATGTATGCAAAGTGTGGATGCATAGAGATATCAATGCAGATCTTTGATGGAATGCCTCATAAGAATGTTTTGACATGGAATGCATTGCTAAATGGCTTGGCTATGCACGGGCATGCCTACAAGGTACTTGAACTTTTCGAAGAAATGGTTAGGGTAGGCATGAGGCCAAATGAGGTGACATTTCTAGCCATTTTGACAGCCTGCTGCCACTGTGGCTTGGTCAATGAAGGGCGTCAGTACTTTAATTGGATGAAAGGTCAGCAATATAATCTTCCTCCGAGGTTAGAACACTATGGATGCATGGTGGACTTACTTTGTAGGGCTAGACTCTTGGATGAGGCGTTGGAATTGACAAAGGCTATTCCCATGTCACCTGATGTTCGGATAATGGGAGCTCTTCTTAGTGCTTGCAAGGAAAATGGGAATACGGAACTCCCCCAAGAAATATTAGACCGGTTTGTAGAGTTAGACTCTCATGATAGTGGCGTTTATGTGCTGCTTTCTAATATACATGCTATCAATCAAAGATGGGATGATGTCACGAGAATAAGGAGATTGATGAAGGAGAAAGGTATTAAAAAACCCCCAGGGTCAACTGTTATAGAGTTGGGTGGCAAGGCTCATGAGTTTATCGTTGGAGATACAAGACATCCTCAGGACAAGCGTATTCGTTTATTGTTAAAAATCCTATCAGATCAAATCTTTCTTGAAGAGCATCGTGAACACTCATTCTTCATACAATCACACTTCTGTGGTAAGTGCTGTTTTTATGTACTTGTTGTTTCACATTCTCACAACTGATGCATTAATATTCATGCTTTCTTGATAACACACTGCTTCAGAAGTATCAAGGGAAACTGAGGCTGCGATCATGGTCTAACGAGCTGATCTTTTGCAGCAGCTTGAGTCGATCAAGACTTCTCAACATGCACTGAGGTGGAGAAGGAGACTCTGAGCAAGTCATTAGAAAAGACTCAGAGGGGGTATCAGCACGTCAAGAGTAGGTACTCTGAAGTATTGTCCAGGATTGAAGACCTCGAAAAGGAGCTAAATGATCTGAAAGCTAATTGAGCTAACAGGCTAAAAGATGATATAGAAAAAGGAAGGGTGGAAGGCATCAATAGTTTCAAAGCCTCGAAGGAATTCCAGAATGAGCTTGTTGAGTTTTCTGAGGGAGGGCTGAGGTACATGTTGAAGTCGTGCTTGTCACCATGGTCATCCAAATATCCCAAGTCACCTTTAATTTTCTGACCAAGGAGCTTCCCGAATTCAATATGGAATCGCTCAGCAGGTTGGCAAAGCTTGGAGAAAAACAAGAGCAGCCTGAATTCACTGAGAACGTTAATGAGGAAAATTCCATTCCTACAGTCAGTGATGCCCCCCAGCTTCTTCTGAGCCACCTCTCCCCGATCAGTATAATACTGCAGACTTTGGAGCTCTTCCAGAGCTCGTCTGTAAAAACACCCATAAGAAGACAACGTTATCATTCTCGGAGCTGCAGCAGAAAAGGCCCCGCTTCTGATAATTAGATAGTAGTTTTTAAGTTTGTGCAATTTATTTTGTAACTTTTGAACTTGTGGGGGTTGATTTTGTGAATTCTTTTTTTTGATTTATGGATTTGATATCACATTACTTTCATTTTGAATATGAATTCTATTTTAATTCAAATACTTTCTCACATTCAAAAGTTGAACTTGTAAATTTATTCCTTTAACTTTAACTCATGCTCTGTATATCTCTTATAGCCATATTATACCGGAATACAAAAAACTGAAGTGAAATCAATTAAAAAAAAACAACAAAAAATCCAAGTCTACTATTTGATTTGAGATAACCTATGGAAAAAAAGAAAAAAATTATAAAGCTGAACTTGATCAAAATAGCATAATCTTCAAAATTAATGACTCGAGTGATTATGTTATTAGAATTATTTCATAAAAAACAAACGCAAAAAAATTATAAAGCTAAGCCAAACTTTTAATAATTAAAAAAATAAAAAATAAAACCAATATCAATTAAAACAATGAGCACGATCTAGAATAAGTGTTGAATGTGCTTGCTTTACTTTGTTTGTGGACAACGAAAATGAGACCAAAGAAGGAAACAAGGTAGTGAAAATGACACCCCAAGTCCCACATCCACCATGTAATTGCTTAGCCTCTAATGGATCATCAAAGTTGAAAGTCTCGGCCAATTTGTTGCTGCCAATCAACACCAAAGCAGCAACAAACCCGCATATTATATAGCAGCTAGCTAGCCCATGGTTCAACCATGCACAGAACACCAAGCAGTGGTAGCAACGAACCCACCAAGCAAACCATTACAAACATCAGTAACATTCCAGTGACCAGACTAGACATTGGCATGACTCTTGAGAACTGATGACTATGGCCTTGATCATCTACTCTTATCTGGCTGTTGCTTTAATTTCATATGAGGCCCTTTTTGTATTTTGAGATGGAAGTGCTCGACCTCTACAGCCCTCCAGCCCTCCTTTTTTGCTCATTAATGCATACAAATGAAAGAATTTCGAAAGAACTAAATAGTAGTAGTTGCTTTCCTCATTAATTGGCATCAATACAAGAGAAAAATGGAACATCAAAGACATTTATTTCATCCTCAATTCAAAAGAAGACCAGAAGAGAACATATTTTGTTGGGGGAAATGAGGATCTTTCATGCAATAAATTGCTATATTTCCATCTACTGTAGAATTATTTCAGAGAGATACATAAATATTGAGAATTAATTCAATAAAGTTCTTTGTGGGAAACTCCTTATCTACCTCAAAAAAAAAAAAAAAACAATAATCTTTTCATGTTTAATAATGTTTTGGCCATGTAAAAAAAACTTAGAAATTTATAAGATTTTTTTTTTAAAAGAAGAATTTTTCACTTTGCACTCTTGAAATATGTATAACGTTTAGGCACACACTATCAAACAAATATTTCTTAATCAGTAAATAAATTTTTCTTGAGTTCAAAACTTGTGATGGTTATTGGTTAGAACTCAAAAGTTAGATCCATAAAATCACATGCACTAGAGATCTATACTATATCAATTACATGCACAAGAGATCTATATTACATGCTTAGCCAAAATTAAATGCACTAGAGATCTATTATTTATATATATAAAAAAAAGTTCATAATAATTTTTGTTTAAATAATTAAGATTCTTTTCATTGATTTAGTCTATATTTTTTTTTTATCAAAAAAGAAAAAAAAAGGTTCTCTTTGCATATATATTTACAAAGAAGACCGTCTTAAAGAATCCCTATCCTTAATATATTCTATGATTTTGCTTAGCCAAATTTTTTCGATCCAGAGTCTTGAAATCATACGTGCAAGAGTGCTCGTCAGCGTATCTATGTCTCCTACATAATGTGTTCCCTCACTAATTACTAATTAATTACATTGGACATAAACAGTCTCTACCTCTCCTAATTAAATCCTAATCCGAAACAAATACAAAGACTTCATTAGTCTCCAAATCAAAGTAAAAAATCCAAATCTGACACAAATCCAACGTCCTTAGCACTAAGGATAAGTTTTGTGTGTATATATACATGTTGGCATATCTTGTTCGACATAGAAAGCTAAATCTTTTGATTTTAAGATTTTCTTGCTAGTTGCTTTATAAAAAGATTACTGCTAGTTCATCATAATTTGCAGAAAATGTCTTCTTTGTTTTCGGATGATAATATTTTTGATCTATTAAGGGATGAAAGAGGCGATATTGATGTGGCAAAATTGGTCTCTAAAGCTGAAGCCTTGGCCAAGAAAAAGAAGAAGGAACAACAAAGGCTAGAGAAACTAATTGCTCGTAATGACAGTAAAGTTTCGGATGGTGATCTAGCAACTAAGAAAAAATTGGTGGTGGTGTATAGCCATGAAACTGATGAACAAGAGGAGAAAAGGAAGGAGGATTATTTTTTTGATAACAAGGAGATTGATGGGAAGATTGTAGCCCAAGAAAAGGCTGAACCCAGAAAAGAAAAGGAAAAGAATGGTGCGTTTGTGAAGGACTTAGAGGACAAAAGGAGAGACCTCAACAACAAGAAGAAAGTGAAGAATCACAAGCTTGATTTGAAAGAAAAAGAAGAGGCTGAGATTTCGGAGGAGACCAAAAGGAGTGACGCTGGCAACAAGAGGCCTGTCGAGAAGAAGAAGCTCAAGAAGGGCAATAAAAAGGAAAAGGAGGAAGTTGAAGGGCCAACAGGAGTAGTGAAAGGCTTGTTCCTGGTCTTGCATGAGGCTGTGACTGTGGTAGTTTTCATGGCTTTAGGTGCAATGATGTATAGCACCTGGAAGGAGCTATGAAAGCATGAACTTTAGTTCTGTTTAAGGTTTTTGGTTTATTGCTTTACCTTTCTTAGAATTTAATTTTGGGATTACATTTTCACAAATCTAGTATCTGTTGTTAAATTTTAATATCTATCTTGTATGAATTAATTTTTTATTTCCTTCTACGTATCTTGAACAAGCAGTAAGAGATTTTTTTTTATTTATATAATAGTTTAAGCAAAAACGGTCACAGGTAAACTCTCCTTTGGCAAGCCTATATTGGGATCAAGATTCTCGCATACCCTCTCAGCTTGAAGCTATAGGCACCATTAGTACTGTCTGCCAAGGAAGAGAGGTGCCCTGCAACTGGTTTGCTAGAGAATTGATGTTTAAGGACAATATTAGGGTTTTCCTGATTGCCTCAACAAGCTTCATAAACACTCGGATGGGTTGCTGAAGATGGAATAAACTCTTGAAGTATTGGCATATGCTATGAATAACGCTATGGATATCCGTTTCAAAAGGCTACCCCCGCGCCCCCCCGGTAAAAGAGCTGCTTCTTCATGGTATTAAGACATATTCTGTTATTTTCTGTGCCTTTTATCTTGGTTACAACCTTATAAACCTATTGATTAGTAGAATTAAGTTCCTTTAGCAATGCTAATTAGGGGAATATTTACAATTAGTTCTTACCTTCCAAGCATCATGGCGAGTGGATAAATGTTGAACCATCAGTATCAAGGCCTTGTAATCATGATCAACAAGCTTCCCAACTTGACAGTATGGCCATGACAGTGTCTGTTCCAAGGAAAATGTTGTACCAAAATGTCTTGGTCTCTGGTTCAGAGGGAGCCTCGCAGTCAAGTCAAGGTGAGCTTCCACTGGCATATTTCAAGAGTTCTCTGGAAATAGATTTATGACTGTTATCATGCCTTGAACACGCATTTTTAGGCCTTTGGGTTCCTTCAAGTAGATAAATGTGACAGAAGGGTTTGTCGTTAGGATTCCTGGTCCTGAGCCTGAGTTCGCCGGTTGAGAGTGGACCGATTACCTTCTCTAGAATAGTTCCACTCTGTTTGGACGGATTGGCAAGGGAAAGTGAAGTAGCAACAGCTCTAGACATTGCTTCTGGTGTCACTGCAGAGGGCTGTCCTGTTTTGTGTGACCAAAACCCTGATGAGAGTACGCAGAACTAAGAGTGTACGTAAAAGCATAATTGATTTGGCTGTCACCGTGCAATCTTTGACCATGTATGTACCTGCAAATCATTGATGAATTTAGCTTTCCACTAGAGATTAGGTTATTAGCAGTTTTAAAATTTATTTTCTTATGGGCCAAACTTTATAAGCTATAAACGTGATGTAAGTTAACTCATAGTCTTCAAGAGATCTCTGAGTCGTAACTGGAATAGAGCTTGTACCACTGGATGTTCAATTTAGTTGCCAGAACTAGCAATGTCCACAACTTGGATGAGTGGTGACGCATGTGCGTGGTATTGCGGTGAATTATCCACTCTCATAAAATGTATTTATCTGGTAAATATAGAAAGATAAGAAATTTTTATATTTTATTAGTAGAAAAATAGAATGGGAGTCGCCGTCTAGTATTTTGATCAATAGAAACCCTAAATGGTCTTTAAGATTGGATACGGAGACTAGTTGCGTAAATAAAAAATATTAGAACCCTAAATACACCCTACTTAAGGTAAGCTGCATTGTTTAATTATCTGATAGAAATATAAGGTCTTGTTTGTACTTTCAATTGCTAGTCCATTTACGGTTTAAAAAAAGTTTTTCTCGGTAAGGAGATTCTTATCTTACTGCGTAAAACCTAACCGCTCTAAAATCTATACATAAAAGAATTACATTTTTAATATCAGGAATATGTTTTACATGTAAGTTCGTAATTCTTAATATTAAAAGAAAATAAAATATTTTTTTTGAAATTTTTGAAATACTAGCCAAGTTCTCATGACTTTAATAAACTGGTTATTAAAGCCAAAATGGATGTTAAAACATGTTTTTGATTTTTTTTATTTTTTTTTATGAAAATATGATATAATTTTTTTTTCTTTGAGAGACTTAGCCATGCATGAAAACAATACTTTTTATATATATATATATATATATATATATATATATTATATAATTTTTGCAATGTTTTGATAAAAACTACGTATTTTAATACTGAATTTGTATCTTTACGGCATAAAAATAAAAATCAATATTAGTCAAAATGGATAAAAAAATACGCAAAAAAATCACAATTTTTTAAAAATATTTTTTGAATTGTTTTTTAATTGGGCCGACCCGATCCATTTATTTTGGGTTGGGCTGGCGCTACTCGGTCCAGTAAACAGTGGAGGATCTCTCCACTGTTCTGCTATCTCTGCCCCTTCCCTTTGTTCTGTTCTTCTCCTTATGTTCTCTGGCGGTGGCGGTGGAGAGGAAGAACAACGGTGGAGAGGAACGGTGGCAGCTGCTGCGGTGTAATGGGCGTTCTTCCTCTGCTTCTTGTTCCTTTGTTTTTCTGTTTTTTCTTGTCTTTGCTTCTGCTCTGTTTCTATTCCTCTTCTTTCCTTTCACCGATTTTCTCCATTTCTGGTCTTTTTTTCTCTCTCTCCGCCTCCCTGTTCCTCTCTTTCTATTGGTCTTTATGGGGAAAAAGTAGGGAGAGATGTCTACTACCCCTGTCCAGTCATGGCACAGGGGTAGGGAGTGGCCGGGCGGCCACTGGGCAGCTGCCCGCAGGGGTTGTGCCCTCTGTTTTTTTCTTCTGGTGGCAAGTGACGGGCTTGGGTTTTGTCAGTGCTTAGACAGGTGGGAGAGAGAGGGAGCGGGGAAAAAAACAGGGGAGCAAACCTCTTCTTCCCCTGCCTCTGCATGTGCAGGGAAAGAAGAACAGTGCCGTTCAAAACGGCACTGTTTCAGTTTTTGTTTTTCAAAAAGAAAATGAATATGAGAATAACTCAAAAATGGGTTATGAAAAGTGAGACCTCAACTGAGATAGGGGAGGGAATGGATAGTACATTCATTGGATTATCAGTCATCCCTCGGCCAACCATGAGCTGGTCTACCACCACTAGGATGCCATGGTCCTGAAGATGAGAGCCTGGTCCATTTCCACTCAGCATCAGTAGTGGGCTTCCTAGTGCCCCAGCTGATAAGATGTAATTTGCAACAAATTCGCCTCAACTGTTTTTTGATAATAGACATTTTGGACATCATGCTTGTGCACTTCGTGTGGTCTTTTTCTCTGTTTTTGATTTGCATGGTGATGATGGAACCTGGATACAGAAGAAGGAAAAATAACTAATAACAACTTTAGAAACATGCATGCTGTGAATTCAAGAAATTTTACAAATTGTTGGATCATGTTATGAGCTATACAATTGATATGAATTATTTCAAAAAATTATGGAATTTTAGTCAAAAGGTCTTGGTGATAAATTGGAAGATATGTCAAAATCTCAGTAGTATACAACAGGAAGAGCAGAGATATTTCCTTCAGCAAGTCTACTTTTTGTGTCCTTTAAGAAATCAGTAATCTAATTTGCCTAGTAGAATGCTCAAAGATTTAGTGCCTTATAAGATGGAAATGTAGAATGGTTTTAATCAATTTGAGGTGGATTTGTTTCTCATTAGTTTAAAGACTGTGAGATGGCCATCTTGCTGAATACGTTTTGTAGCTAGCTTGACTGCTTTAATGGCTTAATCTATCGTGACTGAAGCTTTGCGAGCTTGAAATTTGATAGATGACTACTTAAAAGCCATGAAGAAGAAAAGCTGTCCTCGTCAAGATAAAAAAAAAAGAGAGAGGCTGTAGCTTCAAGATTACGAGTAAGAAAGCTTAGAAAGAACAACACATCCAGTATTAGCAAGCCATCCTCGAAATCAACCCACATTTTGGAGCTGGGCAAAGATCAAAATTTTCTGTGGCAAACTCAGCTTAACAGTTAGAATAGGGGAAATGATGTGCTTCCTAGTCAAACGATCTTTAGGTGTTTTGCTTGATTTTGATAACTTCAATTAGTAGTGATTTCGTGTACTTGTATCGATTTTAGTTTCGAAATATTTTTATAATCTTTTTTTTAGAAATATTTATTTCCTTCTACATGTGTTTTGCTGTGATTTTTACTCATTGATCGGATGCTCAAACCAATAGTATTTTCAGACCATTCTAAGTCCTAATGTATGCTTCACATTAATCTTCTGAGTTTTCATTTTATACTATAATAACTCCAACTCGTACAAAACCTAAGCAACTCAAACCTATGGATCTGTCTTGGTTGATTTTGTCTGTTTTCGTCGATACATTGCTTATAGGAGTTACAAAAAAAGCTTTTGAAACCAACTGAAAGGAAATGAGGAGAAGAAATTTATCACCTTTTGCATAGGTAGGCAGCAGAGCAATGGTCTGCTACGAAGGCATTTTCTTGAGGACGTTAGTTTAAGCTAAAACAGTCAAAGGGCAACTCTCCTTTGGCAAGTCACTGAGATCAAATTCTGCAATGTTTGCAAGAATCACCATTGCTTGCCAAGTAAGAGGTGCCCTACAACTGGTCTGCTTATCAAATTATGATACCTCTATCTATCTTGCTGCTTCTGGTTTTTGCAGATTCCCCGACTAAGCTTTATAAACACTTTGATGGGTCACTAAGTTTGGCATAAACCATTGAAGTAATGGGATATGCCATGGATAATGCTGTGGATATCCTTCTCAAGAGGTTAGGGAGGGTATATCTGGCAGGCATCTTTCTCCACATCCGTGTCTTGAAATGCTGTTTGTGAGAAAATATGAGAGATTCTTTCTCTTTTTGTCCCTTGATTGGAAGCTAGAAAAGGCAAAGAAAAAGGAAGGGCAGTTGAGAGGAGAATCAGGAGGTGCTCCTTCATGCTATGAAGATGAACAAGTCATAAGAACCTTATGCTTAGGCCGTAATATTCTCTTTCTTCTCCTTTGCTTTATTGTGCTGGCCTTTCGGCGTATGGAAGTTCAAATAGGTTAGTGTTTGCTTAACCTTCTTAGCTCTTGTAAGCAAAGTCATTCCCCTCTGAATTTCAATTGGCATTCAGCTTCAGACAAGGTTGATTTCCTTCGCATTTTACCTTTGTGTACAATCTTACAATTCAATTTGTCTACGTTACTTGGTTAGTCATAAACCTATAATCATTGTACAGACTTTTTTTCAATCTTGTATCCAACAAGATATTGGTCCAGAAGAAAAGCTAATTTTGTTTCAAGAAAATTTCTCCACATTTTACTTGTTGGATCAAGAAACAGTTATTGCCTTTATGTTTCAAGAAAAGTGTAAAAGATACTACTGATAGGAGACCACAAGGTGATCTTATTCGTCTATTGTTGCGAAGATCATACATACATGATGGACTGATTATATTGCTTAAAATCATATGTACAGGAGCAGTTGTCTAAATAATTTGCACATTAAAAGAAAATCGTACATTAATTTTCCCAAAATTTCAAGTGATAAAGACCAGTCGTATGTATTTTCAGTATCTATACATATTGACACTGAAAACTACTGAACGCGTAGCACACATATGACTGATGATGATTTTCAAAAGCATGGGAAGAACTCATTGTCTACTTCCTCCCTGGCACAAGTCTCTCATACAGAATCCTCCTCCCCATATATCTGCATCACATAATTAAATAAATACAACAGTGAATAGCATTCTCCTTTGGCAGTGTTAATTAAGAACAAAGTTGCTGCAATTGAATGTTAGTATGTTACCTTCCTAGCATCATAACAGTAGCTTGAGGATTGGTCCCAGGTGAATCAATGAAAGTGGAACCATCAATAACCCTTAGTTTATCCACGCCGAGGACTTTGTAATCATTGTCGACAACCTTGCGGACTTGGCAGCCTCCATGGTAATGCCATATGGTCATGACAGTATCTGTGCAAAATTGTTCCAAGGAAATTGCTGTACTAAAATGTCTTGGTCTCAGGTTGACAGGCAAATTCACCATCAAGTCAATGAGAGCTTGCACCGGCATATCTTTGTGTCGGAATTTTGAAAATGCTCTTGAATTTACTACTTCTATAATGGTTCTCATGCCTTGAACGCACCTGTTCAAGTCCTCTGGTTCTTTGAAGTAGTTAAACCTGACAGAAGGGTTATCATGCGGGTTTGTAGTCCTGAGCTTGAGCTCACCTGTGGAGACTGGACCGATTATCTTCTCAAGAATTACTCCACCCTGTAGAGTTTCAGTCACAAGGGAATTCAAGGTTTCAATAGCTCTATACATGGCTTCTGCTGTCATTGCAGAGGGCTGACCTGTCTGCACATGGGACCAAGTGAAGTTGTTAGCAGAAGAAAAAACACAGAAGCATTGTTAAGCAAAGCTTAGTTAATTACCTCATTTAAATGCAGCTCATATTTCCTAATAAACTGGTGAACCCAAGAGTAAGCAAAGCTCAAACCACTAGCTGTTTCAATATAGCTGTCAAACTTGGTGATACCCACAACTTGGATGAGTGAGACTTCAACTGGGAGAGGGGAAGGGATGAACAAAAGATTCATTGGATTATCAGCCATCCCTTGACCAACCATGGGCTGATCCACCACTACCGAGATGCCATGAGCTTGAAGATGGTTAGCAGGTCCAATACCACTTAGCATCAATAGTTGGGGACTTCCTATTGCACCTGCAGATATGATTATCTCATTCTTGGAGCTCCTCCCCAAGTATGCCCAGTGCTTGAGGCCTGATGAATCTTCAAAAACCACGCCATATGCGCTAGGTCTTGACCATGGTATTCCTGCATTAGCAATGTTCAATTACATTACAATGGAATTTAATACTACGAAATTAGATTAGCAATGTAACATGCCAACGAATTTTATGGTTTTGTTTCACCTGTTTCTGTAAATAAGATCTTGTGAACGGTAGCATGCAAATAAACTGAAATATTCCTTTGCTCAGCATACTCTAACAAATCAGCAGCAGTGTGTCTATGACCATACTTGTCAAAAATCGACCCTCCAACTTTAGTCCCATGAATATGATCATATGTAAATCCATTGTAAGGCAACACTCCAACTTCTATCAACCCATCTCTAACAGCTGATTGCCATTGCAACATTGGTGGCTCGAAGGCTACCTTGTTCTCAACCCATGCATAAGACTTATCAACGAATTCTGGATTCCAACCAGCTTTCCTCACAAAATCAACACTCGCGTGAGTGTAAAATCCTGCATTCAAGGCGCTTCCACCACCTAAGACGCGCGCGCGAGCATTATAGACTCCATCATCGGAGATGAATTGCTGGGAAGCCGAATTTGGAGAGGTATCGGAGAGCGAGTCTGAAAAGTTGTCTCTGTCCATTATTTTAGGATTTCCATATGGAGAGCCACCTCTTTCGAGGACTAGAACGCTCGCACCTTGTGAGAGCGTTGCAGCTAGTGGACAGCCTGAGGTTCCTCCACCTATGACTATGTAATCGTAGTATAAAACATGGGGTGCTGAGGTTGCTTCATGAACAAATGTGTAATATGGGGCTGCAAAACATTCGTCACATTACATCTTGACGTGACTAGAAGGCCATGTAGAAACCAAGAATTGAACTAGAACGCAATAAAAATGTGACAACTTCATACCTTTCTCCGAATGACAGAAGCTGCGAAACATGGAAAATCCTGCGAGAGCAATCACAATAAATTCCCAGGAGTACCACAAATCCATATTCTGTCACCTCTTAACTATCAAGTCCGTAAAAAGCTGTGAGCTATAAGAAATCTTATTAGTTTACACCACCAAAGCAAGACCTACTCTACCTTTAAATAACCTTAGAATTTACTCCTATGATGTAAATGGCTTAACATTCTTTCGGTGCAAAGATTTCCACTTTCTGCCGTGTGAAAGACATAAAGTTCTAGTTCAACAACATAAATTTGATCTCACTTATTCATCTAAAGAATGAATGTCCTCGTACTTCGTTGCAATGCTTGACGTGTGAAAAATTAAGGCAGCTAGCTAGCTTCTAGCTAGTCCTTCTCCTTGAGGCGATCACAGAAGAGAAAAAAGCTTTAAAAGTTAGACATTATCAATGCTAAGAACCTTGGAGATCACATTTTTGAAGTAAAAACAATGAAGGCATTAAAAATCTACAAATCACTGGATTAATATAGTATGGTTTGGTGGCAATTTGGTATCTCTATTGACTCAAATTCATGTGAGCAATAACTTCATCTGCCTACCACATGCTACTTGCTATACCTTGATCTATTGAATTAATGTGATGGTGAGAATAAAAAGTTATTCCTTCACCATTTTGGTGAGAATTACAAATGCTGAATCTGAATCCAGGATGCAATGAAAATTTTGGAATAATGGAGATATTTTCTTAGGATCTTAGAGTCTAATTCATTCAAATGTCATCTCATTAGTTAGGAATTTTGTCAAAAATGTAGAAAGCTAACAAAATTAAAAAACCAAGATGGAAAATGAAGAATGGTTTTAGGTTAAACTATTAATTTGCCCTTATAGATTCATCCATTTTCCACTTAATTTCTACCCCATAGTATGAAACTCCAATTAGAAAAAAATCACGTTTGCCATTTATTATCCAAACTAATAACAAAAGGCTAACTTTTTTTTTTCGTAATTTTATTTTGTTTTTCTACTTTGCATGAATGAACTTCATTACCATTTCTCCCTAATTAATGTAGATTTAATTATTAGAATGCCATGGAGCTAGTGAAGAACTAATGAAATGAGAAGAAAAGTTGTTGTTTTTAAAAGATGTCTACAAATGAAATGAAAATAAAACAACATTATTTAGGATTGCAAGCTATCTTCAAGATCTATGGACATTTTGGAGGCTTTAGGGGGAATTGGTAGCTGAAATTCGTGCAATACAATGATTATAATTTTGGAGTAGAAGTGTGGATCATAGCTGTAACACACATGATTTAGTTTATGACTTGGGTTCTTAGTTTTAATCACAGATTGAATGAATTAATTTAAATTAATTTAAATCAATCTAAAATATTATTATTTTAATTTTTCTAGAAAATTAAAACAACATTATTTTGAGAATAATTCTTTTTAAGTCAAATTTAATTTTACTCGGATTTTAATCAGGTAATAAGTTTACCAGGTCAACTTCCAACAAATTCAACATGAAACTCAGTTCAAATTAGCAAGTCATTAAGTTGATTTATTAGGTTGAAACTGAGTTTTATAATAATTAATGATACAGATATAACGTAACATGTTATGCTATTGTTCTTTCTGCTATGATATTGGATTATTAATTAATATAGATAATTACTGATAATATTCTTTCATGAATAATTGACCAAAACAATAACCTATCAAATAAAAGATTATATTGAGGGAAAGATTCGATTAATTTTGGAATAGCAATTAATCCTAAATCCTTAATCCTATGTGTAGTAAGATTCTCTTTCATTAATTACAATGTAAATTTGTGTTTCATTTAAGTTTTAGATTTCAACTCAACTAAATTTTTTTTATAATCATGGATAAGGATTATTTGGTGACCATCAATTACTTCAAATTAATATTTGGTATTTACAATTAATACTTTCTCAGATATTTTTTATACATTAAAAATAAATCTTTTTTGCTCGGGCAATAAATAAATATCCATATATACTTATTACTTAAACTTTTATGTTTAAAAGAAATGTTTTCACAAAATATTTGGATTTGAAATCTTAAACTATGCTCCTAGTTAATTGTATATTAATAACTATGTTTTTTTTTTTTTCTGTTCATGCCTGCCTTTTCTTATAAAAAAACATTTCTTGGTTCTTTTATTTATTTTTTAACCAGCTTCCCCTTGGTGGATCTCTGTGCAACCCGCCCCGCCCGCAACTTGGTTACGTGTTTCTCTAGCGGCTAGGGTCACAGGCTCAAGCCTTGATGGCGGACTCTGCTTAAGAAGTAAGAGACACATATCTAGCTGACAGCTAAGCCCATTGTTTGGCTACGAACCTTGTCCAAGCTTAGGCCCAAGTTGATTTAGTTTAAGTTGTGTTTATTATTATTATTATTATTATTATTATTATTATTTTAAAAAAATGCTTCTTAATTTTCTTTCTTATTTCTAAGCTCTTAAGAATATAGTTTATATGCTCTTATAATAGAAGAGATGGAGACAAGAGTAATATATGAGACATGTCTTTCTATTTATTTATTTTTAAGTAAAAAAATTCATTTTAAAATTATATGAAAATATATTTATTTTATCAGAACTTTTTTTTATCTCTTCAATTAAACAAGTTTTTATTTATATTATTCTTATCTCTTTTGTTTCACGACAATAACAAAACGCTAGCTAATAAGCAGGCAAGAGCTAAGAAACAATTGTTTAAAATGATGTAGAAGTAAGATAATTGATTGAGAGGGATTGAGATAAAGAGAGATTGAGAGAATGAGAAAAATGAAGAGAGCTTGGGGGCGGATGGGTTTGATTAGGGTGAGAAGAAAGAAAACTTTCATATTTATATCCCTAGCTTTTTTAACTCGATTTAGTATGGTTTGAATCGGTTCGGTTCAAATTGGTTCAATTGGTTTTATCCATTTGATACCAAATTGAATTGGATTTTTTTTTTCTAATTAGTCTATTTAGTTTTTTTTTATGATTTAGTTTTTTTAATTATTTTTTAGTTTTTTCGGTTTAATCAGATTTTAAAGTTTTTTACTCACTCCTATAAACAACATGCAGGCAGATCATCTGGATAGACGATCCTTGAGTGGATATAACATCTTACCAAATCATCCTCATCCTCTGTTATTATACTGAATTATTGATCAAAATAGACATTTCAATAATCAACAATAATTGATGACATGCTAATCTTTGATAAGATAATTATTTGATGGATCAATGACTACAACACTTACCTATCAAACAAAAGAAGATTGTATTGAGGGAAACTCTCAATTAGTTTCCCATTAGCACTCAATCCTAAATCCTAATGTTAGGTATAATTATCTTTCATTACGTAGAATATTTGTATTGCATTTTGGTTTCACGTCTCAACAAGTAATAGGATTGAGAAATTATCAACTCATATTTGACTATTATTATTAGATCCCACTTGATATAGGTTTAAATTAACTCAATCAAACTTGAGCAACCCAATCAACCCGATTAAATGTTAATTTAACTTTTCTTTAAAAAAAATTAAACAATATCATTTTGATTTATCCGAGTCAACTCAATCGTACAACCTATAACCTAGGTTTCGAGCTGAGTTTAATAAATTTATAAATTAAATTAAATATTTGATATTTGTGATCATTATATTTCCTGATAGATTGCATATATCAAGACTAAGTTTTTATTACTCTAACAATAAAGTAATATTCACACTTAAAATCTTAAAAAGATATAATTATAAGAAACTTTTCCCAAAATATTTGGATTCAATTTAGATAATGCAAGAAAGGTTATATTTACTTACCATCTAGACTAAGGGGGTGTTTAGAAGTGTAGTAGTAGTTATTTTTCAAAGTATTTTTTACTTAAAAATGCATCAAAATAATAGTTTTTTATTTTTAAAAAATTATTTTTAACATCAGTACATCAAAACGATCTGAAAACACAAAAAAATATTAATTTAAAGCAAAAAAATAATTTTTTTAAAAAAATCTTTTAAAACATAGAAACAAACATTCAATAAACGTTTATGGAAGTATATCTACAACACCAATTGCTAATTATTATGGCACGATTTGTTTTTTGGCGGCATAGATGACAAAGGCATGCACAGTAATAATGGCATGGAATGCATCATGATGATCCCTGTGATTGGTGGGGTGTGCTGTGAGATTCAAAGAGGTCATAATCAACTTGAGCCCTAATCGATCAGCAGCAGCATCTTTTGCTCCTTTTATAATATTGTTGTTCGATGCCACCACGTATTGTGATACTAACCCTAATTGGATAAGAGATATGAGATACATATATATATATGCCACCCCCACCATTAAAATATGATTCATAGTTTTTCCATTTTAATTTGTGAGATGAAGATTTACTGGATCAACAATGACGCAGCATCACATTTTGTGGCATAGGATTAATCAGCATTTTTATTTATTTATTTATTTATAGTCAAGTACTAGCATATATTTTCGTATCATTTTGACAAGAAATTTTATACTGATTGAGAAGTAATTAATTTATTTTAAGAAAATAAATAGATACAATCTTCTTTTTTCATTTTCTGCATACTAAAAACAAATTAAATCAATTAAAAGAAAAAAAAGGAAGAAGGGGCTGAATTGAAAATAATAATGATAATAATAAAGAAATTCAGTGAACCACTATTAACTTTTTCAAGTTTTTTTTAGTGTAGTAGGGTATTATTATTTGTGTCCTTCATGTTGATTTATTTTATTTCAAAAAATATGTATGGGATTTGTTTTTCATGCTCTTTTTATAATTTTTTGTTTTTGGTTTATAGCTTTAAACCTTACTAATTTCAATGAGAAAAAAATTCAGACAATATTATGATGGGTTGGAAAATATTGTAATAAGATTATGTTTTCAACTAGTTCTCTGTTAGATTTTTTTTTTCTCTCCAAAATTTCTAGTTATCAAAACAACTAACATCATTTTATTCTTATTATTTATAGTTAAGAATTAACCTACTAAGTTAAGAAATATTATTGAAATTTAAATTGACTATAACGAAACTTATTAAAGAATTTCATTGAATTTTAAATTAACTACAACTAATCTTTTTCATTCATAATTTCTCTATGAGAAATATTTTTTCAAAAATTTTCATTATTAAAAAAACAGATTTTATTTTATTCTTATTTTTTATAATTATTAATTAACCTATTAAGTTAAGGAATCCTATTAAAATTTAAAAATAATTTGTGTTTACAAGCTTAAAGAAATAATTTGATGAGTATTGGAGAGAAAAATAATGTTTGCAAGCCTTCATGGTGGCAAGAGTCACGACAGCAGTAGTAGGGGAAGGTTTCACACCAATAGCAGGAGAAGAGTCCAAAGTAGAGGGAGAAGAAAAAAGGTAAGGATTCACGACAGCAGTAGAAGTTTTCCAAACAAGGGAAGAAGGAGAAGTTTGCACATTAGGCTAAGACAAAGAGTCCATTAGAGAGAAGGAAAAAGATTTTTAAAGTGTAATTAGTAGAGAATAATATAAATCATATCCTGAAACCTCACCTAACAACTTAAGTTATTGGATTAAGATGGTTCTTTAATATGGTATCAAAGCCTTAATGACCAAGTAGTCACGAGTTCAAATCTCACCATCTCCTATTTATTTGATAAAAAAATTAAGCACAAAGTAATGTGAATTTATGCAAGTTTTAAGTTCAGATGACTTTTACTTGAGGGGGTGTATTAGAAAATAATATAAATCATATCTTGGAATCTTATTTAACAACTTAAGCTATTGAGTTAAGATGATTCTTTGACAATAATGACTCAAATATGAAATTGAGAATAATAAAAGACTTAACATAATATTAGTTAATCAATTTTTTTATTTATATATAAAGGATAATGTACAATATTTTTGTGTTGTAATCTTTATAATATTAATTATTGTACATTTCTCTATATATATAAATAAATAATGTATATTATTAAAGGCTTGCATATATATTTAGAAAAAATTTATTATTCTTGTATTCTAATATCTACATTAATTATTGTATATTGATATATATATATTGTACATTAACTATTATATATATATATATATATATATATTCTTTTAAAAAACGAGAAAACAAAATGTTCCTTCATCGGTTTAAGTATATCGATGTGATGTGGTAAGCCAATTCCAACTTTTAAAAATATCCCATTATTTGCGCAAATTAAAAAAAATGTTTAAAAAACGCAAGAAGCTATAGAATTTGATAGCGCACACACAGACAATGAATAGATTAGGACAATCCCAAATAAATTTGCTATAGCTGTGAATCATTTGATACAGAGAGTGTAGAGGATGCATGAGTAGTAGATGTATATCTCTCACATATAATAAAATGAAATGGACTACAAAAAGACCTTTCTCTAATCTCAAAAGGACATCAAGGACCCAATTGAAGCTTTGAACTTATTGAAAACTCTATGGTATATATATATAATTCTTTTCCTATTACAAAGTAAATAAATTTAAATAGAAATTAAAGCATGTGTGTAAGAAGTTTTTTAAAAAAACAAGCATGCTAATTTAATTTGGTATCTGTATTCCTATCAAGAAGCCATATCTCATCTCCAAGAACTACCTCTTCATCATCTTCCTTGACTTTGAACTGGTGATCTTGATAACAAGTCCAGGATAAACATCATCTGGGTCATGGATATGCGGGTTCTGCTCCACTATAAACGGGTCGTCGCACTTTTCACTGATGGTGTTGAGGGTCTCTCCTTCTCCGACAACATATATTTCATCACAGGGTCTGTCAAAAAAGTGGCTCCCCTTGACAGGCTCCTCTGTCATAGAACTCTCCCTTATAGACCCCAATAATATTAGGCCTAATAGGACCATAGCACAGTAACATGATGCTGCATCAGCTACTGCTAATGAAATTCTCATGGTTTTCTTTGAAGAAGAGAAGTCCATGTTGATATAAAATGAAAGGGATAGATGGCCTTTGAGTCTTTCGATGAAATGGGGAAGGAGATGGTGTGTGTAAGTGGATATGTAGTGCTTTGGTTGTGTATGTATTTATATATCTGGTGAGGGGCTTTAATGGTATATTTTGTTGGTCCCCCTAATATTAATTTTATCTTAGTTTGGTCCTACTATTTTCATTTCTCATCTTGCAACTTCTTAATTATTTTGTGATCACTTGATCCTTTATCTACAATAGATACTAACCAGGTTGCTTACCCCGCCAAAATTGTTTTGAACATAAGAAGAAGAAAAAATATTCAAGTCACTAGCATTGTAATTAAACTTGGTTTAGCGAGTTAAATTTGAATCGTGTGAGAATCTGAGAAAAATTAAAAGATCAAAAGAGAGAGAGACCAAGCACGCGGTTCTAAAGAAAACCTGATCGACCAATAAAAATATGATTTGATTTTTAAAAAAAAAATCAAAATGATATTTTTTTTAATTATTAAGATGATAATATACTGAATCGATAATAGTAAGATAATATTTTTTTTAATCATTAAAATGACATTTTTTAATATATATATATATATAAATTTAGTATGAAAAATAAATAATATTTAAGATAAAATATTTTGTTTTTTTATATATATATTGAAGTAAAAACAAATATGATCAAAGACCATCACAACGGTCTTTAATAACATTTGGTTAAAAATATTATTTTTTATTAAAAATAATTAATGTTTTCGAATTAATTTGTACATTTATCGAGATTAATTTTTTTAAATGATTTTAAGTTTGCGTTTTTCCTATATGGTGTATTTAATGAATAAATTCTACTAAATCTTATTCAGAATATTTGAACTCAGAAATTCCAAGAAAAAAAAAACGTCTTAATTTTACGACCAAGTCTCTACTCCTTAGCGTTGACGGAAAGATCATATTAATATCAGAAAAATGTAGCGTAGGAGACAACACATAATGAGAGGATAAAAGTGAGACAAATTTAAGAGTAGAGGGACCAAACAAACGACATAAAGCAGGAAAAAGAGAGATGTTTGACCGTTTAGTCTGGGGGAAGTTGGGTTCAACAATATTGAAGACATGGTGTTTTGGACGTGTTTAAAAAGTTACACATAAGTCATCTCCATATTCATCAAAATACTGAAAAGGACTTCGATAATTAAGCTCAATAAACGTCAGATTTTGATTAATCAAACAGCGTTTTTTATGGGTTAGGTTACACATAAGTCATCTTCGAAGTCATTAAGTTACTGAAAAAGACTGATTATAAGATTTTGATTAATTAATTAAACACTTTTTGAAGATTAGGTTTTAGATTATAAGCCGGGAAGAGAAGAAATCAATTTGGTTAGGGTTACGTGAGGTAGAATTTCTTACATGTCATTATGAATTATTTTCCATTAGTTAAGCAAGGTTGTATCTGGTCAGTACTGTCTAGGGATAGAAATTGCATAAAATAAATTTATTTCCAGAATAATTTTAAAATAAATTTATTTTTAGAATATTTTTAAATTAAAAAATATAAAGAGATATGCCTTCTTTGTTCCCATTATTTTCATCATTTTTTTCTGTAAACAGTAACTAAACACTGTTCATTAGCATTAATCATACGTTTGAAAAATCAAAAGGCCCACCAAGAGGTATGACCATTGGTTGCATTTTGGTTACTAATTTCAAGGATTAAGAACATAGAAAAGTCAACAAAGTTATTATCTGAACGCAACTTTCCCTTCCTTGTTCTAGCGTCTGATGGACTTGATGTTAGGGTCTTCGAGATGGATGTACAAAAATCAAAATTCTTTTACGTAATTATGCTGTCATTATTCCTTGCCCAAGTTGTTTAATTATCAAGTTCTTGTCATGTTATGATGATGGATGTGAAAAACATATGGTTTCTCCTACTTTCTATATATTCAACTGCTAGTAATTATTAAATTTCATTCTTTAATAACTTAGGCTGTACTTAATTCTTTTTTGGATTACGGTTGAAGGAAGATTGGTAATACAACTTGGAAGGGCTCTATAACTGTGCATATATTCAAAATAAAAATAATTTGATTATGGGTATAATTATATGCATGATCATGACAGATTACGAACTTTACATGGTGATCAACTCAAGAAAGGGGAGGACAAACGGAGGGGAGGGGAGGAGGTTCTGGCGGGGCTAGGGAGGCTAGCTAGGTGGTGAAAATGGGAGGGTGGCGTATGGAGTGAAGAAACAGGGGCCTCCCACTACCCACCTTTCGAAATACTGTAGCCATCAAAGAACCAGTAAACACCACCCTAAACTCAAGGATATCGGCAAGGAGATTTATTGAGGCCACTGCTCTTTACTGCTATTGGAGTTCGATGAATGGGGACCAAATATGGAGACTTTTTTGTGAGGCATTGGACAGGAGCACAGTGCCCTTTTTGCATGCTCGACTTGACCTCTAGATTAATCAGCTGACCAAGTCATTATATGAATTTGCAACTTCTGACTTAGCTCTAGAGGTCCCAAAACAACTATCATTTTCAACCCCCAACTATACGGCGGAGTTATAAAAATCAGTCCAACCTCGATCGTCAACTTGGTGGTCCATGATGTAGTCCGGTTGGGTTTCATTTCGAACCAGGCAGGAGTTGATCGTATTAAACTTGATCAACTTGACGCATCAATCTATTACTTAATTGATTTGTTCAAAATCCAGATAAGATCCAATTTTACCTTTTAAAAAAACTGTTATAGCCCATTTCTTACCCCATTTCTAACATATTAATATAAAAACCATAAATCAATTTAATTACATCAAAAATATTTTATTTTTTTTGGATTTTTTTGTATTTTGAAAATATATTGGAAAATGGAGCTCAAAATAGATTATGATAGTTGCTTTCTTTTTAGAATATTTATGGATAAACACATTGAAAAACTCATTTTCCATTGGCTTTATATAGTTTTGTAAAGAAAAGAAAGATAACAAAAAGGGTGTTTCAATGGATCTTAAAATCTAAATGGTCCAAATGGTTAGATAACAACCTTGATATGGAATCTAGAAGCGGCTCCAAATTGTTAGTTGATAAACCTTAACATGAAAATTTAAAAGTGAATCCTAAAGTGAATCCTAAGTGATCATCCTTTACATGAAAAATTAAAAATAAATCAAAATTATTAGATAATCAACCTTAATAAGAGAATTGAAAAATTAATCTAGATTGTTAAATGACCAATCTTGACATGAAAATTTTTAAAATGATGGATCAAAATTATAATATAACCAACCTCGACATGAAACTTAAAAATAATAGTTCTGACATAAAATTAAAAATAATGGGTCAAAAGAAAGTTGGTATAGGATGGATGTGCTTTAACTTAAATTAAAAAGCTATTTAAAAAAAATGATATTGGATTGATAGGCTTTACTAGAAATAAAAATATCATCTAAAAAAAATTATCATCAAATTAATAGTTTTACTCTTAATTAAAATATCATTTGAAATAAAATTGTCACTAGATTTATAGACTTTCTAAAAATAAAACTATCATCTAGAAGGAAATTGTTATCAAACTAATGAGATTTACAAGAAAATTATCATTGGATTGATGGACTTTTTAAGAGGAAAATATCATCGAATTTGTGGGATTTAAAATAAAAAGGTCCTCGAATTGATGAAACTTTTTAAAAAATAGGTGATCAACCTTATAATGAAATTTAAACAAGTTTGAATTATTAAATGTCCAAACTCAATATGAAATTCAAATGAGTGTTCTTAATGAATAAGTGAACTTCATCGTGTCACACAACTAATAATAATATTAGGCTCACTATTTGCTTGAATTCAATTTCTAAGTAAGTGATCCAGTTCTAAGACCCTTTATGCTTAGCGTTGCATCCGTTGGCCATTTTATGTCTTCATTTGCTCCCAAGAGTACTCTCGACTCTCGAGTGCAGTACAAGGATATATGTTCATATTTGCTCACTTTTCCTTATCGATCACGTCTTAGGATGGACTTATTCAAATCATCATTAAGCTATTATCATTCTCATGGATTCTTTCTAATATAATATCCTCTAGATGATATAGTTGTGTTAATCTTTTCTAGCAATCATCATGCATGAGACCCACATGCCTCATTATCCTTATTTTTGTTTTTAGGAGCTTTGAGAATTCAATTGAATAAGAAAATTTTGTTGTAAAACATTTTATTTCATGAAGTTTGTATCTTTCTTGTTTTAGGATCATGCTGTAAATTTTAATGATTGTTTTCGTGTAGGTCCAATCACTGAAATAAATTCATTGAGATATAAATTTGAAAGTCTTTTAATAATTAGGTATTTTAATAAATGGGTACACATTTATGTTGTTTATGTGATTTGGCTTTGTATTTGAAATATCTTCTTTGACATTGCAATCTTGATTTGAAAATTTGATGTATGTATAATTGTGTTTGCCAAGATATATAAGATATCATTTATTTGAAGAAATTAACTCATAATAGATGTTTTGTTCCAGGCTCTTATCATTAAACGCTAATTATCAAATATTTGAATTTATAAATAGATATTGATATGCGTTCATGCTGTGAGTGAATTTAGAATGAATCAACACGATCCCATGTAAACACTTTGAAGCGAGAGACAGTCTTTAAGTCCATTTCAATCCATTTAATCTTTATAGGTTCATACCTATCAATAATTAACCATTTATGCGGGTGGGATCGGGTTGTCCTCGAGCCTAAATCCAAAATCACTTTCTTAGTTTAGAATTTTTTATAAAAAAAAAAAGTCATTTTAGCCTATTCTAAACACAACAATTTTTTTTTTTCAACAAACAATAATGTATATTATCTTAAATAAATAAAAAATATAAGGTAATTGCTATAACTATTGCAGACTAATTCCCGTTTAAAGTCAGTACAGAAGGATTGTTAAAAATTATTTGAATGGAGTTTCTAATGATATTTGTATCCATAGGGCTTGTCGTTTCCTAGTTGTTTCTTATGATCATGGAGGTAAATTTAGGTAGTGTTAGGTATTGCAATATAATTTTGTTTTTGAAAAAAAAATTAATTTTTTTAATTTTTATTTTTTATTTTTTATTTTTAGATATTTTAAAATGTTGATGTTAAAAATAAATTTTAAAATTAAAAAAATATATATTATTTTAATATATTTCCAAATAAAAATAAAAACCTCAATAAATAATAAACGAGACAATGAATTAGGAGATAGATTTTCTAATGTGAGAAGGGGGCATCTTTTTTATCATCAGAATCAGAGTTCAAGTAGTCCTCAAGATTAATCAAGTGCCTGTCGTTTTGGATGTTATCTAACCACTACTTTTTTTTTTTTCCTTTATCCATTCGTTGTAAAGGAGAGGGCGAAGCTTAAGAGGAAGGGAAAGTGGGAATCTATTTCAGAAGACCTTTTCCCAAGAAGTCAATGACTGCTAGTCCTCTGTTTAACCACTAATTAACTATATTTTATTTGTAAAATCTCAGCAATTAACGGTCCAAATTAATGTTAATTACTTTAGGTTTTTCTTCTAGCATCTATTGCTAACTTTGATCGCGTAACCCATTTCTTCCTCTCTTTTTTCTAATTTAAAACTTAACAATTTCAAGAGGGTATGTAGTGGTTAAAAGAATATGCTTTTTTTTTATTTTTTTAAGTTTAAATCTTGAATTTGGTATCTAAATTAATTCATTTGAATGTATCGATGTAGAGGGTGTGTCATGTTTATTGACTTAGTCTTCATTGATGTATAAATTTACCCTTTAGAAAAATAATTAAATAATAATATTTAAAAATGTAGTCATAATTATTTTTTGCTTAAAAATACATTAAAATAATCTAAAAATATCAAAAAAATATATTTTAAAGTGAAGAAAAAAATAAAATAAATTTAATTTTTTAAAAAAGTACTTTTGAAACATAAAAACAAAATGACTCAAAATAAAACACTTTAGTTTGATTAAATTCTTCAATCAACTTCTATTTTTTTTAAAAAAAAATGCAAGATTAATGATACCAATCTGAAAACACCATGTTCAGTTGTATTCATTCATTAAAAATGTGATTCAAAATAGTGTTATTGTTTCAACGAAGATCTTGGACTGAATTTTATGTTGAATTGGAACTTGGAAGGAACGAATTTGGAGAGGATTGTATATGGGGACGATAAGTGTTAAGGGAAAAATTAATTAAATAAGAGATCAAAAAATTAATATTGTTTACCAAACCATTAATTAATTAATGGACCGTCCTTGTTATGAAGGTTTGGCAAAATCATGTAATTGCACAAGCATGATTATCAACTTAAGCTGTGAAAGTTACTTGCCACCTAAACCCTAAATCCCATAATTAATTAATTATAAGTTGGGATTAAAAAGTATGCTAGTCAGCTAGTGTATCACATCAGATAAATGACATAGTATAAGCTTGTAATTAATATATATTCATAATTAGCAAACTATGAAGTAGGTATTAAGGAGCAGCCATTGGTGATGGTAACACTTCTCTTATTAATTATATCTCTTGCCACAGTCAGCATCCATCATTATTCAATTTAATTTTGGTTCAAAAATAATAATAGAATTTAATTATATTTCTTGTTTTACAATCAAGAAGTTTTTCAAAATTAACCTCCACATTCGGAGACTAAATCCATCCTTTCAATCTAATTAATGATGATTAATTATATCATTATCCCGTAATTTATTGGAATCGGATGATAGCTAGCATTGAAATAAAACAAGCATCACTAATTAATTGATGGATACATTCTAAGCATCATTTATTGAAGGAGGTGTTTTTTTTTAGTTTAAGTATTTTTACATAATTTTGATATACTAATATTAAAATAAAATAAAAACTTCTAAGAAATTATTATTTTAATATATTTCCTATCAAAATTTACTTATAAAAAATACAGAGAGATGAGTATTTGTTATTATGATGAAAGTTTCTTTTGAAAATTATTTTTTATTTAAAAATACATTAAATTATTTTTTTATATTTTTTCTCGAATAAATCATGTTTTCAAAACGTATAAGAAGAAGAAGAAGAAGAAGAAGAAGAAGAAGAAGAAGAAGACGCACTCCTAAACACTCACACGTCAAAATTCCACATTTTCAGTGCGACGACTATTGGAAGTGACAGCAGCAAGGCTTTATTCCAAGTATACCAGAAACCATGCTTGCACACCATCACACAGTAGCACTCAAGAACTCATTAAGAGAGCCCATCAGACTTCATATTAATGGTGAATCTTTAATATAAAATTAGATTGGGAGATTGAAAGATGAGAGAACAAAACTTGTAAGCGTCAACTCAAGTTAGGTGGGCAAAAAGTTGTTGAACGACCTGTCAGAACCTTATCAATTTGCCCCAAGTTTATCTGTCGATGGAGGAAACATTTTCTTTCAAGATGCTTGTCGTGGAAATGTTGGGAGTATACATTGAACAATTTGATTAAGAAAAAATCCTAGGAAGAGTACAGATGAACTGGCTAGTTTAAAGGTTCAGCTTCGGCCACCTCTTACATATGCAGGAACAGTGCTGTCTGAATCCCGAAGAAGTATAACTAGTCTGGTGTTTGCTCTCTAAAAATTATCAGTTCGAGTCATACAAATCACAAGGTCACTAGAAGCTTACATGGTCGTTAATTTCAGGACCCGTGAAATTAATTAAAGTACATGAAACTGACCCGAATATCAACATTAATAAATAAATAAATAAAAAGTACTATCTAAATTTGATCAGTGTTAAATAATATTTATGTAATTTTATTTATTAAAGGTAGAATAGTACTTTCAGTTTAACCTATATATACTTTATTTGTATTTAAAACCAAGTACTTATAATATACAAATTATTTAAAATTCTAGATTTCTTTATGTGTTTTTTTTATATGTTTGATCTTAGTTCTTTTAACAGTCAGATTGCTTTCAGACTGAAGGTTCCTCAGATTCCTCTAACTTGGCCCTGGTGATAGCCATTTGATGATATGATATGGTATGGTCAAGATAATATTCTGGTCTAGATGTAGAATCATAGAATAATTAAATATTTAAAATATCCCAAGATTTTAGAGCAATGTTTCACCTTTTCTACTTCAGAATTAACGAGACAGTCCTTATTTATTTTATGAGAGGATAAACAATTGAAATCCTGACTATGTTACATGGTTTTGAATAACATCACTGTAAACTAATGCAATGGGTTCATACTTATTTGAGCTTGTGGATGAATTAGTCAGCTGGCATGGTTATGTCTGGAGACAGTCCTCTCGCCTAGAAAGCTATATTTTGGATTTTCATCAATGAATATGAACTCTTAAGTTATTGTTTGGATTGGAGGAGACAAGGTAGGAAAAGAAAACAGAGATAGAATTGTATTTGATAATGATATAAAAATAAAGTAATTGTTTGTATATCTTGTTTGTTTACAGTGGAAGAGACATAATGAAATTTGAAAAAATTAATTTTACTTTTAATATGTTTTGTTGTTAAACTTTCATATATATAATTTTAATTTATATTGAGTTTTGAAATTAATAATATTATAATAACTCTAGTTACAAAATCAAGACTAGCTTTGATAGGTTGACCTGGAACTAGGTCAACTTGGAGCCTAGACTAGTCTGAGTTTAAGAAAAAATAGAGGAAGGATTGACTCAACATGATCCAATTAAAAACTCAAGTCAATCTGGAATAAAACATAGGTAAAAAATCTATTGACTATTTTGAAAGAAGTTTTTTATCAAAACAAGGTTTTACAACTATCATAATAATCATTCTTATCTATACATTGACTTGGGTCAACTCGTGTCGACCTTCCTGACCCGTGACTTAGGGCTTGTCCCGGTTAACCCCCGAATCGGGTTTTAAAACTATGATAATAACCATTTTTATTCTTATGCTAACTCGGGACAACCCGATCTATGACCTAGGCCTCGACCAGTGGCCCAGGCTTTGCCTAGGATCGACCTCCTGAGTTGAGTTTTAAAACTACGATAATAACTATTTTTATCCTTACATGTCTTAGTTGGACAAATTTGAAATTGAAAGTTTTTTAAAATGATATTTAAATAATAAAAATAATAAATATTATCTCTAGATACATGTTCCTTTTATATTTCTTGTTTTGAAAGTACAAAAAATCATTCTAAAATTGTTCTAGAGATATATTTATTTTTATATATATGTCTTTGTCTCTTCAACCAAATATATTTTTATCTTTATTATTTTTATTTTTTTTGCCTCACAATAGTAATCAAACACTATCTAAAAATATATTTGATATTATCATAGCTTTTAGGATTGCGGTCTGAAAAGACATGATTAAAAAAAAGAAACAAATTATAACTTCTCTCGAACTCAAGTTTTTAACACAATTTGAGATGAAAAATATGTTTAAGCAATGAGAACCAAGCAACTTTTAAAATTATAATTAGCCTAAAACATCTCCAACCACACAATACCACATTGTCAAACCGAGTCTGATATTTGAAGAAAGAATGCAATACGAGAGCATGAATACGATTAATGCAAGAATTCAAGGCATCAAAGGAGAGAAATTAATGAGTTTGAGCTTTCATAAGTCAATCTTGGATGCATGTGCAGAGCAGAGGTTTTTTCTATTCTAAAAGTCGAGAAACTATTCAAGTTTCTTGACATTTGTCCTTCGCTGATCTTCAGTTTTTGCTTGGAACATTTTCCTGCATGTCTTTGTCTTCGCTGTGTTTTTGTTTGAGTTTTAATGTATTTTTTTATTAAAATTTGAAATTGTTTTTATTCTAAATTAATATTTTATATTTTTTGATATTAAAAATAAATTTTAAAAAATAAAAATAAAAATATTATTTTGATATATTTCCAAGTAAAAAATATTTTAAAAAACAATCTCAATCATACTCTCGAATAACTATACGAACGTTTCAGTAACAAAACCTCCATTAACAAGTTTCTCGACGGCCAAGTCACAGTGATTCAATTTGCACCCATTCTACAAGATATTCTTGAAGGAAAAAGTTTTCAAAGCTTTTGCACTCACTTTAAATCTGTAGAGATTGCAATTATACATGTCTCCGTAAAGGTCTACCTCTATTTATCCGAATGGAGCTGGATATAAAGTTCGTTCTTCCTTCACGAGGTGGAGGTGAAAGAAGATAAAAATACCTGACTTTTTCGAATACGAAGGAGGATAACTCCTTCTCTAACATGATGGATCTCCGTACCCAAATATATATATATATATATATATAGACACGCACTAAAGGCGGAGAGGAGCGTCCTCTATCTCCATGGACCTCTATTGTCATCTCCTCTATAATGCATGCCATTAGCAAGTCCTCCTCATCATCAAAAGTACACCTGTTGCTGTCATTTTTGCTCTGAAGTATCCTCAGAGACTCTGCTATGCATCCATTGAATTGCTCATTTAAAAATACAAACCCAGTTATCTTCTCTTCAGATTGTGATTCAACAGGACTAATCTACAATTTTATGTGGCGACCCCCATGTTCTTCCTTTCCACACATGACCTTCTTGTGGCTCATCAGGAATAATCAATCAAGAGAACCTAAAGAGGAAAAAAAGAGCAAATTTTCCAGTGCCTTATTTATTAGCTTACACATACTTAGATTAGCTTTCTGCAAATGGATAAAAAATCCAATAGAGAAAGCTTAGAATATGTGCTTCCTTACTGGCTATACAAATGGATACCTTAGCTATAATCCTTACAGGTTAAACATGACCTTAATGGCATTGCCACCACCAGCACTAGTCTCAAAGGCTTGTTCTACCTCCTCTTGTGAGAACCTAAATCTGTGAGTTATCAAAGGCTTAACATCAATCTTGCCGGTTTTCAAGAATTCAATACAGAGCGGCCATGTGTTCCTGTACCGGAATATGCCAATAACATCCACCTCCCTACAACAAAAACACCCTCCTATCATCAGGACATACAAATTTAATGTCTTGTTCCTTGGCAATAAGAGATTGCATACCTTGCAGCTGATGGGGTAAGAGGGACAGTCATCTCAGTCAGGGCCAAACCAATAAGGCAAACTTTACCACCTGATTGAGTGGCATTCAGGGCTGTAGTCATGGTTTTGTTGTATCCAACACAATCAAAGCTCACATCAATTCCTGAACCCATAGCATTTTGTATCTTTATTACCTCTTCATCGACATCCTGTAAAATCACTTGCGCATTAGACCATAACACAATTTCTCAAATTCCTGACTGTTCAGCATTTATAACCTGAATATTTGTTGAGACATGAATGATCTCATCTGCACCAAGATTCTTTGCAATGGATAAACGGCGATCATCAACGTCAACAATCACCACTCTAGAGGCGCCAAATGCACGAGAAGCAAGCAAAGTGATGAGGCCTATTGGTCCTGCTCCCATGATCAATACATTTGTCTCAGGACCAATTTGTGCACGGCGACAGGCATGGACACCAACACTGAGGGGCTCACACATAGCTGCTTCCTCCAGGCTCACATTGTCTGGTAGTTTGAAACAAAGATTCGCAGGATGCACTACCTGGTATCATAAAACAAAATTCATGTTTCTTATCACCAGTAGTGCCTCAAGACAACAATGACATGTGTTGCATAAAACTCCTTCCACAACAATTTGATCACCTTGTTAGCTAGAGAGCCATTGGTTGGTGGAGAACCAAAGAACTTCATCTCTGGACATAAATTGTAGCGACCTTCTTTGCAAAGATTGCATCTTCGGCAACTGATTCCAGGTTCCAATGCTACTCGATCACCAACAGCTAGAGACTTCACTTCACTCCCAACTTCTTCTATGATCCCAGCACATTCATGTCCTATAACCATTGGCTTCTTGACAACAAAGCTTGCACATCTCATTGTCTTGTGATCATGAAAACAGTATTCACGTATAACATTTAGGACATGATCAGTAGCTAACAAGAGCCAATACAGCAGGATTACATTGTTAAAAAGGCAAGAACTAAGGACAGACCTAATATCAGTCCCCCAACTATATATAGTTTACCAATTGAGTCTCTCAACTACCAATTTTATCAATTACTGTTAAATCAATTAGAAAATGATCTGGCAGATCATAGCCACTGGTTTTGGAAACAGGATGTACTCTGCACTATTTTGTGTTTAAAGATATTGCTAGATTCCATGATTAAAAAGAAAAAAGGAGGGACTCAATTGATAACATTAGTAGTCAGGGATGCTATCAAGAAATTATATATTGTTGGGGTACTGATATGAGGTTTAAGACTGGATTTTCACCTTGAAGTGATGAACATCACTTCCACATATACCAAGTGCTTTGATCCTTACTTTAACATCAAGAGGACCTATAAAATTTCATCATTAGATATATTAAACATTCAGTTTCTTTAACAATTTCTAATAGAATATTGAAATTAAGTTAAATGAGAAGCAATTATAATGTTTTTGACTCAGAATTTTATGATCTAAAAGGAGACTAGACCTTACCAAGAGGAGGAAGATGGTAAGGCTGAATCTTTAGGGTTTTGATCCCAAGAAGCCAAGCAGCCTTGTTCTCTACTTCTTCTTCTTCTTCTTGTTTGCATGCCATAACATCAGCAGCACCACCACCACCATGTGCCATCTCTCACTTTCTTTCTGTTCTTCACTGTTTTTTATCAAATGGGATTCTTAATTGTATCCTCTTCCTTGAGAAGAAGATCGAAAATGGCATCCTTTTGTATAGAAGAGAATCTTATCTAATCCAAAAACCTCCACTTTCATTTTGTACTAGTAAGCTAGTGTTGCTTCCTACCAGCCCTGTATTGTTCATTGTCTTTTACTGAAAAGTCCATTCTTTATTTGACTGAGAAATGCTAATGACCTACCAGTCCTTCTCTGCTCCATTGGCTTTGGCTTTTACTGAAAGTGATCGATCTTTAACTTTTGTTTGTAACCTGTAACTTCATGTCCTTATACTGTGGCAATGGCACCAAAGTCTCAAGTGGCAAATGAAAGAAAGCAAACTTGATGTTGAAAATGCATTAGGTTCCTTGCATAGTTAAATAGAATAAAGACATATATATAAAAAAATCAGGATAAAATCAATAGCCGAGAGTAATGGAATGGATATGGACAATGAGATATGGATGCCAAAGGTGATAGGAAAATAAATAAGCAGAATATGACCGACAGAATCAATTAAGGTGCTTGTTGTCCAACCCTTATCTCTCCTAGTCATCATATCTTTTCTTTTCTTTTTTTTCCTTTCCTTATATTTACATCTTTCATGGCCTTGTGAATACAGAATCCTAGTGCTTGTTGATCTCACACTCTAAAGCTTTTGACTTACAGTCTGTTTGTGTCGGCGTTCAAAGAGGATATAGCAAACATGGGCAAAGGAGGGATGTCACATGGGGAAACCAAAGATGGAGAAGAGGAGAACATGGCCGCTTGGCTTCTTGGTGTCAATACTCTCAAGATTCAGCCTTTCAAGCTCCCTTGTCTTGGTACTTATCCAATCTCTCTCTTTCTGCATCATCTTGCAGTACCAAGTATTAACCAATATTCTTGTTCATGATGTTGCCTGAATATGATATTGTTTATTGACAAATCTATATATATAAATTTCTATTGAGTGCCCTTTGCTTAATTTGATTTACTGTGTGATTGGTCTGTTTGTTTTCTGTCATTTTTAGGACCCCATGATGTTAGAGTAAGAATGAAAGCTGTTGGTATTTGTGGAAGTGATGTTCACTATCTTAAGGTATGGCTCAACTTCTCATCAATTGCCTATGCTATCCATGCCATTGATTATTGTGATTTGTGCTCTGTATATTATCTACTCATTGGCTAATTCAGTCGACTCTTGATGGGTAGCTGGGATTCTGTAAAAAATGAACCAAAAATCAGTATTTGAGGCATTCATGCATATAGTCGAATTCGTAAAGTCTAGGTTCTGTATTCAAGTAATAATCACGGTGCACATTAATAAGTTAGTTCGTTGTTTCCGTGCAAGCAGATGGGGAATTAGTGAGTTTAGTTCGAGGTGAAAATGAAGTAAAATGAAAATTGTTTATACCAACTACTGGGGTTTCTCTCTTTTGATGTTGGTGTCTGACAAGTATATTTTTCGGTCATTCTTTTCAGACCATGAAGTGTGCGCATTTTGTAGTGAAAGAGCCGATGGTCATTGGGCATGAGTGTGCTGGGATCATAGAGGAGGTTGGAAGTGAGATTAAGAGTCTTGTGCCTGGAGACCGTGTGGCATTGGAACCTGGGATTAGTTGCTGGCGATGCAACCTTTGCAAAGAAGGTCGATACAATCTATGCCCTGATATGAAGTTCTTTGCAACTCCACCGGTTCACGGGTCTCTTGCCAATCAGGTAACAAATATGCTGCATTTCACACTTTAAGTCTGTGTGATCCTATGATAAGAACTACTGTAGTGTAATCATGCATAATTTTTATGGCCTTGCTTGCACAAGGGATCTTTTTATGCTTAAAGCATCTATGTACTTGGCCGGTTTTAATTTTCTAGTTAGAGTAGTTCTATGAACATATAATGGAAATATATACCATCATGTTATCAGCTGGACATCCATGTCTGGAGGTTGATGTAACATTCAGGTAGTTTAATTTGTACCGTTTTGAACATTGAATAATTCATAAGTCTCGTATCATCGAGCCTCTTGGAAAGTTTTTGTAACCTGTCATTTCCATAGTAATGCTTCAATGATAGGTTTGAACGACTTCTGTTGCCAATGGTTGAGTCTCTGGAATTGCATATTTTTGACATTGTTTGAAGAAATGAATGAGGTGCAGATGGATTTACCGAGGAAATAGGTATAGCATTGACGATTCTTTCATTCTTGTCAACAGGTGGTGCATCCTGCAGACCTATGTTTTAAACTGCCAGATAATGTCAGCTTGGAGGAAGGGGCAATGTGTGAGCCTTTAAGTGTTGGAGTTCATGCTTGCCGTCGAGCTAATATTGGTCCAGAAACAAATGTGCTGGTCATGGGAGCTGGACCCATAGGACTTGTTACACTGCTAGCAGCTCGTGCTTTTGGAGCACCCAGAATTGTCATTGTGGATGTGGACGGCTACCGTTTATCTGTCGCCAAGGATCTTGGTGCTGATGAAATTGTTAAAGTTTCAACAAATCTTCAGGTTTCTTATACATATATTTCAATTTTTTCTCATTACACAGTAGAATCTTAACCCCATTCACCTATTATTATGAATTATGACAAGTTTGTCTCTTGTTAGCATAGAAAGAACTATAGAATAACCCAACAGCCTAAAATCTTCATGAATCGGTTCAGATGGTAAATGGATTGGTAATTCGATAACAGATGTATCCAGCCTGGGGTTGTTTCTGCTTTAAAGCCAACCTGAAACAACCCAAATCAAAGTTCTACCCTTTTCGTTTCCATTTTAGTCTCGAACTACCAAAAACATTCTCTTCTGATCAAACTTTTACAGGATGTAGATCAAGAAGTGGTATTGATACATCAAGCTATGGGGACTGGAGTGGATGTCACTTTTGATTGTGCAGGCTTTAACAAAACCATGTCAACAGCCCTGAGTGCCACTAGGCCAGGAGGAAAAGTTTGCCTTGTAGGGATGGGTCACAATGAGATGACTGTCCCTCTAACTCCAGCTGCTGCAAGGTAATTGATAGTAGTTCTTTTTCTTCTAGTCTTTCGTTTAAGGTTATGGTCATGGAGTGGAATTGTTATACGGTGGATAAATGAAAGCTCTTGGTGCAAAAAATGAAAGCAAGATAAGAATATCTCACTAAGAATTTACAAATGAACTATGAGTGTCAATACTATAGGGGTGCCTCATATATCAGTGTTTACATTTATTGAGAATTTCATGTGCTTTTGCTCTTTGCTATTTCAGGGAGGTTGATGTCATCGGTGTCTTCCGCTACAAGAACACATGGCCACTATGCATTGAGTTTTTGAGTAGTGGTAAAATCGACGTAAAACCCCTGATAACTCACAGGTTTGGATTCTCCCAGAAGGAGGTTGAGGAAGCTTTTGAGACCAGTGCTAGCGGCAGTACTGCCATCAAGGTCATGTTTAACCTGTAAAATCAGCTGAGAACTTATCCTTTGAGATAAAAAAAAAAAAAAAAAAAAAAGAAGGAAGAGAGCGATGGGAAAATATGCAAAAAGAATCTTGTAAGGGGCTTATATAATAAGTAAACTTGTTCTTCTAAATAATGATGTGATGCCATCAGTACATTTGTTCTTATTTCGTGTAATGTCTGTATGGTACTTTTATAAGGTTTTACATGCAGCTGTAAATTATGAGAATTTCTCTGACGAGAGAAGAGAGACGATTGAAATTGTCGATGATGTTTTTCCATTATCATCTAGGGCGACTACTCTCTGCATTTCAAATCTTTTCGCTTGCTGTTTCATTTGATTTGTTTCTGGAGGAATGTCCTGTATAGCAGCAAATTTCTCCTTTTCCTTCCTTATCTTTTATCTGTGGTGTAACTGCTACGGAAACAAGAACCATGGCATGAGTTGCACAACTGTGGCGGTGCACGGCTAAGTACTCCAGGCTGTTGTATTCGAGTACTAGTACAAAAGGTACAAAACTAGTTATATTTGAAGAGAAATCTTAGCCGTGCCCATCAGGGTAAGCATCCCTGTCACCTTTCAGCAATTGGTGTTTGGTGATCATCATAAGATCAAGATATTTTACTTAAAGATAGCTTCTTGGTTGATGTTTCAAAGCAAAACAGAAGCTTCCAATATTAATAGTAAAAAATAAAAAAGGCGATCAGAATTGCATGTTGGGATTCTGAATGATCGTTTTTGGCTTGATTTGAGGAATACAGAATGGGTACAGCAATGCCAAGACCAGTAACAGCAGTCGTGAATCATTGAAGCAACTATGAAGCAGCATCTGTACATATTGAAATATTGATGAGGATGCTGCTTCATTTTTAACAACAATGCATGCTCTCTAGAACTTATAAAAAGAAACTGCGGCAGGAAAACTTCATTGCGTTCTAAATTCTGATGTGTTATTTTTAATAACGTGCAAATGACCGGCCTTAGAGTCAAGAAATTTCTCCTGTCACCGATTGTTTGAGTCTGATCAGCTTGGTAAGACTTTCTTGCCTGATAGAGGATTCCTCTCCATTTATTTAGTCAATAATTATTTCTTTTCGCAGATCAGTCCTGGATCGCCACAAAACCCCAGATAACTCACTGGTTTGGATTCTCCCATAAGGAAGTCGAAGCCCCCTTGAAACCAGTGTTCACAGTGGTTTAATCTGTCCAGATTTGTTACAGGCTGAGAAAACTGTTTGCACGCTACGGAAACAGAGAACAAGTAATTCATTGAAAGTTCATCAATGAGTGCTCCTGCCCTTAATTTTCCACTTCAATTTACAATCCACCCCGCTACAAAGAAGCAAGAAAAATTACACAAGGGACTCGCATGCTCCTGTCAGCTTTCATCACATCTCATACATAGGAATCACCTTTTGAATACTATTATGCTTGCTAATTAGCTCCACCAAATACCAACCTTTGACCATAACTGCCCAACCAAACCTCACACTATGAAAAATAACACCCAGAGTTAAAATAAACCACCAGGTAAAGATATAGAAACATGTACAGTATCTGTGAGTGAGTGCAGAGAGGGCTGCAACTGAAAATTTGATCATCAGTAACTCCTTTTCTACATTCCTGAAGACATCGTAGAGAAAGTGCACAAGGTAAAGAACTCTTTCCAAATTATTTTGGAACTCAATTGACATACAATGATCGAAACGCAGCAAATGCTATGAACTACAGTATGACTTGGATATCAGCAACGTGTTTCTTCTTTCTATAACTATGGCACTCTATAACAGAAGGAACCCCAAACTAGCAATCTCTTCTTAATTTATTCCTCCCGCAAACTTACATCACATGAGAACCCAGTAAAAGAAAAGGTTAAAATTAAATTATAGAGAAGGAAAAATGCATGATGACACATAAAAATAGAAGTGGCCATCAAGTTGTGGTAGTTGGTACAGCGACAGAATTCCACACTCTCACTTGACCAGTGCCATCGCCAGTGAAAAATAGGCCCCCAGGACCAGTTTGAATGGCACGGATCTCTTGTTTGGCAAACATTTTGCCCTTTTCCGAGAACCTGAACATGGTAAAAAGCATTAAAATTAAGAACCACAAGTCTGAACAAAAGCAATATGCAAAGGAACAAAATATAAGTCGACACACAAAACTAGGATTAACAAAAAGAAAAGGTAATTGCCGAAAACTCACAATGGTAAATCATAGAGGTGGACTGAATTGTCATTACTGGAGCATAGCAAGACTGGCTTGCCTTCCGGATCATGCATCCCACAAAGGGTAAGCAGGCCCTGCAGAAGGTAGGTAGTTAAGTCAATGAACTATCCTCTTTTCCAACATGATTTGAAAAGAACTGAATCACTTTTAGAAGGATAAAAAAGATCTTTTCATGGCTTCACCATCTTATCATGAACATAAAGGTTTTGATGTTTCTGTAATCAGCATCCATCCCTCAGAACCCAAGAGAATGTGCTTATATAATTCATAAATACTATCAATGTGACAATTTATTAATACTCTAATAAATCTAGGCCATTATTGAACCTTCCTTGTGAGACCTCACGAAGCTACACTATACAAACAAACAACCAACGGTTCTGGCACAGAACTTTATTGAGATCTAAGCGATACAGAGTCTTACAGACAACAAAAGAAGCAAGATTGATGACCTCTTATGGACAATGGTATTTCTGTAATTTTCAGATTTGCTGGAAAATGTGATAAAAAGGTTAATTTCTATTTAGTATTCTACCGGTCCTAAAGTAAGGGTTTTTCTATTCTAAATAGATTTCTTCTATAGATTAATAAGCCCTTGTTGGACTACGAGTACTAGTATCTCTATATAAATGTTATGTAGTATTTGATATTTTAAAGACGGTTGATGAATAAAATTCCAACAATTTGCTGTCGATTATGTGACTCAATCTCCCTTGTGTGACTCAATCTCCCTTAGGTATGACTCCTAAGAACCGAAACTTAGGTTTTTCTATCCTCTAGGTGTGGCTCCAAGAATCCTATCCCACCCACATACTTTCTCAAATTCCAGCAGAAATCCACAATAACACAGCCCTAAAGAAGCCTCTAAAAGTCAGATTCAGAGCAGAGCCCCTACATTGTTCATACTTTCCCCTACGCTGTCCTGCATCACTAAGTAGACCAAAATGGAATGACCATTTAAAGCCACAAAAACATGAAACCACATACTGAAATTCAATGAAAAATAAACAAATGGAACTGCATAGCCTACATGTTCTTCGTTGTGAGTGAATGTAACTTCTAAGTTTCCACTTTCTGTAGCAGCCCACACCTGAAACAAAAAAAATTGTGAGAACAACTAAATAACCTTATCCCAGTAAAAGGGGAAAGGAGAAGCATAATATTAATATAAGCAAACCTTTATTGTTTGGTCCAACGAGCATGATAGAAGAAACTGTTCCCAGCATAGTAGCGACATGACCACTGAAGTATGATCTGTCAGCGTCTGTATACATTGCAAAGTTTCAAGGCTCCAGACCTAAGAAAAAGTGCATGATGAAGTAATTGTTAAAAGAAAAGGCAGAAGAAAAGTACATGGGAGAATCAAACCTACTATACTAAGTTCTAACAACCACTGGAGGTCCTGCATTAAAACAAAAGATAAAATTCCACATGGCACTAAACCAACTTACTTTTATAGAATGGTCCATAGAGCCAGAGTAGAGTCTATTAGCTCCGACAACTAATGAAACAACGGCCATTTTGTGATCCTTTAGTGATACAGCTGGTTCAAAGTTGTAGGTAGCTGCATTGAATTTCCATACCAATATTGACCCATCCTACACCAAAGAAAATCCAGTGGTCAAAGTTATTTCTCAATTCAATTCCAAACAATCTAGCATGCACAAACACCCACCCATACAATGTTAGTCTAGGCATAACTATGTGAGAGTATGTATAATGCAAACAAAATCCCTAATAGGATGAACAAGATACTTTCCAACATTAAAAATAATGGTGGACAGTATATGGTGAGAACATGAGAACCAATAGAACTTTAAGGATAATCCATGCCCAAGAAAGAAAAAAGATTACCTGCGTACCAGCAAATAACAAATCATTGCCCACAACCAGAGCATACACTTGTCCAATAGGCCCATTAAGACTTAGGTCAGCGTTAGTTTGTGTATTCCACGCCTGCAAAAGAATTGTGTTAGAGCCATTCCCATGGAGGTAACTTTGTTCTGAACATTGTTATAAATTCGGTTTGGAGTCATATAAAATGGAAGTCAAGAACAATAAGAGAGGCTTGCCTAACCTTGACAACATTTGGAAGGCCAACAAAAATCCAAGGACCTTCACTAATCATGCAACCAACCTCACCACCAAGATTAACCACCCCCGTACACTGCCAAAACAACAGAGGCAAACAACATTCATATAGCAAGTTTGTCACTAAACATTTAGATGAGCCAAAAAAAAACAGTAGATAAAAGTAATATTTTCCATTAAAAAAAAAAAAAAAATTTATATACTATAAAAAAGAAAATGGTGGAACTTGAAGCAACTCCCCGCTGGTATCTTGCTTTTGAATGTCTCAATATAATCATAGTCTTAGCTTTAACAGAAATTGGATAATTGATCCAATACAAACATTAGAAACATCAATTTGAAACACCAGTGCTCCAATCAAAAGCACATCATTAAAATTCAATTACAATCATAACCTTCATGTCTACTAAAAAAATTAACCAAATTCAAACTGAAAAACAAGTAAAACTCCAACCTGTCCAGACTGGCAATCCCAAACTCTAACAGTCTCATCTTTACTCCCTGTATACAGCTTATCAGACCCAGATGGTAATGCAATCCCACTAATCACCTGCTCACATCAAAAAGCACAAAATCAATCACCAAATCCAAAAC